>CM065382.1:45430000-45525000 GCA_033060915.1 Euryodendron excelsum
ACTCAGTTTTCGAAATTATCCAAGTTCTTTTTTCAAAGAGATGTGGTAATAAGTGATTAAGGAAAACAAATACATTTTAGATCCTTAAAATTCAACGAGACTTTTGAGGGAGTTAACTATCTTCTTATTTTTCAAATACACTAGTTTTATGCCCATGCGATGCACATGATTTTTTTTTCTACGTCTATTATCAATATTGTGAAGATGCATATCATATGAATTTGATGAATGCAATGGATAGTAGCATAAATAAATTAAAAAACCAATCTTTACAAAAAAATGTGTATGAATAATTATTATATGTATGAAAAAAGCATGAATTTAAGTTAATAGTTGACGAAGTTAAGGAGATAGTTAATTCTCTCAAAATTCTCATTGAATTTTAAGGATTTCATAATGTGTATTTGAAAAGAGAATTTGAATAATTTTGAAAATGAGTCTTAAAATTCTTACTAAATTTAGATGCATTTCATCTAAAAATAAATAGTAAATTATTTATAATATATATATTTCAAAATTACTTATTAATTCACATAGGAAGGAGAATCTAGATAGATTTAAAAAAAAGTGAAAAAAATTAAAAGTAAAGTATGCCACATGTCACAATCACTTAAATTAATAATTGAGAAGATAGCGAAGATGCATATTATCTAAATTTTGGTGAATACAATGTATAATTACATGAATTTTAACCATTTTGTTTGAAAATTACATGTATGAAATAATATTGAAAATGCAAGAATGCATGTATTTAATAATAGTTCAACAAACTAAGAAGATAGTCAACTTCACTTTTGGAATTCGTATTAAATGCAAACGTATAGTTTTCAAGAAAATTATATAGATAAAACATTATTATAAGTATAAATAATGTACGTATTTAAGGAAACTAAAAAGATAGTCAACTGACTTTTATACTTCTTAATAAATTCATATTCATTGCATCTAAGATTAATTCTAAAAGGTTTAAAGAAGTTATATATTTCACTAATTTTTTATTAACTTGTGTAGGGAAAAGAAGCTTAATAACTAAAACACAAAAAGTAAAAACAAATTAAAAACAAAGTATGCCACGTGTCTCCACCACAATGATAAGGTAAGAAAATTATTAATTAACTTCCATAAGGAAAAGAAGTTTGATAGATTACATCACCAAAAATGAGAAAAAATTAGAAGCAAAGATGCCAAATGTCCAAACCACAACGACAATGGCCCAGTTATATATATTGTATATAGATACAGAAGTAGATATATATAATTATATTGATATTATATTTATAATGTTAAAATTATTGATGACTTGTGCATTTGAGTTCATGATTGAAATTTTAAAAAGATAATGGAGTTAATTTTCATTTTGAATTTAGTAAATACATTGTACAGTAGTATAGTAGTAAATACATGGTATAGTAGTATGAAGTTTAGAAAGACAAAAACTATACATTGATATCCAACAAAAATGTAAAAATCTATATATGTTTATATCCAATACATGAACCAAATAAATACAATGAACAAACAACGAAGTTCTTTTATGTCCAATACATGAACAAAATAAACACAATGAACCAAAAATAAAGTATAGTAATATAATGTATTTATATTCGATATATAATTCTAAGAAAAAAAGTCACATGTCGCTACCATTATAAGCCACGTGTCAAACTCGTAGCGATAATGATCTCCTTTTCTATATAGATATAGATATAGATTTAATAAATAAATAAATAATCATGAAAAACAAAGTATCATTCCTTCATTTGGACAACACCATAAATACTAAATAAGTTTTTTGAATAATAAGTACAGTGAATCATAGTTTAAAAAAATAAATATATGTACAGTGAACCAAAGAAACAACCAAATAATTGTTTATCATTGTTATATTGATTAAGTACAGTGACTCACTATAAAAAAAAATATATGTACAATGAACTAAAGAAAACTAAATAATTATTTATTATCTTTTATTTTTGAAACAAAAAACTTTTTTAGATCCACTCAAAATGAGCCACTTGTGGCAACTACGGCGACATCGGCCTCATTTTCTATATTGTATATAGATAAATGTTTTTTTCATGCATATAATAATTATTCATACATATAGTTTTCGTAAAGACTAGGGTTTTTTTTACTTATGCCACTATCTACTCTATTTGTTAAATTCATTTGATATGCATCTTCATAATCACATTATGTCCTTCAACTAAATACCCGTATTATTGATAATTGTAATACTTTGTTAGAAAATACCATAAATACAGAAATTAAGTCATTCTACTAATTGAAATCAACATTAGCTAGCCTCCCCCATTACTTTATCTATGCGAACAATTGATTTTCATTTCGTTGAATCACTCTATTCATTTTACATTTTACTTAATTCCATCAGAAATAACTAAAAAAAAATATTCGTAATAAACGTAGAAAAAAAATTTATGTGCATCGCACTAGCATAAAACTAGTATTGAGTAAATATAGGTTTTCTAGATATTCATGGAGGTAAATTACAGTTAAGGACAATGAGCAATATTGCCTTTGTTCTATGTGCTAGTATAAAAGATGGAGAGAAAGGATATGAGTGTTAGACCCTGGATGGTCTGACTTTTGGAATTAAATCATAATAGGGGAATAAGTGCAATCACATATTTTCCCCTTGCTAACTAATATTACTGTACAGCTTCCAGCAAAGACATATAGCTGATGTATTAATGTGTCCTTTTTGCCTATGATGGTGGGACATGTAAGGAGTTAGCTTGAGGCATGTTGTTCGCTTTCTGCTGAGTTCTGAACTGATTTAAGCAATCATGGGGATAGATTTCTGGGTGCAAAAGAAGGAAATCATTAGTATTCAATTGCTTCTAAAATTGTTGCCAATATTTACAAATCGATTATTGAGTTTGTGTTTGACCAAAATAAGAAGGATAAAATTCTAATACTTTGTTTCACTGTGATAATGTGAATGGTAGTTTTCTTATCATGTCATGGTGATCTGGACATTGGATCTGGTCAATATATATACATACATATGTATTTATATTTTTCAAATGATAGCCTTCACCTGCTTTGAGGCATGGAACCGAAATTTTCGCCATTCTTACCATTAATTGCAATTTTTTCATTGTTTTTCCTTTTTGTTTTTCTCATCCTTTCCTCTGGCCTGTTCTCATTATTGTAGTAAATTAAAAAAAATTCTCTTTCAGTTGACAATTATGAGATGCATGTTTCTTGTAACACTTCCCAACTGAATATTGTAACGTGCACGTGCTTCAAATAATGAGAAGAAATCCATGGTCTTTATTCAATGTGGTCGCAGTGCTATCGTTTCTAAGTTTTACTGATGATTTCATGATATGTCTATTTCATAACTGTCATCATATTATTATTATACTTTTTTATTATGCCACTGTCCTCGAGGTTATCCCTAGTTGGAAAGCTAGGCTGAGCATGTCATCCCATGTTAGGCTAGAATACATATTGAAGGTTGTGTTGTGTCTGCTGGTGCATGGGTGATCATTCTACCAATCAATTGTGCTTATACTTGAGAGGACCCTCCTCGATTTTACAATCTCAAATCATTGGAAGTTTTTTTGGCAATAATTCAAAGTCTCATGCACTTGGGATCCATATTATGGGATGCATATTTCTTCTAACACTTCCTAAGTGGATATTATAACATATTAACATGCACGTGCTTCAGATAATGAGAAGGTGTCCATAGTCTTTTAGCAATGTGGTCGCAGTGATATCGTTTCAAAGTTCACTGATGATTTCATGAGATATCTACTTCATAACTGCTGATGTAGTATTATTATACTTCTTGATTATGCAGCTGTACTTGAGGTCATCCTTAGTTGGAAAGCAAGGAGGAGCATGTCATTCCACGTTCAGCTGCGATACATACTGAAGGTTGTGTCTGCTGCTGCATGGGTGATCATTCTACCAATCACTTATGCTTATACTTGGGAGAATCCTCCTAGATTTGCTCAAACCATTAAAAATTGGTTTGGAAGTAATTCAAAGTCTCCCCCATTTTTTATTTTGGCTGTCGTTATCTACTTGTCACCCAACATTCTCGCTGCAATATTGTTCCTTTTCCCCTTTATCCGTCGGTTCCTTGAGAGATCAAACTATAAAGTTGTGATGCTAATGATGTGGTGGTCACAGGTATGTGCATCTCCTTACCATTCACAAGTTTTGCTGTTTTATGTGATTCAAAGTTTCTATTGATAGTAATACATGAATGAAATACAATTTCATGGTATATGATTGACCAAGAGTTTTCATGATATCTTGCAGCCTCGACTATATGTTGGAAGGGGAATGCATGAAAGCGCATTCTCTCTTTTCAAGTAAGAATCCATGGGAGGAATTTCTGATTGATATCTTAGAATCACGTGGTTGATTTCTGATAATTATTTGTTATATCTTTCAGGTACACAATGTTTTGGGTTCTTCTTATAATGACAAAGTTGGCATTCAGTTACTATCTAGAGGTGTTTCTCTTGTCCATTGTCCATATTCATTTCAGTTAGTGTTGATGAGAAAGGTAGTAGGATCAATGTCTCCCTTAGACAATAGAAAGGATCATTCTTGTAGTGCATGATTGACATTGAGGTGTCACTTGTTGGATCAGCCTTGGTAATTTCATGCGCATTTCAAGATGGAAGAAGAAATAATGGGACTCATTAGGAAGCGACATCAAAAATAACTTTAGACCTAAGAAAATACTGAAAATAAACAAAGTAAAGGTGGTAAGAGGATTTTTTTTTTTATGATATCTGTAATATTTCAGGTCAGTCAAAGTGAATCTCTTACGCACTAGTAGAGAGAAGATTTTCAACAAGACAATAACTTAGAGTTTAAGAGAAATTATTTCTCTTTAAATATCAGATGATTAAATACTTAATGGATACTGATTATGGCTTTTCTGTGAGAGACATGGGGGAACACATAAGCCATAAATGCCTTTCAGGTCTCCCAGAAAAACACATTATCATGAGAGGAATAAGGAGTGCAAGTTTTGGAGATTGGCAAATGGGATTTTAGAAAATGAATGAAGATGTTAGAGGGCTTGTGCATGATGATTTTGGGCTATATGATGCCATTGCCATGTCTTTATGTGATTGATTATGGACTGTCGGAACTTATTTTTTTTATTGTGAAAAAGCTCACGTCCCTAGTTACTTATCAAAAAAAAGAAAGGGTCATCTATCTAGTCCATTTTTTGTTCTTCTTCTTCTTCTTTTTTTTTTATTTTTTATCTTAGGGATCAAATCGTGAGCAATAAATAATATTTACTCTAATACTGTTACTTGAAAAAAAAAAAGAAAAAAAGAGTTTTGCTCAACTTAAAACTTCCTTCAGGTTTTGAAAAAGGTGTTTGTCATACCTAATTTTCATATTATCTTTTGACAACCAATAGTCCTTTGTCGTAATAAAGGCACACATTTGTACATAAGGCTGCATGTAGCATTTGAGTTTCTATTTCAATGTGTTTCTTGTTTATTCATTCAGACCACCAAAGCTACTTTCAGAAGAACTATGTTTTAAACTTTTGAGATGATTTTAAGAAGAGATTTTCCATTAATGCAGCTTCTATTGCAACCTGCTATTTTTTTTTTAACCTTGTTAGCTTTCCCAATATTTTTAGTCACCTTATATTTTTCAAGGTTTTTGTCTGTTATTAACATTTTTCTTTCGTCTTTCTGCTCTGTATGTGAAGAATCATGCACATGAACACTTACCGCTTGCTTGATGTTAGAAAAAGGATATATTGTGTTCATTTGTTTCGTGAATTTCAGTAAAATCTCCGTTGCGATTCTGGAAATTTTTTTTTACAATTGTTCCTTTAGAATGCAATCCAGTTCCTTGTAACTTGTTTTCATTGTTTCTCCATTGCAGATAAAGCCTCTGGTGAATCCAACCAAAGCTATCACGAGTGTTCACATAAAGAATTATCAGTGGCATGAATTCTTTCCTCTTGGTAAAAAACATGAATAGCTGGCATAAATGTCTAATTTTTTATTATTTCATGAATTGGTCTGTTATGTTGTTTTCTGCTTTGCAGCAAGGCATAATATTGGGGTTGTGATTGCACTCTGGGCTCCCATTATTCTTGTATGGATTGAACTCATTTTAGCACTTATTCTGTGTTTTTGTTCCTATTTTGCCTGCTCTACATGTAAGTTCTAATGCATTGATTATTTCTAGGTCTATTTTATGGATGTCCAGATCTGGTATGCAATATTCTCCACATTATTGGGAGGCATCTATGGTGCATTCCGTCGTCTTGGAGAGGTTAGTGGAACTTATTTTCTTCACTCTCTAACTTGCATATTTTGTGCCATCACTTGCAATGCTTTATTTTGCTAGTTGTTGGGGTGACCTAGTTGTTAAGCATTACCCAAACAAAAAGTGAAGACAGTTGCTAAACTGTTTTTTCTTTTTGGGGATAATTAAAGGAGTATATTAAAAAACTGAAAGGCGCCAAGCGGATGCCACCCCTGTACAGTCTGAAACAAAAACGTGGTCTGTAACATCTATACAATGAGAACTACCGAGGTAGGAAAGCGTGTAGAAAAAGTGACAAACATGCTAGGGTTCGTTGATTCGCTCAAAAGACCAAAAACTATGCTCTTTTTAATCTGTTCGCACAAAATACCAGAATGAGGCATCAATTAGGTTAATTAAATTCTTCGGGGCAAAGTCTTAAATCTGAATATATAGGAAAAATATTGCAAACCCTAACTACTCTGATTAAGGCTAAAATTAAGAAAATACAAAAAAATTACCAGAAATAAAAAATTAGATTTAAGCCCAAATTTGGACACTAGAAACTTAAAGAAAATAACTTGACGAATCAAAAAATCTTAGACCAAATTATTAGCAAAACAAAAGTTTCCAAAAATGGAAAAAAAGCAAAATTGAACCCCTAAAAATTAGAATCCGTGCCATACATGGAAGGGCCCATAATATAATATGAATCTTGATCTCCAGCGCGCTTTCAATCAGACCACCAAATTTCACACGATCCAAGAGCGGCATTTGTGATTTTCACTGTGCATCATTCCCCTAAGTTGGATAGAATTCGCACTTGAATTCTAAAGACGAGGCAAGCAACTCTATCATAGAACTTGATCTTTATGTCTGGATTCAATTGTTTTTTATAATATCGGCCTTGAATTTTCCAAGTTTTGTTACAACTTCCATCGAGTTAAAATAAAATAATCTAGTTGTAGCTTCTTGATAAACCATGAAGAAGATAAGTTAAACTCCACAAAATAGAATGGGATCTTCATAGTAGTGATTTGTTTGAACGTATTCAAAGAGATCAATCGAAAACGTATCTTTTTTCTAAAATAATTTTTGCAGTCCTTCTTTTTGGTTTCTTCATTGCTAGATGGTTTTTCATCAAAAATCAGTGGCTCACTCCAATCGACATAATCGTCTAATTTTGGTGGTGAATTCCAATCCTTGGAGCTACCTTTTTATATATTAATGATGACTTTATTATCAAATATTCATTCTTCTTCGTCCATAGTGTCCTTATCATCCACAAGATGTGTATTTCGGGGTTATTGATGTTGTTGCTGCAAGGGCAACAACTTATAGAGTGCCTCAAGTTGTCGTATACTTGCATTGTCATCTTCATAGATTTCCTCCATAGCGTGAACCTTTCCCTGTGGCATTACAAGAATCTAGTCTCGCTCTGATGCGGGAAAACGTGTAGAAAAAGTGATGAACATGCTAGAGTTGAATGTTATTGCTTCAAAAATCGTCCAGGGCTAAGTCCTCACATCTGAATGTATAGGAAAAATATTGCAAACCCTAATTGACTCTAATTAATGCTAAAATTAAGAAAATTACCAAAAACTGAAAAATTCAAGTTAAGCCCAAATTTAGATACTAGAAACTTAAAGAAACATTCTAGAAAAAATCTTTGCAAAATTGGAAGCCCAAAAGGCTACCTTGGGGGACCTTTGAAGCCCAAACACCTTCCCAAGGAAAAGAACTAGCTCTCTAACCTTGTAAGACCAAGTAAAAAGATTTTACTACAAAACCTCTTGCTATAGATCCCAACCACCTCAAGTAGTCTTCGCCCTCCCAACAAAAGCGAGGCCATAGAGAATATCCAGATAATAACTGTTAGTTACTAGAATATAGATAATAGTTATAATTTTGTGCTCATTTATGAGGGGTGAAGTCTTGCCTTCCAACCTAATGCATTGTCACCTAGGCTTAGTGCCAAGTAGTCCTTTATGATTAATTAATTCCATTGACAGGGGAGAGTCCACCTTCGTGCACAAACTTTCTCAGTGCATACAGGCTGAAGGTTTCTATAGAATAGTGTGTATTTTCTGCATGCCGTCATATATTACTAGCTTTAGGTCCGTGCGATGCACATGATTGGAGTACCTCTTTAGATTCATTGTTTAATGACAATGATTTCAAATAAAAACTAGATAAAATTTCTTTCGTCATATTTTTAAATCTTTTATATTATTTAACTAATATGTATTCTATATTTGTCAATCCATATGCGTTAGATGAAAGGCATAGTCACTGTCTTCTCAATTATTAAAGTTATGAATGCAATTATCTATTAGTTTGCACAAAAAAGATAACCTAGATAAATTAAGAAATAAAAGATAAAAAAGAACCACTCAAAGTGAGTTGCTTGTCATAATCACGCTGATAATGACCAATTCATTGGTTTTGTTTTTTAATTTTAAGATCTCATTTTGTTGTAGTGATTTAACATTTTTTCCTTTTTTTGCAAGTGTTGTTTGCATATGGAAGAGAATCTAGATAAATTAGAAAGTTGAAGGTAAAAAAAGAGGCACTTAAAGGGAGCCACTTGTTACAATCACAACAACAATGGCTGATGCACAATATATTTCTTTTAATTTTTATGTTTCTTATTTGGTTGTAGTGATTTTACATATAAAATAAATGTAATAATATTTATTCAATGTTTTATGCAGTTTATTTTACATAATTTAATTGTGTATTCATCTAACTAAATTGACTTTGATAATTCTTATTAAATGAGGATGGATTTCATTTTAGAATTAATTTTAAAAGTTCTAAAGAAATAATGTCTTTCAATAATTACTTCTTACTTTGTACAGTGAAGAAAACCTAAATAACTTTAAAAAAAAGGATTAAAAAAAGGGCCACTCAAAGTGAGTCACTTATCACAATAACCATGACAATGGCCAATTCACTGGATTTGTTTTTTAATTTCAAGGTCTCATTTTATTGTAATGATTTAAAATTTTATTTTATTTTCTAAGTGTTGTTTGCATAGGGACGAGAATCTAGATAGATTTGAAAACAAAGGTAAAAGAAATAGGCACTTAAAGTGAGGCACTTGTCGCAATCACATTGGCAATGACAAATGTACAATATTTATTTTTTTAATTTTTATTTGTCTTATTTTGTTGTAGTGATTTTATATATTAAATAAATATAACAATACTTGTTTAATATTTTATGTAGTTTATTTTACGTAATTTAATTGTGTATTTATCTAACTATTTATGTTTAATTTATCTAACCATTTATGTGAACTAATTGTATATTCCCTAACTATTTATGTTCAATTGAGTATTCATCTAAGTAAATGAGTATATTTGTATTAAATTTTTTTTAATCTATGTATGTTTATGTAATAATCTATACATTTACATGAATATAATGTATGTTCACAATGAGCCACGTGTCACAATGACGAATTGTTAACATTCTTCATCTAGACAAATATCATAAATACATGAATTAAGTAAATACATTTAATAATAAATACAATGAGTTATTGTCCAACAAAATAAATATATGCACAATAAACTAAAGAGCAAACAAAACAATTACTCATCATTACTACATTGAATAATAAGTAAAGTGGATCATTATCCTAAATATATGCACAATGAACCAAAGAGAACTAAATAATTATTTTAAAACATAATTATTTAAACAAAACTTTAGAACCACTCAAAATGGGTCACTTGTCGCAACCATGGCAATAGTGTCCTCCTTTTCTATGTTGTATATAGATTTCTTGTTACTCGCCTTAGAATTGAGAGAAAAAGTAGGTTAGTTGTGGAAGTATAGTTTTTCTTTCTTTTCCAAATCCAAGCTCAACCTATTCTTTAATGTGCCTCTCTACTTATCAAAAAATTATTGGATGTGTCTCGCTATTTCATCGTTCAACACTTCACCCTTTTTTAAAAGGAAAAGGTAAAGAGAAAATTTGGCATCAGTTATGAACTGTAGAAGGGAAAGAAAAACAATTTCCTTCTTATTTGTTGGAGTACGTATCTGATGTTGGAATTCTCTCACTCCAGTCAGTAGGGTATACTCTTCAGCTGTGTTTGACAATGGTGCATGCAGCAAGTTATAGCCTTGACACCTATAATTCAAACAAAATGATAACCTTTAAAGGTCATAGACTCACTTTACAAGTCTGTCTTCACCTCTTTGACCTCCTAGAGGGCATATTTCCACTGCTTATGCTCACTTCTGCTTCAAAAAGGCTCCGAATTATATAATTGTGGTTTTTTAGTTTTTGAAGTTCATCCAGTGAAATTCAATTCCTGGTTCAGTTCATTTTGTAAGTTGTAGATTTATTGAAACATGTTTCCAATCTACCTGGAGAATCCAATGATTTTCAATTCTTTAGTTGTTTATTTAGAATGAGAATTACTAGCATAATATATCCAAAAATGCTTTCCTATACCACTCTTTAGCTACACTTTTACAATGTTGGTGTCATGACCCCAAACTCACCCCGTGCGGATTAGGGATCATGACCGGTTAGTAGCTAGGCTACCAAAGGGTGATTTAATCACAGGGTTGATCACCTGTGCCCAAGATTAATTATAATAATGGTAGCAGAAGCATAATATGGTATATGTGCATTCATATCCAAGCGTCAGAGCAAGTGTCTAAATTACCATCCATTGAATCATGCAACAAAATTATACAAAGTTGTTACATTAGGCCTATTCCAAGGCCATAAATATGTACATAACATGGTTTCCCTAAACATTACATACGTTTTGTAAAATATATACACCAGCCATTTAAGTGTAGTGTATAACTCAAAATAGAACATGCATCTTTAACCAATAAGGCATGAGTCATCCCAACATCCACAACATAAGCAACTTCATCAAAGACACATCACAAAATCATAACTTGTCCTTACGCTCGATTCCCTGAAATGTTAAACAACAGGGTGAACTAGAAGTTCAGTGAATGATGTAGGCAATTGAATTATGAAAATACACCAGATTTAATCGAAATATAAGCATCTATAACATTTGAGATTCAAATGAATCATGTTCTTGAAGATACGTCATTAGATAAAGGCAAAAGCATCTAGATATAAGATGTCATCATATGATATACATAAGGTCTAATGTGCTCATGCCCTTGGTTAGACGAAAAACCAAAACAACATACATCCACTAGGGGCTCATACCAAGATGACTATAAGTCGTGGGGGGTGTCTCCCCAGTTATGTCATATCAAGCTGCCGATGTACTAAAAGTCTCCCAGTGAAGGACCCCCCAAGTATGACACATACAAGATTTCATATACATAATCGAAATAAATAATTAAGTCCATGGCTTTGCATAATAGGATAAATACATTACTTTAGCATCAAGTCATGGTAAACATACTTGATATGTATCATAGAGATGTATTGAAATCATGGATGGAATTTTACTTAAAATACCTTATTACTCATCTTAAGTCCTTTAAATGCTTGAAATCTCTCTTATAGTTATTAATCCTATACAAATAGAGTATGCTTTGTTGTTATATATAAAAACATCCCACAAAGGTGTGTAAAAATTACAAGTACTAGGTAGCTTATTAAGAGCGAGCTTCTCTGAACTTGAGCTTGCTAGAGCAAGGTAATAGCACGCTGATAGCGCACTTCTCTAAAATAGTGCAATAGCAACCTAATAGCACACCTCTATGAAGTTCTAGGTGTGCTCAGCAACAATAGAGAGCTATACCGGGACGCTTTGCAGGCTCAAGAGAGACTAGTCTGAAATCATGGTTTCCAGTTTTTTCGAACTAGTCCAATGTGTTCCTGAGCCTCCTAAGTTAGCAGTTGTGGTCCTAGGGTCTCAAAAAAAAATCCCTGAACACCAAAACATGGGCAATTTCACAAAATTCACCAAGATTAGTTCATGAAAATGAGTTTCGAAGTCTCACATGATAAGGTTATACATTGCGGGTTCAATTTCATGATTCTTGGTCTTAGGGAGAGCACGAGCCAGTTAATTACAAGAATAGAAGCATGAAATTATGTTTCCTATCTTGGTTCCAAGCTTGATTGAGTTTTCCTTGAATTTTCCTTAGCTTTTTCTCCTATTTTCCTTCTCTTTCTTGTTAGCAAACACACAAGGTTTCAGATTTTTCCATTGGTTCTCTCTCCTCTTTCTACAATGGCATGGAAAATGTAGATACAATTACCAACCAAGTCTTGCAATTTGCAGGACCAAATAAGTTAGTGGGACACTTTTTGCTCTAGCAAATGAAGAGGGTGTCCCTCGTGGGTGAGGTGGCACCTTCACAAGCAACCAAGAGATGAGTTATGATTTGCTAATTGATCAAGGTTAGACTAATTGAATTACATTTAATCCCAATAAATCTCGATCAGCTTATTTAATCGTAATTAGCCTTAATTAATTGTAATTAAATTTTTACAAGAAGATACCCCAAAATGCAACTATCATTATACGGGATTGATTAAGCTCCTCAATTACTTTAAGTGGTCATATCTAAGTCATGAAAATTCCAATCTTGGTCAATTATGGAAATCCCTAGTCAAATATATGCACTTATGCAAATTCTACTCAAATAAAGCAATTATGATTACACACGAATTACAATTATGCATAATTATTAACCTATTGCATGATGACATGCATAAACTAAGTTGCAAGAGTCTAGGGTGTTACAGTTGGTTTGGAGTATAATTGTTTCTTCTATTGCATAATGTGTAGAAGTTTTTTATAAAAGGATGTACATATTGGTGTTGGGTTGGACTTAAATGGGATTTTTAACATGGTAACCCTTGGAATGCTTGAATGCATAAGGATGAGATAATTGTGTTATATCTAACAGGGTAACAAGTAGGCATGATCAGTGAACACAACTAAACATGCATTTCTTGTGAATATAACATATATGTTTTAAAGTTAACATGCTTTCATTTTTCAAAGTCTTAACAACTATATATGCATAGTTGTAAATAGAACTGTACGTATCAAAGAAAAAAGGAACTAAAAAGGATACATCTACATGTGTTTTTTGATGTGCTATATCAAAAGCTCATATCTTCATGTCCACGTGTGGGCATTAGAACTCGAACATTGTTGAATGTCTACGAATCATAGTCAAATGGCAGAATATTAACCAACAGCTATGGATTTTCTTTAGCATGATTTAGTGTTTAGTAGAAGTTGGTTACTGTTTGAGTCTCTTTATTGTTCTTTGCTTATTTGAAGTTTTCTGATGTATTGGGTTTCTTCAAGTTTATTTACCTTAACTTCAATGCTTCTCCATTTCTGTCATTTTATCTGACGTGTGTTGCTTCCAGATTCGAACTTTAGGAATGTTGAGGTCCAGATTTCAGTCATTGCCTGGAGCTTTTAGTGCCTGTTTAATTCCGGAGGAAAAGAGTAAGTCAGCAGAAAAGAACGGACTGAAGGCCACTTTGTCTCGAAACTTTGCGGTGATTTTCTCTTGCTACTCTCTAGAAATTTTCTGCTGCTTTTGGTGGATATACTTGTTTCATAATTCCAAGAAAAGATGGAAAATACTTTACTTGAATTTTATTTATACTATTTTTTTTACAGTTCCCATCCAACAAAGAAAAAGCAGCAGCAAGATTTGCTCAGTTGTGGAACACAATAATCAGCAGTTTTAGAGAGGAGGATCTTATAACTAATAGGTAACTCTGAGAGTGCAGCTTAGGAAGATAAATCTGATGTTGTTTGACCTTCCTTTTTTGTCCTCAACAATTGTTGAGGGGATTCTTTTATCTGAATCTAAATGGTTTCTGCGGTAGAATGTAAAAACACGGTGTCATTTTCAGGGAAGTGGACCTGTTGCTTGTTCCATATTGGGCTGACCGGGACTTGGACCTCATACAATGGCCTCCATTTTTGCTTGCTGGCAAGGTTTGTTTTATGGTTCAAATTTTGTATAATATGGAAGTGTCACAAAACCCAATTGCAAATCTAAGTAATATATGAAAGCATGTGAAAACCGAGAATATCTAGATGTAAGTGCATTAGGAGACGGAACTTTTCAAAAAAAGATAAATGATAGAACTTTAAAGTTGAAAATATGGTCCTTTTTTAAAAAAGTAGATGATCAAGGAAAATGGCATCGTTTTCTTTTTTTTTTTTTCACACAATAAAATATTGTATTAGAAAGTGCAGAAAAGGGAATGCAACCCTGTACACTCAATGTATACAAGTTATTTATACACCCCATGAAACTGTGTTACTATAAAAAAAAGAAAGAACAATGTAAATAATGTCCAAGAAATAAACAGTAGAACTTGGAAAGCAACAATAAAAATGACCTATGAAAAGCTCTATATCTCTGGGGATATACAAATCCCCAAAAAGATCTACGAAGAGAATAAAGAAAGGAAAGCCTCTTGTAACTAAACATAAGGAGACAAGCATCATCCCTTTCAAGCAGTAGACAAAAGCTCTCCACTCCCTCAACACATCTTCCATTCTTACCCTCCACAAGCACCAGACCAAGCATAGAGCAGTTACCCAAGTCTACCAATCACGACCCCTTGGGCATCCACTAATCAGAGAAATAAAAAATGTCCTTCACTGATTGGGCATTACCACTCGACTCCAAACACAAATAACACCAAATTCCAAACCTCTCTAGCAATTGGGCATTGCAACAAAATATAATTCACACTTTCCCTTGCCCTCTTACGCAAGCAACACCAGACCATCATCATCTTACCTCTCTTCCTAATATATCAATAGTCAAAATGGCTTCATGAGCAACTGTCCAACCAAAAAAGTGACATTTAAAGGAGCCTTAGAACTATGTGCCCTTTCCCCAGAAAGGATACATCCCCATCCCTGATAAGAGACGAATAAAAAGAAGAAACAGAAAGCACTCCATTCATTAACCTTTTCCAAACCAAAGTTTCTTCCTCCCTTAATTTAATCACAAACCCTGAAGCATCGCAAAAAGCTCCTCAACCGACACCATCTCACAGTCATGGGAGTCTCTTCTGAACAAAGGGGTGCACACCACAGGGTTGAAATCCTACAATTTGCTAGTGAAATGTCTAAACTCACTGCAATAAAACAAATATCAGGAAAGACTTCCCTTATGAGAGTTTAATCACACCAAGAATCTTACCGAAACAACACTATATGCCCATTCCCCACCCGAAAGATTGTGTATTCGGTGGAATCTTCTCACTTTCTTGATGCTTTTCCAAACACCCAAACTATGAGGCTCCCTAACATCTTCTGTAAACCAACCTCCTCTAGTTTGACCATTCTTGTTCCATCAATCACCCTCCATAATCTCCACCTTTCCAACGCAACCTCCTTAACCACTTTCCTAACAAAGCTCTATTTAACACCTCTATGTTTCGAATTCCCTAGCCGCTCACCCCTCACTAGTAAATACACCTCTTACCAGTTAACACGGCGATACTTAGAACTCCTCTGCTAGGCCTCCAGGTAAGAAATTTCTCATCAACTTCTCCAACCTCACGACAAAATAAGATTTGTGAAAAGAGATAAGAAGTGACAAACTAGATAAAGTGCCTATCTACCTCCGTTGAAAAGGTATTGCCTCTTCTAAGAAATTAATCTCTTCTCAAACCTTTCCACCACCTTATCCAAAATTTCCTTGGCTTTGAATGAGGATCCTAATAAGATTGATTTGTAGACTAGCCTCATTCCAAGGAATGACACATTTCAACACCCTTAATTTCTATCCAGCCCCACAGAAAATAATGATATCATTAGAAAATAACAGATGTGACATTGATTGACGCAGAAGGGAACTGCAAATAAGGGATATGAAAAATATCAATATCCCAAGAATAACTTGGCACACTAAGAACAGCAGAAAAATCTCCAAAATTATGAAATTTTATTGATCAAAAGTTGAATGAAAAGTTATGGATACAATACATTATATAGGACTAGGATACTAATCTAAAAGGAAACCAAATCAAAGTGGAAAATGTACCAAATTTAAGAGACTTAAATTTGACTTCCTAAACTCTTGCTAAAAATCCAAATTACCCAAACAGGATTCCAAAAAATCTACTGAAACTGGTGGCCTAAAAATGGAAACAAATAACTAGGAAAATATTGCTAAATAATACATAGTAGTTTCAAGCTTCCCAATGCAGCCGCAGCTTATCGTACCCGTGCCCTGTTGATGCTACTGTTCCTTGATCTGTCAAAATGTTTCATGAATTTTTCTGCAACTTGTTCTACATCAGTCCCCTCCATTTGAAGAGAACTCGATCTCAAGGGATACTTAGGATAAAGTGGTTCTTCGACGTGGTATTTGTGCAGGTCGGCTACATTGAAGGTTCTAGATATTCCTATGTTCTCCAAAAGATCAACCACATAGGCATTGTCATTTAGCTTCTTCAAAATCTGATGAGGACCATACTTCTTTTGCTTCGTTTTGTTATTGCTGCCTACTAGAAATCTTTGCTTGCACAAGAACAACACCACATAGTCTCCTTCTATGAAAATTTTGAGGTGGGGGTATTTGTAGGGGTGCCCATACGGCCGATGGCCCGCCTAAGACTATCCATCATGTATAAGGCTTGGGATTGGTTTTTTGGCTCGATTAGTTTAATGGGCGAGCTTGGGAATTATGTTTGAAGTCTGGCCCGAAATAAATCTAAAATAATATATTTCTATATTTATGTATTGAAATTTTATATTATTTAACATTATTTTCTAAGAAAAAATATTTATAGGTTGAATGGGCGGGCTCGGGAATCATATTTTTCATTTTGGGTAGGCTTGTGATTTGGTTTTAGGCCCAGTGGAAAATTTTTTTAGTGTAGGCCCGGCCCGACCAATTTTCATCCCTAGGTGTTTGTCAGTAATAGCTTTGTTCCTTGCTTCTGCTTGACCTTTACCTGAATGACTTGACTTTGCTTCGTCATGCTCTGTAGCAATGCTCGCTCCTGGACCTTTGGGTAAACGGTCAAGATCAATGTCATGTCTAGGTGGTGTGGTGTAAACTACTGTAAATGCTGACTTCCCATTGCACTATGCACGTGTTGTAGGCGAATTCAGCTTGGGGTAGTGCATGATCCCGTTGCTTTGGGCAGCCACCAGCCATTAGTTTGAGGGTGATCGGTAGAACTTGGTTTAGTGATGTGTTAAACATATGCTACAAGGTGATCCAGAAATGGTTGAGAAATTTGCTATTTTTGTCGAAAATTATTGACAGAGAACACCATGTAGTCTAACCACCTCTCGAAAGAACAAACATGTAATGTGAGTCTAAAGTCTGCAATCTTAGAGAACCTGTCAATAACTACGAAAACATAATCCACCCCTCGTGTTCAGTATAATCCTAGCACAAAATCTATAGACAAATCCTCCCAAATAGCATTAGGCATAGGTAAAGGAGTGTAAAGTATAGTGATTTGGGCCTGTCCTTTGGAGACTTGACATATGTAACACTTAAGCACAAAGTTGCCCATGTCTCTCTTCAGTTATGACCAATGGTATCACTCTTCAAGATTGGCTACTATCTTATCTTGTCCCAAATGTCCACCCAAGTCTCGTCCATGCAATTCATGAATGAGCTTCTCTCATAGGGATGTCCACGGTATACACAGGCGGTTACCTAAAAGAGATACTCATTGTTGATGTAGAAATCATCTACTGTCTGTTACTCCTTGCATTTGATCTAAACATCCTTTAGGTCTTTATCATCCTCATAAAGTTCTTTTAGGTATTCAAACCCTACTATCTCATGGGTCAAAGTGACTAAAAGCTAGCTCGTCGGCTCAAAGCATTAGTAACTTTGTTAAGAACTCCAGAGTTATGCTTGATCACAAAAGAGAACTTTTGTGGTAAGGTTGATCATTTGATATGCATCTTATTTAGATGTGTCTGGTTGTTTATGAACTTCAAGGCCTGATAATATGTGTATAGTACAAACTCCCTCTTTACCAACTAATGCTTCCAATGCTTCAATGCATGAACCATTGAAGAAAATTCTTTGTCATAAGTACTCCACTTTTGACAAGCATTGATGGGGATCAAGAAGGATTTCGCACATACAAGCGAAGAAATAAAAATAACACTAAATAGGGATTTTAATTTTACTTATTGTTTTATTAATAGTTTAAGTTTGTTTTGGACTTTAGAGTTTTATTTCAGTTGTACCTCTATCTATTTATATAGAGGGTTGGATCCAGATACGGGTAGATTATTATTGAATTTTGAATAGATTCCTGTTTTCTCTCTCGTGTTCTCTCATCTCTCTCATTTCTCTCTTTCCTTTCTTTTCTACCTATTCTCTTTCTCTTCTCTGGTTATTGTTCGGCATCAATTTGGTATCAGAACCCAATCTGGAGCCATTGCGTATCTACCATTGATATCGTTTAATCACGAAACCACTGTACGAAACAATCTTAGGTTACTGCATTGCAACCCATCATGGCACACCATTACGCAAACAGAACCAAAGGTTTGCACAAGAGATTCTTATCGTTGCTGCAAACCAGTTGTCCAAATTGTCAATCGAAGCACAACACTATTGCTCGAATCAACGTCAACAACATTCTCGCTGATTATTTTTGCCGGAGTGTAGCCTTGGCTGGAGACGATAGCATTGACACCATTCACAGCATCACAGCCAGCGTTGCCGTCCATTGATCCATCGTCGTCGCTGACTAAAGAACATCCAGGCACCATTCTTCATCTATTGCCGTCAATCACAAATTTGCCGGAATCAACATCGACTAACCTTTGCCGCTGCTACTGTGCTGCTGCGTAGCTACATCTGCTGAAGAGGGTTATAAAATATAAACCCTAAACCCAACCCAACACCGTTAGACCCAGACCCAAAACCTAACCCATAGATCCAGCCATCTATAGTCCAGCCCAATTAAAACCAAAACAGCCCAGACCCAATTAAAACCAAAGCAGTGCAGCCCATACCCATACCCATATCCATACCAAGTCCATCCTTATGTTCAAACAGGCCAAACAGCCCAACAGACCCAAAAAAAAAACCAGCAGCAGTACTTTAACAAAATCTGAAAAATTGGTGCACTACTGCATTGGAGCACAAAGTCAGATTGGAGCTTAAGTTGGATATCAAAAAGGTGCATATTCTCTATTGAAAACTTGACTCATCTCATATCTGTTTGTAAGTTAGTGAAGTTGCGATTGGTCCAACTAAGTCTCTTACTCCACCTTGTTTGCTCCTTACAGTGAAAGAAAAAAAAAAAACAATGAAACAGTTGCTTGTTCGTCTTTAATTCTTCCCTTTGCATTTCACCATTCAACCAAAAAAAAACTTTTTCCACCTTTCTTCATTATCGTTTGCTCCCCATTTAACACACGACTCTTTCATAACTCTTTTACTGCATTTAGTTTACTTTGTATGTGCATAGTATTAGCTTATACTTTGCATTACTTAAAGCAATTGAGTCATATATCAGCAAGTACCATACCATTCTGTTTCGTTATCTGTCCTTACATATCCATGACCCTAAAGGATGATGTTGCTGCATTGGACCAAAGAATCCACACTATAGAAGCCAACATGAACAATTTCAAAGAGTCGGTGGACCGATTCCGAGAGGAATTTCGAGTAGATTTACAAAGGCAATATTCTCAATTGTCTAAGTCCTTAGGGAAGCGTCATATTGATAAGCAGGAAAATAGTCACCCAGTTTCACCTAGTCAAGGTCATGGCCTCGTAGGATTCTTAACCCATGGCCTCCTTCCCACTCCTGCGAGACCTCGCGACCAACTTGCCCAGGAAACCCCAGTTAGGGAGGGTCGAGTCCCTGATTGCGGTAGGAAAGCCCCTCAATTTGTACATCTCACTCAGTTAGGAGACCATAGGGGTTATGTAGAGGAGTTTGATTATTTTGAGGTTGATTTTGATAAGATGCATGGACCACGTCGCCCACAGGATAGACCTTATGAGAGACGTCGGTGGCATTCTCCACCTAGGTATCACCATGCGTAGCTTAGGTATTTTCATGAGGATTTGGACGATATCACCAGAAAGGTCAAAGTAGATGCCCCTAGTTATGATGGTAGGTTAGATCCTAACAATTTTTTGGATTGGCTTGCTGCTCTAGAGGACTATTTTGATTGGTATGAAATGTCTGACAGGTATCGCGTTCGTTTTGCTGAAATGAAACTCGAGGGTTTTGCCAAACGATATTGGTAGGAAGTGTAACTGCGTCTAGAGCGTTTAGGGGACCCATCTATTACCTTATAGGCGGAGATGAAGCAGAAATTGAGAGACAAATACCTCCCTACCTACTATAGGAGGCAATTACTTGACCAATGGCTTAACTTGAAGCAATTGTCTATGAGTGTGACTAATTACCTAGGTAAATTTGAGGAACTTCTCATGAGGTGTGATGTTAAGGAAGAACCGTTGGTGATAGTCACTAAATTCATTAATGGTCTAAGACTTGAGATTAAGAGAGAGATTACTTTACACTCTCTTGAGACCTTAGAGGAAGCTTACCAAAAAGCGTTAGAAATCGAGAAATATCATAAGTTTCCTACTCCGAGGCCCATGGTTTCTCCAGCCAAGGAGCCCCAACAGTCTAGGTCTGTCAGATTTGGCACTTCGAGTGGGTTTACTTAAGCAAGTCCAGTTGCTTCAAGCCTTTCCAAGAGTAGTACCAACCCCAATCCGAGCTTCAGTGGGGTTTGGGGTAGGGAATCTTCATTCTCTAGTTCCCACCCCACCAACCCATCCATTGTGTGTCATAATTGTCATGAAAAAGGACACATTGCTTCTCGCTGTGCATATCTTACGTTGTCCATTAAGCCCGAGTTAGAGGACATTGTTGGTGACGACATCAATCAAGTGGTTGACCCTTTAGAGGACTCGTTAGAGTCCGACGAAGAGGAAGGTCTTGATGACACCCACATAAGTGTTATGAGGTGCATTATGTCTACTCCTACAGGGAACGATGAGTGGAAACGTACAAGCATTTTTCACACATTTGTAAAATGCGGGGACAGAGTGTGTAAAATCGTCATTGATTGTGGGAGCACTATGAATGTGGTATCCAAATTAGTTGTTACCAAATTCAAATTGCAAGCTGAACCACATCCCCATCCATTTAGAGTTGCATGGGTAGATAAAACCTCCCTACTAGTTACAGAGAGGTGTCTAGTCCCACTGCAAATGAGTGACTATTCTGATAGTATTTGGTGTGATATCTTACCTATGAATATTGCTCACATATTATTAGGTCGCCCTTGGCTTTATGATAAAGCCGTGCTTAATCATGGCCGAGAGAATACGTATGTGTTTAAGTTTAGTGATAAAACTATTATGTTAAGACCTGTCAAACCTACCACAAAAGCTAAGGGAATAGATCAAAAATCGTCATCTCAGGTACCCAATAAGCAAACCATTCATATTCTGACCAAAGGCGAGTTTCAAAAGGTTGGTCAAGAGTCGGGTTTTGTTTTAGCCTTAGTGGCTAATGGAGTTTTGGAGGCTACATCTGATCATGTGGTTGCTCCTTCCCCGGAGATTACCCAGTTGTTAAAAGAGTTTGAAGATGTAACCCCAACAGAATTACCAGATTAGTTACCACCTATGAGAGATATTCAGCATGCCATAGATCTTGTCCCAGGATCCTAGTTGCCCAATCTTCCATATTACTGTATGAATCCTAGAGACCGGGCAGAGTTACACAGTCAAGTAGAGGGACTATTGAAGAAGGGCTTCATTAGAGATAGTTTAAGCCCGTGTGTTGTTCTTGCTCTCTTAACTCCTAAGAAGGATGGCTCTTGGAGAATGTGTGTTGATAGTCGTGCCATTAATAAAATTACTGTCAAGTATAGGTTTCCTATACCTAGACTTGACGATATGCTCGATCAAATGGCCGGCTCACGCTGGTTCTCCAAAATTGACTTGCGTAGTGGATATCATCAGATTCGTATTAGGCCTCGTGATGAGTGGAAGACTGCCTTTAAGACCCCAGATGGACTATATGAGTGGTTGGTCATGCCCTTTAACTTGTCCAATGCTCCTAGTACTTTTGTAAGGGTCATGAACCAAGTTCTGCGTCATTTCATAGGCAAATTTTTAGTGGTTTATTTTGATGACATCTTAATTTATAGCCAGTCTAAAGGTGAACATTTGGGTCACATTCGTTTGGTTCTTGAGACACTTCGCAGTGAAAAGTTGTATGCTAATCTTAAGAAGTGTTCATTCCTACAGACCCAGGTGCTCTTCTTAGGATTCATCATTTCTGTGCAAGGTATTGCAGCTGACCCTGATAAGGTCAAATCTTTTAAAGAGTGGCCTGTCCCCACATCCATTTTTGAGGTTCGTAGTTTTCATGGGTTAACCACTTTTAATAGGAAGTTTATTAAGGGGTTTAGTTTCATTATGGCTCCTATTACTGATTGCATGAAAAAAATGAGAGTTCCACTGGACGACCACTGTATCTAAAGCTTTTGCGGAGATGAAGCAGCAAATGATTCAAGCCCCTGTCTTGTGACACCCTGACTTTTCTAAAATCTTTGAGGTCGCTTGTAATGCATCAGGGGTAGGTATAGGTGGAGTCTTAAGTCAAGAGGGTCATCCTATTGCGTACTTCAGCGAGAAACTCAATGAGGTTAAGCAGAGATACTCTACTTATGATAAAGAGTTCTATGTTGTCGTATAAGCATTGCGTCACTAGAGGTATTATTTGTTACCTCAGGAATTTGTGCTATACTCAGACCATCAGGTATTGAAATACCTTCACTCTTAGAGGAAGTTGAGTTCAAAACATGCTAGGTGGGTTGAATTCCTCCAAGAGTACACTTTTGTTCTTAATTACCGTGCAGGTATAGAAAACAAACCTGCTGATGCACTCATTCGTGTCATTGCAGTTTTGCAGTCTATGAGTGTCCATGTAGTAGGTTTTGATAGGTTGAACGATGAGTACATTATTTACCCTGATTTTAGTATCATCTTTTAAGGGGTTATGGATGGTGACCATACAGCTTATGTTGATTTCATTATTCGCAATGGTTACTTGAGTCAGGGATCTAACCTTTGCATTCCTTGCACGTCACTTAGAGATTTCTTAGTTTGGGAATTGCATGCCGGCGGATTATCTGGGCATTTTGGTAGAGATAAAACCACGGCCCTAGTTGAGGATAGATTTTACAGGCCATCCTTGAAGAGTGATGTCACTAGGATTGTCTCTCAGTGTCGCACTTGTCAGTTAGCTAAGGCTAAAAAAAAGAACACTGCGTTATATACACCTTTACATGTTCCATACACCTTGGAAAGACCTTTGCATGAATTGTGTCCTTGAGTTGCCTAAAACTGCTCGGCGACATGATTCTATTCTAGTTGTGGTGGATAGGTTTTCCAAAATGGCTCATTTTATTCCTTGTAGCAAGACCACTGATGCTTCACATGTTAAATTATTTTTTCAGGAAGTTGTTAGACTGCATGGGTTGCCTACTTCCATTGTGTTGGATCGAAATGTTAAGTTTGTCAGTTATTTTTAGAAGACACTTTGGAAATTGTTTGGCACGGCTCTAAAGTTTTTCTCTTCTTTTCATCCCCAAATTGATGGGCAAACTGAGGTCGTTAATCGTAGTTTAGGCGATTTGCTTAGGTATATTGTGGGTGATAAATCGGGTAATTGGGATTTAGTCTTACCAACTGTAGAGTTTGCATATAATAATTCGGTCAATCGTTCTACTAGTAAGAGTCTTTTTGAAATTGTTAATGGTTTCTCCCCTCACCAACCCATTGACCTTATTCCTTTACCCCTTGATGCCCGTCCTTCTGAATCGACTACCATCTTTGCTCGACATATTCATGACTAACTTATTGATATTAGGTAGAAAATTGCTATGAGTAATGAGAATTATAAACTTGTTGCTAATGTGCATCGTGGGAGGGTAGATTTCAATACTGGAGATTATGTTATGGTTCGTGTGCACCCTGAGCGTTATCCTAAGCATTCTTTCAAGAAACTTCATGCTTGAGCCATCGGACCTTATCGTATCATTCGTAAGCTTGGACCTAATGCATATTTGCTTGACTTGCCGTAGGATATGAATATTAGTCCTATTTTCAATGTTGAGGATTTGTTTCCTTATCAAGGCACCTTTGAGCCTATTTATCGAGGCACCTTTGAACCTACTGTTTTGTCAGATTTGTTTACAGGTGGTGTTCCTGCTCCTATTGCTTCAGCATCTTTTCCGCGTCTTCCGCCATGTCCACCGTCCCATGAGGATTAGATTGCCGATGTTCTTGAGACGGAAGACATTGCTTCTTCCCATGGGGGTTATCGTCACTATCTTGTTAGATGGAGGGATCGTCCCCACGCTGATAATTCTTGAATTACAAAGGATGAGTTCCGCCGCCTTCGCCCAGCACTTCTCAAGCACTACTGTCATCATTACTCTCTGAATGAGACTTCTTTTTAGCCGGGGAGAATTGATGGGGATCAAGAAGGACCTCGCACATACAAGCGAAGAAATAAAAATAGCACTAAATAGGGATTTTAATTTTACGTAATGTTTTATTAATAGTTTAAATTTGTTCAAGACTTTAGAGTTTTATTTCAGTTGTACATCTATCTATTTATATAGAGGGTTTGGATACAGATACAGGTAGATTATTATTGAATTTTGAATAGATTCCTGTTTTCTCTCTCGTGTTCTCTCATTTCTCTCTTTCCTTTCTTTTCTACCTATTCTCTTTCTCTTCTCTGGTTATTGTTCGGCATCAAGCATTACTTAAACTTTTCGTTGAAGAATGCCACCAAATCTTGTGATATTACAGCTCCAACCTCAATTTCACTTACACCACAGTCTACTTCTAAAATTTTCTCAAAATCAAGTAAGGATAAGACATGAGATGTACACATTTGATCAATGCAAAGCTATTTTCTGCTGCCTCACGCCATAGGAATTTTCCTTTCTTTAAGCACTCCATGATTGGCACGATGATAGAACTGAAATTGCAGATGAACATGTGATAGAATGTAGCAGGGCCATGGAGAGTTCGAACTCCACTCGCGGATTGCATGCACCTTGTCATCGTTCATATAGATTCCTTCAGAACCAACCATGTACGCTGAGAATAATAATCTGTCGGTCATGAGCTGCGTTCTTGAGTTTGATGTACAACTTGATCTCCTTCAAAACAGTCAAAACTTCTTATAAGTGACTCACATTTCCAACTCTGATTTGTTATAAATAAGGATGTCCTTCCCCACCATATACTCATCTGGTTCTGTCTTGTAGGTGTCTGGCTTGCATCTTCGAGGTTCGTTGTGCGGATTTGGGCACACGAAAAATTTCATTCATAATTCTCATCTGTGGGAACCCTTGAAGATAAGAAGATGAATTTCGGAGTCTCAGGACCAGTTCTAGAAGCATCACATCCACATAACCATAAGCCAGACCACGGTAATAACAATGATGGGCCAGAATTGCTTTTTCCTGATGACAAAGCTCCACATTGGGTATGGGGAAATCGGCAACTCTGCTCTGAGGTACACCTAGCAGTAGACGAATGAAGAATGCCCTAAACTGTGGGAAACTCGCTCTGTCGCAATGTCCAACCTCCTAGGAATGCGCCTGCTCGGATCTTGGAGGCACATGAAAAGGAATGGGAGCAGCAAGATTCGAAAATATCTTAATTGAGACCTAAATTCGTACAAAGTAACACTCCAAATGCTTCAATGCGCAAACTACACATTATTATCATGGTCTCTAAGTTTGGCGGGTCAGCTTAAAGAAAGCCAAAGTTTTCCTAAGTATAGAACCCAGGCCTGCCTAAGTTTGGTAGGTTGGTTTAATGAGCGCCAAGCAATTACTAAGTAAAGAACTTTGTCCTACTTAAGTTTGGAAGGTCGGTAGCTTAAGGAAAGCCTAAATTTCCTGATTGTGGAAAAGCTCTGCCTAGAACAATAACAAATGCAGATTGTACAAAACATGGAAAAATTAAATCAAGCACCAATTAGCAAAAGAAGACTGTTTATATGTATCAGGGTGGGAGCTAACAAAAACAGACTTGCCAAAAAATAAAAAAAAAACAAAAGAAGATAAAGACTAAGGATCAGTAGGGAGAATTACAATGGTTGGGTCCATTACATTACTAGGGGAGACCCCATCACTTGGGACAGCCAAAGGGTTTGGGGTGGCACCATCAAAAGTTATGGCAGGTACAACAACCTTCTCTACAACAATATTCTTAGGGATGGGCTCATCAGGAAGTGGCCAAGGGATGTTGGTCCACAAAGGTTAAGACTTAGGAATATTTGCTTTCTCCAGAGCAGCCACCAATCCATCCCTGAAGTACACATTGTTCAACTCCAAGATCTGATGTGCATACTCTTCCCCATTTCGTCATAGCCCTTGGTATAGCTAGCCTTCTTTTCATTCCGAAGCTCTGCCTCTAGAGCCACGATCTTCTTATCCCTCTTCTCTACCTCAAACAAAGCAGGCTAAGGCTTCTTCACTCTTCTTCAGCTCAGATGAAGTACGAGAAGCCTCTTCCTGCTGCTTAAGAAAAGCAGCTCCAAGGTCAAATACCTTCTCTTGCAGCTTGGCCTTCTCATGGTCGGCCAACTTCAACTTCTCATATTGGATCACAAAACGCTGAATTGACTTGGCCATTTGCTGCAAACCTTGGAAAGAAAAAGTACATGGTTAGTCAATCAAAGAAAAGCAAAGAGAAGAAAAGAAAAAGCAGAGTAATATCCACTCACCAATAGGGTTTATTGAATTGCCCCCTTGCACAGAGCAGGGTCTGAAGGTCAGAAGCTCGGATATAGCTCCCAGCATCATTGGGAAGGATTGTGCTCATGGCTAGGGCCACTAGCACATTTGAATCCTTCACAGTTGAGTCAATGTTTGTGACAGGCCTTTGACCAACCTTTGGTTCAAGGACCAGCTGAGCTGCCAACAATGACAAACTTACTTACAAAGGGCTACAAAGTCTAATTCATCACACACATAGATGTGCTTGGCCTATTAATCCATCCTTTAGCTTGAAAGTGGTTTTCCACTCGTCTCTAGGTCGTATCCAAATCTACTGATAACCATTGTAAAGGTAAATCTTTGAAAATAATGTGGCTCCCCCCAACATGTCCAGCATATCATCTAAGTATAGGATAAGACACCAATATTAGATGGTGATCTTGTTGACGGCACGACTGTCAACACACATGCGCCAATTTCGATTCTGCTTTGGCATGAGCAAGGTTGGCACCATACATGGACTCAAGCTTGCCCAAATGAACCCCTTGCGTAGTAACTTCTTGACCTTCTCTCATAAGATCTCATTCTCCTAAGGAATGTGGATGATTCAATAGGCTCACTCCTGGCACCAAGTCAATGTGGTGTTGAATGTCTTGCATCAGGGCAACATATCGGGCAAATCCTCTAGGATGATTACCCTAAACTCTTCCAATAATGGCTGTAAAGTTGTAGGTATTTTTGTAGTGGGTTTAGAATCTTCAACCACAAGTGCCTTCACTACCATAGCATGGACCTCTTGTGTCTCCTTAACATTGGTGACGAACTTTGTGCTTGATCTTGCTAAAATAAGAAAAGATTGCCCCTCCACTTTAGAAAGGCTATTGGATAATGGGTCAGATTTTGATGGGGTTATAGCAATCTTGTGATCTTCTTATATATAGAAATAGAATTTGTCTTTTACCTTTGAATGTTATGTCTTACATCAAATTGCCACAACTTTCCAAGCAATATATGACTGGCATCCATGTCAACAACATCACATAAAATCTCGTCCTTGAAGTGCTTCCTAATGGTGATAGGAGCCCGGCATATCTCCGTCATCTTCATAGTTGGCCCCTTCTTGATCCACCCAACAAAGTAAGGGTCGTGATGGTTCTTCGTTGGTAATCTCAAGTGCTCCAATAGTCTCTTGGACAGTTTTTACAAGTGCCATTGACCATGATCAAAGTCATAGACCTTCCAGTTAATGGTACAACGAGACCAAAAGGTGCTGCACTGATTTGACTCACGTTGCTTCAGGGCATATAGAACATGTTGCACACATTTACTCTTTCTCCTCCTTTCGCTAATTTTGCCCCATCATATAGATTGTCATCCTCCTTGAACCCAACCTCTCCCATCATTATTGGCTTTATTCTGCATAAGGTTGACTAGTCTACATGTTGGGCATGTATTAGAGCGATGTCTAAGCTTACCGCATCTGTAACAGTAGCCGGCTATCACTCGGGCACATGGATTGGCATTAGGTCAAGGCGTAACTTATGCATCCCTGGTTGTGTTGTTGCTGTTATTAATGACCAAAGTGTTCGGCTTTATGAGTTGTGTTGTGGTTTGTACTCCATGTGATTTCTCTACAAATGAGTAAGAAAAGGCTCTGCATGATTTCGGCAAAAAGAGTTCAAACCTGTAGTCCTTCTCTCCAATGGTTCAGGCCTTCAACGCCATGTTATGGGCTTCATCGATAATCCACAAAAACTATAACCCAATTTTCTCTCGGATGGATGGTTTCAAGCCATTGAGATACTTTGCCACCTGTTGTGTAACAAAGAACAATACGATTACTTTATACACAACTCTAGTATAACTAGAATAGGTATTATTCATAATCAGGTGGTAGAAATCTCTCCATCATCAGTTGTCGAATGTGCCTCCATGTCTTAATGGAGGTCGTTCTTGGCTTGGCCTTTGCAATTGATCCCACCAAACAGTCGCGCTGCCTTTGGGGTTGAAGGCGACCAAATGGACCATCTTCTCCTCTAGGACCTCCATTATGGTCAAGAACTGATCAACTCTGATAAGCAATCAAGGAAATATTCTATATGATTGTTTCCATTGAAGGTGATAATGTCCGCCTTCATATAGTAGTCCTCGTAATCTCAATTGTCTCGTGTTGGCCTTTGGCATCATAGTGCTCCTCCTCCTCCTCATCAAAATCCAAATCGTCTGCATATGTTGGGCATTATTGCTGATGACGTCTTTTTGAAATATAAACGGGTCTGTTAACAGGTTGGCCTTGAGCAACTCTTTCGACTTTATGCTTGTCTAACAATGTATTTCTGTTAGCATTGAGTTAGTGCCTTGGCAGTGCTTCACGAATCTCTATGATTTGCTGATGTTGTGCCTTGATCGCAATCCACACTGCTTCTATCCCACGACCATCGCCGATAGGATTGTTGGTTTCGCCTCCACCATTTGCCATTAAGCCAGGCAAATCAATGCTCTGATACCAATTGACACATAATCAAACCCCCAAACAAGGGATATGACAAACTTCAATAAACCAAGAAAATATTGCTAAATAGGTGGCTTGGAAATGGAAACAATAAATAGAAAAATATTGCTAAATAAAACATAGTAGTTTCAGATTTTTTCAGTGCAAAAGCGGCTTATCATACCTGTGCCCTGTTGATGCTACTCTTTCTTGATCTGTCAAGGTATTTTGATGAATTTCTTTGCAACTTGTTCTACATAGTTGACACCATCTTACCCCCTCTGTTTCTGACATGAAGCATCTCAACCGCCTTTCAGTAACCACCCTTTATAGCATACAACTCAAAATGTTCACAACAACAATAAAGAGTAAAGGAGAGAGAGGGTCCCCTGCCTCAGCCCCCTAGAGCTCTCAAAGAAGCCTTCAACTACCCCATTAGTGAGCATAAAAAATTTCATAATAGAAATCCAAAACCTTATCCACCACTGTCACTTTTTCCTGAAACCCATCCTCTCCAATAGATAGATCAGAAAGTCCCTACAAACATGGTTGTCAGCATTCTCAATATTGACTTTGCAAATAATCCTTGGAACCTTACTTTTGGGCCTAGAGTATACCCAATTGTTAGCCACCAAAACAACATCAAGAATCTATCTTCCACAAAAGTGTTTTGAGATTCTGACCACCAACCTGGTTGATTGGCCTGAAGTCTCTGATGTCAACATCTTCTTTCTTCGGGATAAGAGCAATAAGAAACCACTTTTATGTGGTGTAAGGTAGCTAGTTGCCTAAGAAGCACTGATATGGGCACGAGACACAAATACAACACAATACAATACAATATGCCAACACAATGACTTTAAAAAAAATATGACATGACACATCAGGAACATGTTAGGAAAAATATATATGTATATATGTCTATATACATCAAAATAATAACTATTTACTTCATTCTTTTACATTACAAATACATTTAGATTCTGTAATATCGAAATAGTAAGAAATGATTTTTCATATTCTATATCTCAGAAAAGCAGTGTGTATAAAAATTCCTTACATTGCTTTTATTAGAAATTTTGGAATTCCTAAAATTAAGAAGTCTAAAGAGAAGGATTAATAGAGATAAATACACATTATTTTTATTTTATTATTGGATCTCAAGTTATTTTCTTCAAACTTGCAATATGTTTCTTATGTTGAAGTGATGGCATGTGTCTCCCTTCAATGTCCAAAGCATGCCCTGCTTTAGAAAAGTAGAATAAAATAATAGGCCATATTTGAAAACATGCCCAACATATGTCGGGTACTGTATGACCATGTGTTGGTATTCGACACGGACACAACCTAGTAAGAAATGTTTGTGCTTCTTAGGTAGTTGCATTATAAGATTAGCAAAAGTGGTCCTTCAATAACCTAAGGGAGTGGGCTGTCAATTTTAGAAATTTACAGGTGGACTGAAGAGGTTAGAAGGCTATGATATCAAGAAGAGCATGTCATAATTTAAATACAACAGATGGGAATAAAATAATTATAAACTAGCTAAGAAGCACAGAAACTTCTAAGAGAGTGTCGTATCCATGTCGGGCATGTATCGGACACCAACACTCGTCGGACACTTCTCGACACATTTAAGATACATAAGAAACACATTGGAACTTTGAAAAAAAAAAAATTAGGATCTAATGATAAAACAAAAATAATGTTGTTTTATCCTACTATTAAATTGTGCACTTGTTTTCACATATTAAATATATACTTTTTTGTTGTAATCCGCCATGTCTGTATCCTTATTTTTTGAAATCCTACTATTAAATTGTGCACTTGCTTTCACATATTAAATACATACTTTTTGCTGTAACCCACCATGTCTGTATCGTTATTTTTTGAAAATTACCATGTCTCATATCCGTATCCGTACCCCGTGTCCGTTGCATCTTAGTAAACTAGGGAAGATAAGTGAAATAAAAGGTAGTGACTTAAATTATGTTAAAGTGTATTAAGGGTGAGAATGAGGCAGTGCTGGTAAAGAAAGATGAGATTAAGAAAAAATTGGAGTTAGTGTACAAAGTATAGGAATTAGAGAAGCAACACATTCAAAAAATGAGTTAGTTGAAATGGAATGCTAAGACGGAGTAGTGTTACATGACTATATTCGTAAGTAGTCAGAAGTGGAACCTATTGAAAATCAAATGGGAGAAAGACAATTGACATAGTATGGTTATGTGAACATAGATCAAGTCTTGCACCGGTGAACATGCATGATTTGATTCGGGTTGAAGGCAGTAAAAGGGTAAGAGGTACGCTGAAGGAGATTTGGGTTGAGGTGGCAAGGAAGGAAGTCACTTGTTTGTCTTTAACAGTGTATCGGCTTGAATTTAGCCAATTCGACAAAATAGATCCATGTAGTCTACTCATAATAATTCAGACTTAGGCTTGTTGAGTGGCAATTATAGTTTAGACGTTACCTAATGAGATGATTTTAGTATTTGTTCAATGAGTAACTTTACAAATTATCATTATCCCAAAACAAAGGATATCTGCTTAATGTGAGAATTTTCTCTACTTTGTCATATCTCCAGGTCATGTTTTGATCATTTTAGACAAAGACTTTTTGTGTATCTTGTATTCACTTATGTCTAATTGGCTCCAACCAATTATTGAAGGTTCGGTCGATCCTAGCAGTCAGGGTGATAAAATGATGGCTAATGCGGCCAATTTCAGGGACACATCAGCAGTCAATGCTGATAATATGGGATTTGAGGAACTGTAAACATGGATTCAAATGAAGATTTTAAAGACCTTTATTTCCAACTCATTAGTAACCTTTTTTATCCAAAGTTCAGTGGTTGCAAGTCTCTTGCCATCTTGTTTGACTTGGAAGTGAGCCTCCCTACATTATAGAAGGGGAGGATTTAAAAGTTTTAAAAGTATCTTATTCACATGGTGATGTTATGGATTGTATCTTTGAAATTTATATGAGTTTGAAATGACATCTTCTCGTTACATTGTGAATATTTTGTAGTTTTATCTATCAAGGTGCTTTCCTGATTCTTACATTTCTTTATAGATTTTATTGGTAACTCGAGCTTTGAACTCCACTGTAGATGGGTGTTACCCTTCTGATACCTTTTTATATTTGAAATGTTTACTTAATCAATAGAAAAAAGTGATACTGGTTAAATTTAATTGCATGTTTTTGCTAATATATGCGACTCTGAAACTACAATCTAGTTTCTTTTTTAGTACTCTGTTACTGTGAGAACGTATTAGTAATTGTGATGGAATGTTGCAAAATTTTAATCAATTTTTGCCTTAATGGTACATAATTTCATTGAAATTTCTTAATTCCTGATGACTATAATATCTATTCTACATCAACTTGCTAGATGCGAATAGCATTGGACATGGCTAAGGCTGGCAATGGCAAGGATCGAGAGCTGAAAAAGAGGATTGAGGCCGACAACTATATGTCTTGTGCTATTCGTGAATGCTATGCTTCATTTCGAAACATTATTAGGTTTTTGGTTCAAGGTGATCATGAAAAAATGTAAGTTTTGCTACAGTTTTTGATGGAGAAATTAATACACGGATTGATGTTTTATTATATCACGAGGCTTTACTTCAGAGGGCTGCGAAGTACCTGATGTAGTTTCATTTATGTGTCCAAATGGCATGTCCAGGGTAATAGACTATATATTTTCTGAGGTTGACAAGCATATAGAAGCAGATGATCTATTAGGTGAATACAAAATGAGTGCTCTTCCTAGCCTCTATGACCAGTTCGTCATGCTTATCGAGTACTTGGTACATATTCCCAATATATCATAAAATAACATGTTGGTTGTTTCTTAGTTACTGATGAATGGGATCTATGAAGTGGTCTCGCTATGTTTCATTTCTGCAGTTGGAGAATAAGCAGGAAGACAGGGATCAAGTTGTGCTTCTTTTCCAGGACATGCTAGAGGTTGTGACGAGAGACATAATGACGGAAGATCACGTATCCAGGTATCCAGGTCAAGCATTTTTACGTGATTACTCCTGATTCTATACTAGATGCCATTCTGATGCTGTTTAGATTTTCCCTTCAATAGCTTGTTAGATTCTATCCATGGTGGACCAGGACATGAGGGCATGATCCCCCTTGATCAACAATATCAGTTATTTGCATCTGCTGGAGCAATAAAGTTTCCAGTTCAAGAAACAGAAGCTTGGAAAGAGAAGGTGATTGTGGAGATATATCATCATGAGAATTTTTATCTTCAATTACTACCTATTCATTCCCACCCCCCACCCAAAACGGAAAAAAAAAAGATGAAAAGAAACTAGTACCTGTTAATTTTGGTACGTTTCTGCAGATCAAACGGCTCTATCTATTGCTTATAGTGAAGGAGTCTGCAATGGATGTACCATCAAACTTAGAAGCTAGAAGACGCATTTCCTTCTTCTCGAATTCATTGTTTATGGACATGCCTTCAGCACCCAAAGTGCGCAATATGCTTTCCTTCTCGTAAGTTTTCCAAGTCCATTTGATTGTGATGTAGCGTTTTCCTTGTATGCATGCTGTGTGAGAAGCAATAAGCCCATGATTTGTTGGTCTTGCCCTTGTTCAATATTATGTCAACGTATTTTTCCAAGCTAATCACTAAATATATTCAATAATGAGTGTAGCCTAGCAGTGTAACCCCTCTAAAATCCTGCAAGAGTGCATGTTTCTTATGAATTGTTTCATTTTATGGCATTGATAATCAATTTCTTCTGTATGTTTTATGGCAATGTTTCTTGTAGTGTTTTGACTCCTTACTACATGGAAGACGTGCTTTTCTCACTTCGTGAGTTGGAAGTACCAAATGAAGATGGGGTTTCCATCCTTTTTTACCTGCAGAAAATTTTTCCGGGTTTGTTTTACATTATCAGCAGCATTAAAGAAAATTTTGTTTTATTTTTTTCTATATTGAGAATTTTTTTTTAGGTGTTATCAAATTGGTCATGCAGATGAATGGAACAACTTTCTTGAGAGAGTAAAGGGCAGCAATGAAGAAGAGCTCAAAGGATCAGATGAACTTGCAGAGAAACTACTTCTTTGGGCATCATATAGAGGCCAAACATTGACTAGGACTGGTATGCTGTTGGTTTGTGTGCGTGTGTGGGAGGTGGGTGGTGGGAGGGTTGAAGTGAATTTTTCAGGGGCGCCAATCGTACTATGCACTTGACCATTCCTTTTCATAGTAGTGATATATTATTCCAAATGCTAGTCAGAGGCATGATGTATTACCGGAAAGCTTTGGAGCTTCAGGCCTTCCTAGATATGGCCACAGATGAAGGTACTTACTGTTCCACCTGGAAAATTTTGAATCATTGATGTTATGCAGCTTGGTGTTCCTAAAAATACTAGCATTCATATTTTTGAATGAAAAATTATTGTACATTAAGATATTATCTGTGCTGTTGTTTCTTGATGACTGCCCATGATCAGATTTAATGGAAGGCTATAAGGCTGTAGAATTAAATATGGAGGATACGATTAAAGGAGGAAGATCATTATGGGCACAATGTCAAGCAGTTGCTGATATGAAGTTCACATACGTGGTCTCCTGTCAGCAATATGGGATTGACAAGCGATCCAGAAATCCTCGTGCACAAGACATTCTAAGGCTTATGACGACGTATGTGTTCTGTTATAGTCTTTTGTGGATCTGGTGACTGTCATAACTTCCCATTGTCAATATATTTCCTCGTCACAGGTATCCATCTCTTCGTGTAGCTTACATCGATGAGGTAGAAGAATGCAAAGACAGATCTAAAAAAGTTAATCAGAAGGTTTACTACTCTACTCTGGTGAAGGCTACTCTGCTGAAGTCCATTAATTCTTCAGAGCCAGCACAAAATTTGGATGAGGTAAATATTAATCCTCTCTTTTAAAAGACAAAAATGATCCTATAATATGATATTTAAAGAATCAAGCCAAATGTAATAATTGTAGCCATTCTCTTCATATGGTTGAAGTGAAAAAACCGTAGAAGAATAGATATGACCATCTCCTGTCCAACACAATATGATGTTAGTGTTCATAAGAAGAGCGATGTTCATTAGCAGTGGAAGAACATAAAGATGTGTAGAGTCCCATCTTGTCAAAACCATAGTATTGTTGGTGTTTATTTTGATTCTATTTCTTTCAAAAATTTGCTACAATAGGACTGTAGATCATAATCTAAAACACTGATTGTGACAATTAAGATTTTTCACTTCTAGAGACCCTAATGTGGCACAATTGAAACACATTATCTTTAGTAATATTTTAGATGATGACGAAAGGTACTAGCGTAATTTGAACAAAGACAACCATGGTAACCTAAAATTTGAAGGGAGATAAAATCAAGTCTCTTATACTATACTTAACATCACCCGGATTGCTCATTAGGTTGATGAGATTTGCTAGAATTGGCATGGGGCCTTCTCACTTCTCTAATTGAAGGGAGATAAACACATCATCCTTCAATCTTTACAATCTACATGGGGTAATAGAATAAATAAACAAATATGTGAAAAACTCTCTAGTATATTCTTACTACACAAGTCATTTACTTGAAAAGTGTTGCTGCCCACAGAAAGAACTCTCACTATGTTCTTATGAGACAAACACTTGAAAATTTATGGCTTCCCCCATTTATTGAAAAAGGATCACTTCCCAAACATATAGTAGTTCTACTATAATGACTGGACTTTGTGTACTCTACTAACATGGATGGCATATTTGGAGGTGTGAACAATATAAACATTTATGGCTTCCCACATTTATTGAAAAAGGATCTCTTCCCAAACATATAATAGTTCTACTATAATGACTGGACTTTGTGTACTCTACTAACATGGATGGCATAGTTGGAGGTGTGAACAATATAAACATTTATGGCTTCCCACATTTATTGAAAAAGGATCTCTTCCCAAACATATAATAGTTCTACTATAATGACAGGACTTTGTGTACTCTACTAAAATGGATGGAATAGTTGGAGGTGTGAACAAACAAAACATCACCATCTTCACCCAAGAAAATCCATTAATTTGTTGGTGGACCCAAACTTCCTGCAGAAGAATGGCCTTAAATCCATAAGGAAAGAAAGTTTTTTTTATGTTTTATTAATTCATCAAAACCTGCTCAAAGTGTATTCCATGATTTGGCCTAACCTACCACAACCAACACCCTGCAACCACCCACCGCTGTTGCAAGCCATTGCACAATCAACAATCACTCGCCACCCACCACTACCAACACACACCACAATCACTATCTCCATTGAAACCTAAAGATACCTCCTCAAATAGGTTTGGTTATATCCATCTACATATGCGTGGGTGTGGATGTTTGTGTATAGGGTACTGATGCAAAATAGTGACGTTTGAACTCATAATTCCATGACACTTGGTGGCCTGATTGGAAACGTGCTGGAGGGCATTGTTATGGTTTTTTTTTTATTTTAATCATTTAGGCCTCAAAATTTGTGTTTTTGCCAACTTTTTTTTTAGCAATAACTTCGTCTACAAAATTCCAATTTTGTTTTGGTTTTATTTAGATTTTTTTTAAGTGTATCCAAATTTGGGTTTAACTCGAATTTGCTATTTTGGATTTTTTTTTTTATATTTCATTAATTTCTACCTAAATTGAGTCCTATTAGTTTTAGCGTTTGATTTCTCTTATCAATAATTTTTGATCTTTTTAATGATTCAATGATAGTTTCTTAAGAGAATTAGTTTCTCTTGTGCCTTGTGCTCTGTTTGTATTGACAATAAACTAGTTCATTGTTATCCACGTGTCAATTGGTATCAGAGCTCATAATGGCACCCAAGACAGCTAACAGACGTGGTGGTAGGACTGCTAAGTTGCTAACATCAAGTATGTGTATGATCATGACAATGCTGCATGGGTTGCGTGGTTGGATGATCGATTTCGATGGATGGAACAATGGTTGGAGGAAGCATTTGGTGCGCTTACCAAGCAGATCGCCGCCTTAACTATTGCTAATCAATCTTGTAATCACCCACTAATCAAAGCGCTGACTCCATAAGTAGTTGTACTTGTGGCTAGATATCAACGCAGAGATCATTCTCTAAATCCATGTTTTGTGGAGGAGGAAGCAACCGTTGAAGAAGAAATAATTGAGAATAAGGATATTCTTGATATTTTGGAAGGTAGTTCAGATAATTAGTAGTCACCACCAATCTTTGATGATTACCATGATGATGGTGATGTCCATAATGATGATTGCTTATTTACATTAATTACTCCAAATCCAATTGTGGATTGTAGTCAACGATCAATTATCAATTATTGGTTACTTTGCTACTTGAAAAGGATACAAATGCTATGATCCTCAATCCCGCAGGGTGTATTTTACTATCGATTTGCGTGAATTTGAGTCCTTTGGTTCCTTCCAAACATCTCTTTAGGGGTAGATAGGACCGAGGAAGAGATGTTGACATATAATCAATAGGTGCTCTCCTTTTTTCCCCTGCTTCGAGAGCTTCTATTTGTGGTGAGGCGGAGGAAAGGTGTATTGAGGAAGAATGTGACACTGATGGGTGTTTAGGCAGAACTAAGCTTAAAACCTATTCGCTACATCCAAAAAAACAGACTATCCACGTGCCACTAAGCCAGTCACCATCCTCTTATAGATTCTTTAGGTAATGAGCCTTCTATTGCTGCAGAAATTGATGATTTTGATGTCCCCATTGCTCTTAGAAAGGGAGTTGGGGCTTACAATCAATATCCCATATATAAGTTTGTTTATAACTCATTGTCTTCACCATATTGTGCTTTGTTCCATCCTTGTCTTCTTTTGTGGCTATTTTGCCGGGTTGGAAGGAAGTTCTTACTAATTCTAAATGAAAAAAGGCTATGATAGAGGAGATGAAAGCCCTAAGGAAGAATGACACTTGAGAGATAGTTTTTCTTCCAGATGGAAAGAAACCTGTGGGATGTAAGTGGGTTTTCACTGTCAAATAGAATATAGATGGGATAGCTAATAGATACATGGCAAGACTTGTTGCCATGGGATTTACTCAGACCTAGGGCATTGACTATGAGGAGATGTTTGCTCCAGTGGCAAAGATGAATTCCATTTGTACTCTTTTTTCTTGTGATGCTAGCCTAGATTGGACTTTACAACAACTTGATGTCAATAATACATTACTTCATGGTGATTTAGAGGAAGAAGTATATATGGATATTCCACTTGGGTTCTCCTCTCATGCTACTATGTGAAGGTTTGTCTTAGAACTTTATTCGGTTTGGTTCTGAACTGTTGGTTTAATTTGTAAATCGGCTCATTCCATTGGAGTCCAAAATTGCATTAGAACTGCACTATATAATTAAAAAACAGTTCAGAATTGAACTAAGTTTTGTTGGGTTGGGTTGGGTTGTTTCGGTTTGGAAGAGACATTGGTTCAGTTCTGGTTCTAAAATTAGAGACAGTTCTAGCTTATGCATGAAACCTAACCGAACCGACACGTTCACCCTAGGTGCGTGTGAGCATGTGAGAAGCAGAGGTATCAAAGACTTGTGAGAAGACTACTATATCTCTCTCATACTCGGCTAGATATTGTATGTGTAGTGGGAGTTGGTGACCCTTCTACAATACATTTAGATGTTGTCTATTGGATTCTAAAGTATCTCGAGTCTATTCCAAGACAGGGGATTTTGTTCTCCAATCATGATCACTTGAGGGTGGAACCATTTATTGATGTAGATTGGACAAATTCAGTTGATGATAGGAGATCTACTCCTAGCTATTGTACTTTGGTAGGATGGTATTTGGTCACATGGAGAAGCAAGAAACATAAAGTGGTGGCCAGATCTTGTATAAAGGAAAAATACAGACCTATGACTCATGGTGTAGCTTCAAAGTATATTGCGAGAGGTCATGATATTTGGTGATGGACCCATGCAGCTGTATTATAAAGCTGCGATAGATATTGCTCATACTCAGTTCAGCAAGACATAATGAAACACATTGAGATCAACAAGCACTTTATCAAGGAAAAGCTACATAAGGGGTTAATATGCATGCCCTTTGTGAGATCAGAAGAAAAGTTGGCTGATGTACTTACAAGGAGGCTATGTGTTAAAAGCATATTTTTCTACTTTGTTCTACATTAATATAAATACATGAGGGATAAGGGAGAGAGGCCTAACTTTTCTTTTCTCTTATTAGTGGTATAATTTTTGTGACAAAACGCCTCAATTAAAAACAACCAATCCTAACCTATGCTTTTACAAGGAAATTAGAACTCAGATGTTTCACAGAGTGCATTTTGTACCTGCACACAAATCAAACCAAAAAAAAAAACCTGTGAAATTCAAGTGTGGCATAGCAAGTAATCATTATAGACAATTCTCAATTCTCCCCCTCAATTCAAGCTACATACACTCCTCCTCAATAGCAAATATCCAAATATAACCATGTACCATTCTCCCCCTTTTTGACACAAAAGAAAAACATCTATCAGACTATCACATAGGAACCATCCACCATAATAAAACTAAAAGAGAGCAAGCTTATATAGTTTTAGGCTAAAAAATAAAACATAAACATCAAAAACCTAAACTATCTAAGCAGGTGGAGCCAAGGGATGTTTGGCCAATATTAAATACATCCCATAAATACACTTGAGTGAAATGACATTCAACATATCTTCATAACATCAAAAGTAATCATGACATGGCTAGTTTGAATCTAAATTATGCATAAATATTTAAGACTAAATGTATGCACCCATTAGAGATCAGTTCAAACAATTTGTCACCAAATTGAGTAGCTCATGAATGTGTAAGTGTGAGTGAGTGAATATCAATTTTGTATTGAGTTATCAACATATCATTCAAATCCTAGTTGTGATCCAAATTGCTGCACCACATTTAAGATCTAATGAGTCTCACAAGCTAAAAGTCAATCTTATTTTTACCCACGTATGAGTGTTGATTTAAAAGCATTTGCTCTCCCTCACTTTGATGGTACCACATGAAACTTGATGTACTCATTTTTTTTGGTTTGTTGCAATCATTTGGCGACTTTTACACTATTGACTACAGTAGCCCTTACTATAGACTTTACACGTTAATAAACATTTAGATATGTCTAATAGCAGCTTTCATACATAATCACAGGTTGCTCTTTCCATTATGCAGAAGTTTCATAATCTTTTCAATTTTATAAAGAGGATCGACACTAGGAAGGTATTCAATACTTGGTCAACCTAGCACATGATAAACACTTTATTCAAGAAAGGCACATAGATTAAATTGGATTACATATGTGGATAAACAACTTATCAATATAGATTTATGTGTACAATTAGCACACAATCATGAATTATGTCAATTAAACAAATTGACAATGAATTAGTTTTAAGTATGCCAACGTATTTGTCTTCAGTTAAGAAAATCATTTTTGCTTATTCAGAGTCACTTATGCACTAACATGAATATCAAAAGTTAACCAAGATACAAAGTCCAAAACAGAATAAAATCTTTTTGGAATTTAAAAGAAATACAACAAAACTACATAGGTCTAGAGGAAAGATATACAAGAAGAGCATTTTAGGCTATAAAGAATGAAGACTACTTTATTTGACAAACCCTACAAATTTCCCAAATGCATAGGGGTTTGGTGAACAAATATGCTTTTCTCACCCAAATAGCTCTCGTCTTGGGTTTAGCAATGGTTGTTGGCTGTTTTGGTGCTCTCCTAGGCGTAGCCTTGGAATTTTGGTTCATTTGAAAATTTTTTATATTTGATTGAACCCACCTAGGATGAGACAACATATCAAATTTATTATAATAATATCCATTTGGTTGCTAAGATTGGTATGGCTTCTTGGCTCTAGTATGAACATAATCCCTAGGAAGGCAATACAGTTTATGACATTAAGGTCTGATATCTCCTCTAATCCCACAATAATGACATATAGATACAAACTGTGTACAGTGTGTAGGTCGTATGGGCTTAGGTCTATCATTAAAAGGATTAAATATGTCAAAAGAAGCAAACTTGTTTGGTGCTTTACCTTTCAATTTTGCTGGCGTTGGCACTTACACTGGAGCAGCTTTCTTTTCTGGCTCTTGAGTTGGACTAGCCTTCTTCTCAAATCCAATGCCAATAGTGTCACCAAAAGGCTTTTGTGAGTATTGGAATTTGTGAAGCCTTTCTGAACTTGTATTTATTTTTTTTTATACAATCTTGAGTTATAGACAAGTCAGATTCAAGAGATGCAATCTTATGAACAAATGTCTTTTCCTCTTCCAAACATGCATGCAGCTTTTTTTCAAGCTTAAGATTTGTGTCAGATAAGGTGGCTTGTTAGGTTCTCAGTTGACTCACTAAGGATGCCGACTCAAGAGCTTCATGTTTGAGGATTTCATTTTCGTTTTCAAGAGCTCTAAGTTTAATAGTCACATCAAACTTATATTTTTTCTCTTGCATATAATCCTCAAACAATTCAAAGTATGCAAATTTTAACTATTATCCTTGTCTATGTGTTCACCATAACTATCAGTGCTCCCATCATTTGAGCTTTTAATCTTATGACATTCTTTAACCAACTCATCTGTGGGACTTTCTATAGTTGACAATCCCTCCTTAGGTAAATCCATGAATGAAAAAAAATTTTATAGGATCACACTTGAATAAGCATAGCATCATGGGCATTCACTACACATGCACACTCGCACACAGTATATATATATGTATATATATATATATATAAGCAAAATCATTCTCAACTACACACAATTTAAATGACGCATGCATACAAGCACGATAATGATAAATTTGATAGATATAAGAAAAGAGGTTTCTAGAGCAGGGGTGATGTCAATTTTGGGCGGAGTTGGGTGTTTATACTTAAAACACATACGCTTTCCCACACGTAATAGGATCTCCGAGCCTAGACCTGATTAAGTAGACCAACATGAAGTCAAACCATCAAGGGCCTTTCAAAAATGCCTTTTCAAACCAATTGGAACATTTCTAAACCTGCATATCATGTTTTTTGTATTAAAATTATGTTTTTAGCCTCTAAACTCATGCTTGCAAAAATACACTTTTGGTATTCTGGCACAACTTAATTGTCAGGTGGCGACTTAGAAGCTTTTCCAAAACTAACGGCCCCTTTCAAATTAAATAAGCCGTGTGAGCCAAGACAAAGATCTCTGCACGGTCTTGAGTTAATCGAATCTCCAAGTCACATGAAAAACCCCATTTTGGGCTCCATCTCATTCATGAGATATTTAGGCGGTTCAAAATCTGGTTGTGACAGTATCCATCAACAAAAAGTCTGACTAATAATAGTTTACATCAAATTAAGTAGCCAAGACATAACAAGAGTTTTTTTTTATTGCCATTGTGCACGTAGTGGCCCATCTGTCATTGGATCCTTTGTAGCTCCTGTGATATAACCAAGCAAGCCACAAGCTGTAATAACCAAACTATATGAACATGACCATATCAAATCGTTACTGCCATCCAACTTAACAGGACTGATCTAGTTATGTGTCCAAGAGTCCCAACCAAGGATCAAAATTTCGTTTCAAGGGATCATTTCGGTTAACTCGGAAACGGAAACGTTTCGGAAACATTTCGAAAATATTTCGGAATGTTTCGGAAACATTTTAAAATTGACAAATATTAAAATAGTAAAATACAATCTTTTGTATAAAAATTGTACATCTTTTATAAAATTTTTAAATTTGGATTAATACAACTTATTGTTTAGGTATATAGCATTGTGTTTTGGTACATTTTTTTATGCTTTAGTGTGTTTTGAGCATAACAATAATATTTCGTTATTCTACTAGTATTTCGTTTCAGTCCCTTGGGAAACGGAAACGTTTCGGCCGTTTCGGTGGAAACAAATGAAAATTTTGTTCCTTGGTCCCAACACGACTCAACCCAGGCTTCTCACCATCAGTGGAAGTCTTACTATCTTCTGTCATATCCGTGAATAAGGAATGGCACAAAAACTAACAAAACTTGATCAAAAATTCAACAAAAGGCGAAGAAACTCCACGGTAGCAGTGAGGACTCAACAATCAGATATTTATCACATCAAAACAATCTAAAAATAGCCTGAAAGAGTCGAAAACCAACCAAAAAACTCACTATTATAGAAGTCGAACCACTGGACGAAGGGTGTTTGTCACGCCCTGGATCCCATGACCTGAGTGTGAGAGAAAGTGAAAGAAATAATAAAACAAAAAAAGAGCAAGAGAAAAGGAAATTAAACAAGATTTGGGTAAAACAATGTTTTACTACTAGATACTTTGCACAGCCGAATTACAATGAACTCTCATACCACAAGTCCTAAAATCATGAAATTTTTCAGAAATATTCTACAATGAATCTAGTTTCCAACCCAACTGAATTGCCTTCAAATTCCACATAAAACTCAAGTTATGGCCAGAACAATGCACATAGGTCAGGTTCTGACCTCCTGGAGGAAAATCCACATATCTATCTCAATAATAATTCAAATGAGGCCCATAATATGTCAAATAAAGCTAACACAATGAACTATCTCCCATAGAAACAGCTTTCTAAAAAATAGAACATTCAATAAGTTATGTGTTCCAAAAATGGACTGTTCTGCAGCAGGTTTTTCAAACAATTTCAAAAGTCAAGTTACATGATTCATCCCATCGTTTTACATTACCAAATTGTTCAAGCGTCACAAGGTTTGCCAAAAATATGAGAAAACAAATATACATGTACATTGATCTTCCATCCCATGTAGAGTTTCAAAAGGTGCAAATTTCTCAAAAACTTCAATACTTCGATCAAGCAACTAGTCTCCCGGGGTTTCATCTATAAAATGTTAGGGTAAGCTAACCAGCCAGTAGAGAAATCACTAACCAAGACTGATTATTAATATGGTGGCATGTGCAAGTGTACAAGTAAATTATGTATGTATGAATTTCATAAATGCACATGATGTTTGTAATACCAATGTTATCACATGCACCTTGTATTCTTTACAACTACACAATTTCGATTTATTCTCAATATGCAAGTGTTTATTGGAGTTCATAACGTTTCATATTCAACAAAACTTTGCATTCCATAGTCATCTCACTCACCCACCCATACTGAAATTTATATACCCAAATTCCGTTCACTTCGTGACATTCCTCTCCTTATGGGCTACTAACCAAAGGGACGAGTGTATCCCACTTGGCCAAGGTTGGGATCTTTAACCCTAGTGCTCCACCCCTACTTGCTTGTAATTCCTCTCTTTATGGGTTTCCAACCTATGGGATGAATGCTTCCCTTTCATTCACATTTTCAAAATTCTTCAACATTTTATCCACTTAGTATTTCAGATTTTCATTCCTTTCATTATCAACTCACTCTTAAACATTATCATTACTTCCCACAACCAATGTCCATAACAATACTTAAAGATAGAGCAAGATAAAATAACACAAACAATTGATCAAACACTTCGTGTGCACTAGTTTAAACTTGTTCTTTCAACATTGGGGCTTTCTATGTTTTCACCTTATGTTTCTTCCAACAAACACCACAACACTCCAAACACATAATATACCATCAATTTACATCCACAAGTAAAAATCATTTATCCAATCTCATTTTCATATAAACAAGAATATAGGGTTTCATAATCAATTCTAATCAAGCAAGATTTTCATGAAACTAACATATGTAGATGAAGAGAGCATATCAATAATTAGCAATGGTAGTGAAATCCCTACCTCAAGGGTTAAAGAAAAACACCCCCAATATGAAAACCCACCAAAATAGAGATTTGAAACTGTAGGTTCGAAGCCCTCGTCAAGTAGAACGATGTTAACTCTTGAACTTTTTATCAAATCTCGCTCTTTAAAGCTCAAATCTTAGAGAGAATGTGAAGAAAAGTGAAATGAGGGAGAGAGTGTCTTACGGGTGTGAGAGAGGAAGAGAAGATAGAAATCAGATTTTTGTTTTGTTGTTTTAGCTTGTCTTATGCACTTGAAAGGGAAAATACTATTTTACCCTCCTCACTCCCCACAAAACTAAATTAGGCACAAAACTCCCAAAATCATCAAATTAAATCCTAAAACCTTATATTACCAAATATAACATTATTTGATGTCCAAAAACATGTCCCGATCCCAACACACCAATGGGACTTACACAACCCAACAAATACTCGGTTTCTCAATTTGTCACAAAAAATGCTGAAATAATTATATCGTGTACATTATATTAAAATTAACACGTCGAACAATTTATAACTGTAAAAACATGTCATCTATATGTAAAAAATTAAATTTAACATATAATATGCAAGTATGAAGTCATTTAATTAAAAGAATTTATTATTACTATTACTATTATTTATTAACTATTTTATTTTGGGTCATTACAGTGGTTTCTTAAAAAAAATCACAATTATGGAATAAGGGCTTGAGAAGGCTTCCTCAAGGTTAGTTGGCACTTATTGGAGTGGACTCAGGCATCCTTCTGCTCAAACAAAGCCGCGATCGACGATTTCAAAAAAATAACCCTTTTTTCAGAAAATTAAAAAAATAAAAAACAACATTAAATAAAGTCAAGATCTGAAACTTTTTCTATGGAATGATCTACTCTAGTCGAACATCCTAAATTTTTTTTTGGGTTTTACTCTGATTCTTTTTTCTTTTTTTTACATTCCCTAACCCAATAAGCGATGAAGAGCTTGCAAGCTTTATGGAAGAAAGAATAAGAAAAGAGGAGGACAGAACAAGAGAAGAGAATAAGAGACAACTAATAAGAGAAGACCTAAATTAGGGTTCTCTCTCTTAGCACCGTATATTTATATTAACAAAGCTCAAAGTACAAAAGTACCCTCATAACAGAATAAAACCAATACTTTACAATTTTAAAGCCGTGAGGGCCAAGGCCCAAAGTGGATAAATATTGTGTCATAATGGGTACTAGGTTGTGACACATGTATTCCATAGTTTAACAATAAGTTAGGTCAAAGTCACATTGTTTTTTTTTTTTTTTTTGGCAATTGAATCCCAAGTTAATTAGAATTAAAAACAATATATTCCACAATTTAAACATTAAATTAGTTAAAAAATCATATTGTTTTTATTTTGCAATTGAATCCCAAGTTGATTAAAATCAGAAACCATATATTCCACAGCTGAAACATTAAATTGGGTATAAAATCACATTGCTTTTATTTTGTAACTGAAAAAACCTATAACCTACTTGGAAGTAAAACCGGGAGTCTCATGGAAAGAGAGTTTTCCTAGAGTTTACAACTGAATCAGGACTTATTCATCTCATTTGGCCAGCAAGGACTATATATAGCATCCTTAAGGCTTAGAAAAGAAGTAATACTGTACAAAGACCATCTTAATTGAAGGGAAATCTGTAAAATCTCACATTTGCAAATATAATCTTATAAACTTCTAAAAATAACAAAATAAAATGCTAGGATCTTGGAAAACAAAGAGTGCAAGAATTATAGTATGAAGTACATCAAACTTTGTGATTGGCCTACATCTTCTGTCCAACATTGAAGGATTGAATAAACAACAAAAACTAGGCCAACTGTACAAAAAGAGCCTACATGAGGTACTTTTATGTTGTGGTCTTATTCTTAATAATCACAGTTAGTTGGGCCCCATGTGTATCACCAATAAAAAAGATTAGGTTTATCTAGTACAATGAGAACTTATTCAGTGCTCCAAAGCACCATGTCATCCTTGCTTCTGCTCACATGTTTTGGGGGTGGCAGCATCCCCCACCTGCTAGGTGAGGTATTTGACCGCAGCTAGGAGGGAGGCCGCACTACTTTGTGAGAGGTGAGCAAGGATGACATGGTGCTCTTGGAGCATTGAATAAGTGTCGCAATAGAGACTTTATAAATGATTGCCTCAATCTCTACCCGCAGGTTATTTATCGAATAAAACTTCCAGGGCCTGCTATCTTGGGTGAAGGAAAACCAGAAAATCAGAATCATGCTATTATCTTCACACGTGGAGAAGGCTTGCAAACAATAGATATGAATCAGGTATAGTTCATCATAGCTACCTGACATCAACCTAATATGTCAGCTTTATATCAGTCTTGTTGAGGTATCCATATCCAGGACAACTACATGGAAGAAGCCTTAAAGATGAGGAACTTACTTCAAGAATTTCTTAGAAAGCACGATGGTGTGAGGCACCCTACAATACTTGGACTTATGGAGCACATATTTACAGGAAGGTGTGTATCTTTCTACAGTTAATTAGTCCTGAATTCAAATCATGTCTCCTTTTGTTTCTTTTGTGATTGTTATATTGCTAATTGTTCTCTCACTCTTTGTGCAGTGTTTCTTCTCTTGCATGGTTCATGTCAAATAAGGGGACAAACTTTGTAGCTGTTGGTCAGAGATTGTTGACAGACTCTTTAAAGTAAACTCTCTCTTGGACTAGATGATCTATTATTTCATAATTTCACCACTTCTTTTTTTAATTAAAACCTGTCCAATTAATGTTAAAGCATTTATAGGCGTTTTGGATTGCTTTTTTGCTAGCTTTATTTTTGGTTTTCAGTGTATTAAAAAAAAGACCCAAAAGCCTAAACCGGAAGCCCATAAAAACATAGAAGATTGAATGCCAGTTGAAAAAATGCCCATAAAAGAAGAATAAACTAGTTCAGAATTACAGGATATACAGCCTTATAGTCCTTGAACTGTCGCTGTTTAAATATCTGAGCTAATCAGGGGATGTAAAATAACTACTGGAAGCAATTCCATCACATATAATTCCCACAGAACTGAATAATAGAATTTCTCATTATACAAATAGTTGCCATTGGTTGTTATTTGTTTATAGTGATGGTGGTGGTGGTGGTGATGTCTAAAACATAAATAAGACAGCACTAAGGTGTTTCTTGTGTAGACTGTAAGCTTGCTACGCCCTTCAATGACTCTCTGTGTTTGCATACAAAGTCTGATGATCTTGCGTGAAGGTTTCTTGATGTCCTGTATCCTAAGCTTCCATTACTTACCTTGTTTTCTGCTCATTCAGGTTTCGGTTTCATTGTGGTCATCCAGATGTTTTTGATAGGTTATTTCACATTACAAGAGGGGGTGTTAGCAAAGCATCCAAAACTATCAACATGAGTGGGGATATATTTGCTGGTATGCTTTTTTTTTTGTTTGTTTTTTTGTTTTTATTGCTAGTATGCTCATCCTCTGGAGTTCTCTACTTCTCTCCATTTACAATTTTTTCTTTTTTTCTTCCCCTTTCCTCTTTTGGAGGGGGGAGGAAGAGGGTAATGATCTTGGCTTACCATGTAGCTCTTGTAATGACACCATGAAAGCAGGCTTCAATTCTATACTTCGTGACGGAAATGTTATTAATCATGAATACATACAAGTTGGGAAAGGAAGAGATGTGGGCCTTAACCAGATTTCTCAATTTGAGGCGAGCATTGCTAATGGCAATGGAGAGCAGACACTGAGTCGTGATGTATATAGGCTTGGCCAACATTTTGACTTTTTCCAAATGTTGTCATGCTATTTTACCACAGTTGGTTCCTACTTCAGTACCTTGGTATGTTGCAATTATACCTATTTTCTTCACAGGTTTTAAATTTTTCTTTAGTTTTCTGAGCTTCTTTGCATTTCTTCTGGCAGATAACTGTTCTCACTGTATTTGTATTCCTTTACGGCCGCCTTTATCTTGTTCTTAGTGGACTTGAGGAGAAGCTGAGCAACCAACCAGAAATTCGAGACACTAAGCCTCTCCAAGAGGCTCTTGCTTCTCAATCATCTGCAAAAATTGGACTTTTCATGTCCTTGCCTATGTTGATGGGGGTTGGCTTAGAAAGGGGCTTCGGATTTGCACTAAGTGAATTCATACTAATGCTGTTTCAATTGGCACCTATAATTTTCACATTTTATCTTGGAAGTGAATTTGTACTATCACAGTTACAATTGGCACCGGTACTTTTCATGTTTTCTCTTGGAACGAAGGCCCACTATTATGGAAGGACTTTACTCCACGGAAGGGCAAGTTACAGTGGTATAGGTCGTGGGTTTGTGGTGTTTCATACCAAGTTTGCTGCAAACTATCGCCTCTACTCCCGTAGCCACTTTGTCAAGGCACTTGAGCTATTGATTCTGCTACTTGTCTATCAAATTTTTGGTCAATCCCGTGGAAGTGCAGTTATTTATGTTTTGATCACAATGTCGATATGGTTCATGGTGGGCACCTGGCTTTTTGCTCCCTTCCTCTTCAATCCTTCTGGTTTTGAGTGGCAAAAGATTGTGGATGATTGGACTGATTGGAATAACTGGATCAGCAACCAAGGTGGTATTGGTGTACCCCCAGAAAGAAGTTGGGAATCTTGGTGGGAGCTGGAACAAGAACATCTTCGTCATTCTGGAAAGCGTGGTATTGCTGCCGAGATGTTATTAGCTTTACGATTTTTTATATATCAGTATGGGCTTGTTTATCACATAACCATCACAAAGAACACCAAAAGTTTTCTGGTATGTAAACTCACTGCAGGCTTCTGATCCCTATTTGCTCTTTCAAAGTGGTAACATCAAAGGGATTTTTAATCATTATTATTTCTCTATGGGTTGCAGGTATATGGCATATCATGGCTGGTTACCTTTCTAATATTGTTTGTAATGAAGGTAAGAGACAAATTCCTTACAATTCTGCTATGAACGTATTGGGAAAGCTCAAGCTAAAAATTATTTCCGTATGAAATGATGTTATCTTATTTATCATTAATATCGGTAGAAGCTGTCAGTAGCAATTCTGCGAATTCGTTTCTAGCTTGCTGTGATTCACACGTCATTGTGAACTGAAATAAGGCAATATATGTGCGGCATGTGTTTTTTTTTTTTTTTGCTTGAGAATCAATGTTTCTAATTTTTTTGTTGGATTAATTATACTTTGCACCCCTGCACTTTACACTAGATTTCACTTTAAGACTTTTATCTTTATTTGTAACAATTACGCCCTTACACTACTAATTTTTTCCAATGTCAACCTTCTGTTAACTTTCAAAAAATGGCTAGAAAATTGGCATGTGAGAATCACAAGGTTTTTTTCAATGGGCAAATGTGTAAAATCTAACCCTTCCCCTAAAAATCCCTCCCACATCACACCAAAATCATGAGTGATCAATCTTATGAAGTATATACTGTAATTAGGTCTCATGTAAAAGCCCTAATTCGATTCTCGTGTGATACTCATGAATCTTTAAGCGAGAAAGAGCTGGACTTTACATCTTTTCTCTTTTAAGCAAGTCATGTGCTTATCACATTAGAGAATTTTCCTTCCATTTTCCAAACAAAAGTTAACTGAAGGTTGACATTGTAACAAATTAAAAGTATAAGGTCTTAATTGTTACAAATAAAAATGAAGATCCTAAAGTGTAATTTGGTGTAAAGTGCAAAGGTGCCCAGTATAATTAACCCTTTTTTGTTTGCATAATCATTTAGCCCTTGTAGTTATATGTGTGCAAATCTCCTATGAGTCGGGCCATGTTGGTGCCACTTCATCTCTCTCTCTATATACTTGGTTTCACATGTTAGAATGATGAGGTGACACGTTTCACATGTCAGCTTAATGAAGTTATCCCCTTGGGAGTCAAGCCTTGCTAACTAGGATGGCATGCAAGGCGCCTTATTTTTGAGCTCAGGTACCAAAGGGCTCTCGCCTATGAGTAGACTCAAGCAATGATCAAAATTTCGTTTTGAGGGGTTGTTTCGATTGGCTCGAAAACGGAAACGTTTCGGAAACATTTTGAAAATGTTTTGGAAACATTTCAAAAGTAACAAATATCAAAATAGTAAAATACAATCTTTTGTATAAAAATTGTACACCTTTTATAAAAATTTTAAATTCTAATTAATACAACTTATTGTTTAGGTATATTAAGCATTGTGTTTTGGTACATTTCTCTATATTTCAGTGTGTTTTGATTCTAATAATAGTGTTTCGTTATTCCACTAGTGTTTCGTTTCGGTCCCTTAGGAAACGGAAACATTTTGGCCATTTCGGTGGAAACAAATGGAAATTTTGTTCCTTGGGCTCAAGGCACCCCTTCTGTTTGGCTGAGGACATCCATGCCCAAGCAAACTTCTCTTACAGCTCCATGCGTGGCACCTCCTAGCTTGGCTATGGAACCTCTTCGCCAAGCTTGCTCTCCTTTTAAGCCTCAACTTCTCCATTACTTGACCAAACCTTCCATAAGAGTAACTCAACACAACTTAGGTTTGAAGAAGGACCTAAGGACCCCCTTAGGGTCACCCTCACCCAGAACCATAAGGAGACATACAAATTGAAGGTTAGAGTTGAGGTTTCATCAAAGCGAAAGGCCTCATACTCCTCGAAGGGCTTGCCCTTTGACGAGTCTTAAAGACATATCTCCATTAAAGGATGTACTAACAAAAATATGAAGAAGAAAAGGACAAAGACATTTAATGCGATTCAGCTCTACAAGGCCTTGCCAAATCCCATCTACCCCGTAGACAAGGATCAAAATTTTGTTCTGGTGTATTCTTCTGGTCAGCTCGAAAATGGAAACGTTGCAGAAACATTTTGGGAACATGATGGAATATAGAAAAAAATTGGAAACATAACAAAACATTTGGAACACGAATTATAATCTATCCATGTGTATTTCTAAAGCTAATAAATTAACAACTGAACATGTTTGAGGGCCACTCAATTGTTTGCATTAGAGAAAAGTTGAAAAATTGATATGCATATGTATAAAGAAAAGTAAAAAAATGGATACTCTATTATTAAAGATAATTTAAGAGTTTATATGCTTCTTTAATGCATTTTTTTCAAATGAGAATCTAAAATTTTGGCTATATTAATTATAGTGACAATAAATAAAATCTCCCATCAATTGATAAAGATAACATCAGTAATGATAATAATAACAACAACAATGATAATAATAATAATAAAGAGGGGAGCCACAAGCAAGGATCAAAATTGTCTGAAACAGGTCGAAAAAACTTATTATTTTAGTATGTGTCATAGATTTTCGATAGAAACATTAGAATTTTATTATTCCACTAATGTTTTGTGTCTAATCCCTAGGAAATGAAAATGTTTCTCTTGTTTCGATAGAAACAAAAGGAAATTTTATTTCTTGCCCCCTCCAAGTGGTCTGGCTTAGAGGGACGGGCCATCCAAGGATCAAAATTTCGTTTCGAGGGATCATTTTGGTTGACTCAAAAACGGAAACGTTTCGGAAACATTTCGGAAATATTTCAAAATTGACAAATATTAAAATAGTAAAATACAATCTTTTGTATAAAAATTGTACATCTTTTATAAAATTTTTAAATTTGGATTAATACAACTTATTGTTTAGGTATATAGCATTGTGTTTTGGTACATTTTTCTATGCTTTAATGTGTTTTGAGCATAACAATAATGTTTCGTTATTCTACTAGTATTTCGTTTCGGTCCCTTGGGAAACAGAAACGTTTCGGCCGTTTCGGTGGAAACAAATGAAAATTTTGTTCCTTGGGGCCATCAGGCCCTAAACAGCATACATTCTTCATGGGTCGGTTCTCCCCCCTAGTTCCCTTCACCTAAAAGGAAGTCATCCTTCCCTCAACAAGAAGCAAGCTTGAGACTCTCACCTCCTGAGCTAAGGCTCACTATCTACTGCTACTCTCTATCTACTTAAGACCTCCTCAGCTCTCTCTCCTCCACCTCCGGTGGTCCCGGTTGAGGCTATACCGGTTCTTGGGACATGGGGTGTTTTATTACAATAGCAACATGAATTCTTAATGAAGTAAGAGAGCTTTAATGCAGTAAATAACATATTGCAAAATCTGATATGCATTAGTACCGAAGAATCTTGTACTACCTGACTGTTGGACTTTTTTCCTATTGATAACTTCCCAAAGGGCCTTTCTCTGCCAGTGTACTTCCTTATGCTCGTACCCGTTATCCACAGCCCTTTCTATATAAGAACTCCTTGCAACGAAGGAGAGGAAATGGGTTGACCTTTTTTAATAAATTAAGGATATGTTTAGGTAGCAGGAATCAAAGAGAAGGAATAAAAATCTCATCACCAGGAATCCCATTGCTAGTAATAAAAGTTTTAGGTTAATGCAATTCAAGTGTTTGGGTTAGACTATAATTCTCTATTGGAAAATGATAAGATTCCTAGGTTAATGCAATTGAAGTGTTTGGATTAGTGTATAATTCTTTATGGGCCCATATATATATATATATATATATACCTATATTATGTTTAAATGCTCCAGGAATGTGAGATTCCCACTTGGTCATTCTCTCTCTTTTTTTCTTTTTGCTTTTTTTGATAAGTAATGTGATGATCTCCTTCCACCTAGGGGAATCACATTCTATGTCTTGGAATCTCCCAAATGAAGGAATGAAGGAGACTTGGAATGAGATTCCTATTCAAACATAGCGTAATTGTTTGATTAATTGGTTTTCTATAGGATATCTCATGTCTGTTGAGCTTGCGTATCTTGGAAAAAGTAAATGCTGCTTTTCTATAAGATGGGTTTTTTGTAATGTCATTATGCCTTCTTGGCGTAAATATTGAGTACGGTGTTGTAAATACAATTTTATTCTTCCGTCAGTTCCAAGTGTATGAAGCAGTCCTTAAAAACTGGAATCATTGCTTTTTCTTTGTGGACTGTACATGTCAATATTGCTTTTATGGCCACTTCCATATTTGCTTTGAATTTTTTTTTCCCCTTTTTCCATCAGACTGTTTCTGTCGGACGGCAAAAGTTCAACGCAGATTTTCCACTCGTGTTTTGGCTGATCAAGGGATTGATGTTCCTCACGTTTGTCTCCATTCTTGCTACTCTAATTACGCTCCACCATCTGACGAAGCAGGATATTATAGTTTGCATTCTTGCCTTCATGCCAACTGGTTGGGGTTTGCTTCTGGTCAGTGAAGTATTTCATCCCCCTTGCATTTATTTATGTGTAGTTTTGTTTACTTTAGGAGTAACTAGCATCAAATTCTCTTGGTTTCAAACTTTGCATGGTTTAGCAAGTGACAGAACTGAAACAGTGTAAGGCGGGCCACAACTGGACACTTCCTTAGGTGGGCTTCACATAGAAGATATTGATTGCTTTAGCCTATGTTATATGGACTCGAGCATGCGTCTTAAGTGTCAAATTCGCCTAATTCCCATGTCCAAGGACTAACGGCAAAATATTTATATTTCATCATGACTTCTTTTATTTTTTAGGATAAGGTAATGTTTATAAGGTGCTATAGAGCATTTCATACATAATATAGGAGTTTGGTGCATATTTATATGGGGAACTCGAATGACAGAACTTTTTTGTTAGGTGAATGTCCAAGAATACTTGTCGGACACGTATCCATACCTGTACCCTTACTCTTACCCAAGTAAAATTTTCCACTTTTTAGGTGTAATTGTAGTTTTGCAAACTTCACTTCAGCATTGCCATATTATTTGTGCCACTCATAATTCTGCTGAAGTTCAATATTCAATGGATCTCATAAGTTTTGTTGAAAGCAAATTGTATTACAACTAGGGCGGTCATCGCTGTTCGAGTACTGAAATTATATATTTACATAGCTGTTTTGTTGTATTGGATATCAGATGTGTGGGTTTGTATTATTACTAGGGTGGTCATCTCTTCCCTGTTTTTGTTTTCTCCCTTTCTTCCAGATTGCTCAAGCTTGCAAGCCTCTTGTACAACGAGCTGGGTTCTGGGGATCAGTTCGAACACTTGCTCGTTGCTATGAAATTGTGATGGGTTTCCTTGTTTTCACCCCAGTTGCATTTCTTGCCAGGCTTCCTTTTGTTTCAGAATTCCAGACTCATATGCTGTTCAACCAAGGATTCAGCAGAGGTCTAGAAATTTCTAGTATTCTTGGGAAGGATGGCTCGTCTCATAAGAAGGATTAATGGTAGTGCTTGATGCAGCAACCTTGGTGTTAACTCTCAGTTACCAAAAAAAATTTATTCACATAATTCCTCCATGGCAATTCTTTTGCTGAGGAAGCTAGTAAAAATAATTACTAGCTATGGTAAACTCTAAGGGTAACACAAAAAGAATATATACTGGGAATACAATCACTATTTCATGTATGAATGGGTGTTTGTGTAGGTTGTAAAGATACATTCATTTCCACTTAGAAACATGAAGTATTGGAATCAACTTATATGTATGCTATGTTTGAAAATGGAAAGATTTTGAGCCCATAAGCTAGGAATTTTATAGTTAATAGCATTACGGTGGTATTCGAGTCTCGCCTGAAGCAGTCTGGGCTTAACTATACACGTGGTTTGTGAATGATTGCACGTATTTATGGTTTATGAAAAGGGGTCTTTCGTATAACAATAAGGTAATTTGCTTAGGGTTCACATCTCATTTTGGAGCATTTTCTAGAAAGATGCAGCTCCTTTTTAGACTTCTATCCTCCATACTGCCCTAGATAGTATCTGCAGTGTCACGTGTAGTAATAACAGATCAAAGAGCAGCTAATTCTTGACACCAAATTTTAACTGTTCACACAAAAGAAATAAAGGTTCCTCATTCGTTTTAAGGTTGATGATCATAGCAATCAGATTAACTTCAATACACATGGCACATTTGAAGGAGGTGTATGGAGGAACAAGGTTTGAGGGCAGCTGAACCCCTTGTCCTAGCTCTTGTGCGGCTAGAAACTGACCTACTTTAGGGGTTTGTTCATTGGAGAAGACTCCGAAGATAATACAGCCATTATCCTTAAAAGAAGGTAGATTAATAATATTATTTGAGTAGGTTTTTTTTTTCGGGGGGGTTTTAACTGAAAAGGAAGAATGGGCTCACAATTCAACTGCCTAAAGCATGGTCTCCAGAAATACTAGTCAAGAGGAACTTTTGAAATAGACGATATCCATATGATTCAGTAGCATTCAGTTGGCTACGAAATGCATGTTGAAATTTTCAGTTTGACTCTCACTAGCAGGGGATTTGTATTATGAGTTATGTGTAATTTTAGGATTTGTTAGACATTTTTAAAGAGATGAGTGTTGAGTTTGATATGTTTTTCATTAAAAAAAAAAAGGTTATTTCCTGTAGATTAGCAGAAGGAAAAAAAAAAAAAAAAAAAAAAAAAAGGAATTTTTTTACCTGTTTGGTTTTGATTCCGGTTCCAATTCTGTTTTTCGTGTTCTCAAAAATAAAACGGAATTGAGAACTTTGTCTCATTTTTCATGTTCTTAAAAAAAAGGACCATTGAAAACATTATTATTTTCATTTTCAACTGAAAACTGTTCTGATAACATAAAAAATATCTTTTCATTAATTCTTAAAACTAGGGTGTCTTTTACAAAAAAAAATAAAAAAATTTTGCAGACAAGTTTTGGAGTCGGATTACCAAATGCATATTTGACAAAAACCATTTTATCAAACGCGATTCTAGTGAACTTTAATAAACAACAACAAATCATAAATCATAAACCAAACGGGTTTTTTCAAAAAGTTTTTATTCTTCTTTCTTGACTGGTGGGCTAATTGTAGTTCCCTGCTCTTTTGCACGTTATAGTACAATTACGTAATTTGCTATTCCTCTTCTCATATTTTTCTTCACTTGTCACACAATATGACAAAGTGAAGGAAAGATGTTTATTATGAGCAAGGCTTTATTAAAGGACAGTGGATTGGATATTGATTACTGTTTTTTTGTGTTTGGAAATTGGAATTTAGAAAGTTTTACTTGTCAAGGAAGGGTAAACATTAGAAAATTATATTTAATTTGTATTAAGTATTAATATATGAGTTCGTGATCATTTCTGTCTCAAGAAATTTCATTCACGTGGTATTTGGATCAAGAATTTGGTAAGAGAAATGGAAAAGAAAAAATATAAAAAATTACATCATATATTTGGTTATTAAAAAAAATAGAGAATAAAATAATATAAAAAAGAAATAAGTAAGAATTTAAAATCTTCTATTTTGTTTTCTTTTCCTTGTCTTCTCCTTTTCTTTTTTCTTTTTTTCTTTTAACTTAATAAATTCGACTTTCAAACATAGCATCAACGGTTACTCATTCAAATTTAAAGATAAACTGTCTTTGTAAATTATTATTATCATTTCATTTCTTGTGAAGCATGAATCTCACAACTACTTATGGCTAATTAATGGTTTTTGCTCTACAAGCTTATCTCATACAAAAACAAAATAGTCTCTCTACACCTTGTAATATTGCGCATATCTGACCCTCTCAAACCTGCAATGATGGGAGTTTTGAACAGTAAATTGCTTTCAATTATCCTCTTTTTAGCATATCTGAAACTCAAATTCCTTGGGAATCCAATGGAGCTACATTTGCCGAGGAACCTATACAAACTACATCACATCCTTTGGGCCCTAGTGATAAGCATGTTCATAGCTCGCTTATATGCATGGATCCATGGTAACTAACGTCCGTATGTTTCTTTAACTTTTTTAATGTGTAACGGCTTACATGAATGGCCAACAAATATAAATTAATTGGGCATAACCTTATAAATAAAATATGTAACAACCCGTAAAAATATGATATTAAAACTATAACAAAAAAATCAAATAATACAATTGAAGTTTTAAAATTCTTTTAAAAATAAGTTATTCCAACATGGTGAAAAAAATTACTATATATATATATTTTTAATCTAAGGTGCATTTTGAATGGGCGAAAGCACATTGTCCATGAAATGGAATTGTGTAGTTTTATTTATTTCTAGATCGCAACAAATAGAAAAAATTTACTCCATTCTTCCTAATTCATACATCTAAACTGTAGACAAATAAATTATGTGAATATAATGATTTCATTTGGTAAATGAGTTTTGCATTTTGCATATCTTGTCAGGACTCGAATGTTCTAATAAGCTTTTATTGATTTTTTTAATTAGTTTTTTTTTATTTTTTACTAGTTTTCGTTAAAAAAGTTAAAATTCTAAATTAAAATCCAATAAAAGCTTTAAATTTTAATTTTAATTAAGAATAGGAAAATAATTCAAAATGCCGATAAAAATTTATGCCATTGTGCAAAAAGGAAGAGAAAAAAAAAAAAAGTGAAAAGGAGGTGATTCATGACCGCTATTCAGTACGCATTTGCAACACGTCATTTGGATATGTTTTTAAGGCCTTTTAATTTAAAAACCAGAAGTTACTTTTTATCTAAAGAGAATCTCTTAAGAGTGTGTCACAATTCCACCCTTCAAAAGAAAAGAAAAGAAAAGAAATTCCAAAAGATGAAAAGACGTTTTGATCTTTATATCAACAGCCACTTTTAGTTTAAAAAGAAACTTAAGAAAGGAGTGCCACAATTCCCATTGCACCAATGCTTATTAATCAAGGAAACTGGGATTTGTGGGAGAAAAAGGATAAAAAAGGAAAGATAGAAAAAAAAAAAGAAATCAAAGAAGTTTTGAAAGAAAATTGTAAATGAAATTAATAGTTTTTTGTTATTTTATCAAAACCGATTCTTTTCTTTTTTTTTTGGTTTCTCATAAAAAGTGAGTACATATAACTATATATAACTAGTTTTCTTTTTTTTTTTTTTTTATTTTTGTTAACAAATTCAAGATCCAAACAAAACATAAAAATTCGTAATAAATCATGAAATCTACTAATGTGGACTTAATTACCCACCCACGTCAACAAAATAAAAGCAACTCTTTGAAAAAGAATGACAATGGAACTTTGTTTTGTGGTGAGTCGACATTTTTCTTGCTTTGTGTAAAGCATCACCCTTTTAAGTTAATCACATTCTTTTTTTCTTTTTCAAAGACTTATCTGTTGCTTTGTTTTCATGGGACCCTCCTCCTCTGTATTGCAACGTCAGATAAAGTTTGATGAGGTATTCTGAATTTCTAATTAAAAGAATAAGATAGACCCATTAGGCAATTTACATAAAAAAAATATTACATCCTCAGTGGGAACCAAATGGTTTAGGTAAAGACATGAAGACTGATAAATTGCTTTTGAGAGAGATTCGATTCAGACAATTAGACTGAATTAGGCATTCGGAGCTCATAATCAATATGTAATATTTTAAACTAGATGAATGAATGGGCAAAAAGTAAAAACAAAAAAAGAAAAAAAAAGTCAAAATAAAAATGAATTAAAAAGCAAAATTTCTTACTTTTTTGTTGGCCGAAGAAAAAGACAAAAATGAATAGGCGATTATGAGAAAATCCATTTTATTATTTTTTGTGGTTGGCTACCTATTAGAAAATGAACATGTATATGTACTTTTATATTTTGTTCCCTTAAGATCAAAACATACTGTTAACTTTGGAACCGAGTATATATAATGTATTGTTATATAAAATTTCAAATTTTGTTTATCATAAAGACCAAGTGCTGGTACGCTGGTAAAGTAGTTCATTCTCCGTACAATTATTGTTTGGAGATAGTATCATGACGAACCACAAAATTCATGTTTGACGAAAAAGCAAAAAAAAAAGTACCAGCTTACATCTCTCTCCGAAAATATAATATTAAAAAATAGAGGATATATAATACCAATAGAGAGGTGGCTATTACATACCCCTCCGTGAGATAAGGTAAAAATTTTATTTTTACCCTTCTTTACTTTTATAATAGGTGCATATAAATTTATATAGTATTAGTATTAATTTTATCATAAATAATATGACAATATAACAATATAATATTACTTCACTCATTCTATTTAACATAGTGTCAGTACTCTCCCATTACTTCTTATCTACAAACCAACGTCTAGTGTAGAAGAATAGATGAACCATCTTGAAGATTATGCCTGCATATGAAATCAGTGTGCAAGTTGTTATAGTAGCTTATCTGTTACGTCTCGTAACTCGACGTATACGGATTTAGGGTACACGATCGATCAATAGCTTAGCTACCTAAGGTCACATTACATAAATTGATTGAACACATGTGTATAATCATTTAAAAGAATGCATAGTTGCAAATTTTAAAACTTATAAACTTAAAATAATACGTGTCATATATGACAGAATTGTGTCTAATTCTAAAATAAATAAACATACCATATGGGCCTATGTAGGGCCACCATAAGTATACCATTAAGGTTACAAAACATGAAGGATCCAATCCAAAATCATAACATAACATAAGGTGTGTGGGCCGCAACTCAACCATCCATATACAAGCCTCTTCCTAAGGCCTTTCAATTTGGTTACCTAAAAATCATTTTAGAAACGTAAGCTATACGCTTAGTAGATAACAATAATGCATAAGTAAGAAAATACCATGGACTAGAATTTTATATCTAATATATATAACAATAGATAAACATTTATGCATATATATCATAAACTTAGTAAGTTTAAAAACATATGTGGCATAAGCTTTCGCATTAAAGCATTTCATCATTTCAAATATGCTATCGTAAAAGAGAGATACATCATAACATTGTTCTTGATAAAGCATAGCATAGTTTGTCATATAACATTAGAACATATCATATCTCTTTGTTCTAAAAACATAAGTGTGCTACAATCCAACATTAGAGCTAGGCTCTGTCATTATCAACCCTCTTAGGTCGCATATAGGGTTCTTTAAGCCAAGGGACGTCTCCTAACATGGTGATAGTTTATTTCACGTTCTCTACTGTAGGACTATTGTTGTTAGTTTAAGGTTTTGCCACGAAAGACCTCGAGTTGGCACCATACAATGAAAACATTGCATCTCTTTTATTTAAACATTGTAGTCCATGAGTTTTGATTCATAACATAAGTATAACTTGCTTGCATTCTAAAGTATGACATTTAAAATTGAACATAAACATTAATGCATTGAAAATATATGAAAAATATTGCATGATATTGAATTGAACTTAAAACATTTGAAAAGTAATAGCGTTTTACTCATGGCATATCGTTACTCACCTCTAATCTTGAGGGTTGTGCTTAATAAAGATGTTTCTACATGTAGAACAGATAAAATGATCAATCACATTGACTCTATGCTATAACTCAAAGAAAATATAAGTAAACTCTTAGAAAATATAAGTAAACTCTTAGAGAAGAGGTGTTGGAGTGTTACAATCAAAGGATAAAAAGGGTTAGAATAATTGGTGAAAAGTGCAGACATTTTTGACAAAAAGGGTCGACTTATAAGGCAAAGGGGTTGACTCTTTTTGTTGGCAAAAATGAAGCTTTGAACTCTCTAGACAAATGTATTGACCCCTAAGAAAAATGTGTAGACCATTTTTTGGGAAAAATGAAGCTGTGAGAAATCTGGACAAATGTGTCGACCCTTGAGGGAAATACGTAGACCCTTTGTTAAGAAAAAAGAATCTATGAGCAATCTGGAAAGATGTGTCGACACCTAGGGGAAATGTGTCGACACCCTTTTTTAAAAAAAAACGAAAACAGAGGTTTTAAACCTGAAAATTCCCAAATCTCACTCAAACCAAAATCAAACTTCATCGAAGCTTTCCTAAATTCCTCAAATGTTTCTAGGGTACAAAGATTTACCTAAGAAGATCATAATAACTCAAAATGAAACACTTTAAACATGTAAATTAAAGGGATCTAGAATTTAAAATCTCAAACCCAACATGCACAAATTTAGAGATTTCACAACCCCCCACCTTAAACCCTTAACAGAAGTTTACGAGGCTTCAAAATCTAGCCAAATGGGACTCAAAGGAGTCGCCAAGCATTACCCAAATGTCACAACTCACATAGATGTAAATATATACACATGCAAGCTAAGGTTTGTACCTTTCTTCAAGCTTGTTCAAGTTCATCAATGGCTTCTCTTGGCTTGGGTTGAGACTTTCCATACTTCTTTTTCCTTCAATCTTCTCCTTTCTTATTCTTCTTTCTTTTTCCTCTTCTCTTCTTCTTCTTCTTCTTCTAGCAGGTGAGTGTGAGAGTGGAGTGTGTGCGTAAGTGTGTGGGTATGGGTAATTAGGAGACCACTATGAAAATTAATCCCATGTGTCTCACACAGAAAGCATAGATTACAACATGAGCCTTAATTGGTCAATATTAACTCCAAAATAAAATAAAACTATATAGCAATTAAGAAATTCATATTTAATCAAATAATAGAGATTTAAAATATTACATTATCAGTCAATGGCCTCACATAGGTTTATTAGAAGAAATATATAATGCAACGAGGTCATTGAACATATTTAAGATAATCAGAATGATGTTTTTTTTTTTTTTTTGGATAACTAGGTATCTGGATGAGCTTGTGCACACCTTGATTAATTTTGAAGCCTATGCAGTCTCCTGTCCCACACAAACCAGATAATTACAGGGTAAAAGATCATAAAATAGCCTTAAGAAGTTGATAACACCTAAGAGATCTTGAACTTAAGACCTTAGAGGGAACAGAATATTGATTTCATGCCTTGATTTTGATGATTACAAGATATTGTGTTAGTAATCTAATGACTTTACTTATTGTGCAGATTATCTTGTATCCTTAATCTCTCTTTAGATTATGACTTGGAACTTGGTATGATGAAAACATTAAAGATATTGTATATTAAGAAGCTTATCAAGCAATGTTGAAGGTTGTTGAGCATGATGGATGATTGATAAAGAACCTTACAACAAGTTCATACTCATAATCTTGTCTTGTCTCGTCTCGAAGAGATTAAAGGTGCTCAAGATGGAGAATACCACTTTGAAGAAGATCTACACAAGATATAGAAGTTTTCTTTCAAGATTTTGAAGATGTCTTGGAAGTACGGAAGATCAGTTGAAAGATGATCACAAGACTTGAAAACTATACTTAAAGATTTGAAAAAGTCTTTTGATCACTTAGAAGAATGAAAGTTGATTGAAGAACCCTATAAGTAATCAAATTAGATTGATTCCATCTTGAATAGATTGAAGGTGTTCTTGGAGATCAACACACTTTGAAGAAGTCATTTCAAGCCTTGGAAGCCTTAATTGGATGATTTTTGAAAAGTTTAAATATTTTGGAGAAGTTTAAAGAAGACTTACAAAAGTTAAAATCACTAGGCAAAAAAGAGTCTACTCATGGACCTCAAGAGTTGACACATTCAGACAGTGGCACTAGACAAGAGGACTTTGATAAAAAGAGCCGACCCCTCCAGCTCAGACCCGACATATTGGTCCAGAATACAAAGTCTTAGAGAAAGTCCAAAAAGTGTCGACTCCTCATTTCTCAAGAGCTGACACATTTGAATAGAGTCTTGTTGAAGTTTGGTGAACATAAAGAAGGGTCGACTCTTATTCCTCAATGATTGATACATTTGGACAAAGAGTTGAGGACGCTGGTACCAAAACAATAAGGGTCAACTCCTCATAAAAAAGGTCAACACATTAGCTGCAACGGCTAGTTTTTTTAAACGTTTTGCATGCGTAATCTTGCATTTAATTCACTTTCAACCATCACCAATACTAGAATCAATGCAAGGCTATAAATTCAAGATCCTTGTTAGCCCTAAGTTTATTCATATGGAATTTTATATATGGCTTTGATGATAACTTACTTTGATTTATAAATTTTTTCTTGATTAAATATATTTAATACTTTTAATTATTGGTCTAATTGGTGTAATAAAATTTTACAGGATTATGAAATATTTGAAAGAGTGATCAAGACTTGAAAAGTTACATATAAATCCTTGAGAATCATTTTTTAATAAAACTTGATTCAAGGAAGAAAATTAGAGGACATAATTTTCTTCTAAGGTTGAAAATTTGATGAAATTATATCCTATGATACAGCCTTAGTTTTTTACCCATATCTTTTGATCTAATCGTTTGATTGATCTGATTCTTACAGGTCTGGAAAGAATACTCAAATGTCTAATTATGGTATTTTATGAAATTTTCATGAAAAGAACTTTTTGTAGGACGAAAATGAGCTAGAAAGTAACTTATTGGATTTGAAATTCAAAATCTGGCAACTAAGAGACAACCAATATTATTTGTTCATATCTTTTGATCAAAACGTCTAAATGATCTGATTCTTGCAGCTACTAAAAGAGAACTTACATATATCTCTCTTATATGAAATTTCAAATTCGAATGTTATTTGGATAAAAAATGAGCACACATCTGACTTAGTACTGCAGAAATTTAAAGATGACGGCTAGAGAGATAGCCTGAGTATTTCACTTATATCTTTTAACTCTAATCTTCAAAGTCTTTGATTCTTGAGGATCTAAAAATATAACGTCCATATTTATATTTCATATCTTATAGAGATTTTTAAACTCGAACGTTTGCTATATGAAAAAGCTAATGTAAGTTGACATAGCTGTGCAAAATTTTAGATATGCTAACTAGGAGATAGTTCGAGTAATGTGATCATAACTTTTGATCTAATCATTGGATCAACCTGATTCTTGAGGTTCTGAAAAACCAACTTTCATTTCTATAACTTTTTTCTCATAGCCATTTTCAAATCTAAACTTTATCAGGGAGAAAATCAAGGTGGAAGTAAAGGCATCTGATCTGAAATTCAAAATCCTATCTGGCAGCAGCTTGTTTGATGGAAAAAAATCTTCAATTCTTTCTCCAACGGCTAGAAACAGATTTGAAGCTACAAATCAACCTCCTATCTTCATCTATAAATAAAGATACACTTGAGGTACAAAACACAAGAATAAGAATAATAAGTACTATGCTTCAAAGTGATATTCATCCTACAAAGTTTATTGACAGCTTAAGTGTCTTTTATCTTGTAATGTTTTGAGAGCTTCATTGACATATTTATTTTTTGAGAGAATTTATTTGTAAACAAGACTGGTTGTACTCTTGTTATTTATTCTTGTAATGGAGAGACTAGCTAAGAAAAATAGTTAGGAGTTGGGTGTGACTACCATCCGTATAAAAACTAGTTGGAGTGAGAGATCACTTTGTTGGGTGTAACTAGTACTTGTATAAAAACTAGTTGGAGGGGTATGACTAACATCTGTAGAAAAAACCTAGTTGTAAAGGAGGACTAGTGTCTGAGTTAAAAGGCTGTTGGTTGTATCTACCGTATAGATATAGTGGAGAAAAATCTCAAGGAAGGAGTCTTGGGGAGTGGATGCAGACTTTGGAGTTCAAGTCAAACTACAATAAATCTTAGTGTCGTATTCTCTTCTCTCTATCTCATTTATTTTATAGTTTGAATTGTTTGTATTTATTTACAATATATTATTGGTTGATTAATATTTGTTTGAATATTTAGTTAGAATTTTTAAATCTAAAATTATTTGTTAAATTATTGTCTAAACTCAATTCAACCCCCCTTTTGGATTGCTACCTGGACTAACAATTGTTGGCTTTATGTGAGTCAGTAATCGACCTTTGACTCGGTTGGATCTTATGGGGGACTCACATGGAGTATGTGATTGGTAAACCATAGTGCTTACATAGCGCAGACCCCCATGCCTGTCTGCTACTTAGTGTGGCCCTCTACCTTACTAAGGTCTAAGGAAATAAAGTTGTGCTTTGGCTAACAGCAATTGTTTTGGGTGTAATGGTAAGCGCTTGATTCTAAACCTGATATCAGAGCGAGGTCACGAGCCCGAGTTCTAGGGTCGTTGCTGAGGGGGAGATTGTTGGTTTTATGGGGGCTAGTAATCTACCTTTGACTCGGTTGAGTCTTATGTGAGACTCACATGGAGTACGTGACTGACCAACTCGTGACATTTACATGACGTAGACCCTCATGCCCACTTGCCATTTAGTGCAGGGCTCTGCTAAGGTATAAGGAAATAAACCTGCATCTTGGCTAACAACAATTGTTTTTGGTGTAGTGGTAAACACTTGATCCTAAACCTACAGTATTTATACATAAAAATCCAAAGATTTTAGTGCTGAATCTAATATTGAAAGCTGAAATTTCTTAGCATCATTGCTATATTCTCTTTGCTGAGTTATTGAGGTTGATTGCTGAACCTACACTTACTTACACACTCTTTGAGAGAGTTACATATTGTATAAATTTAATTTATTTCATTTTGGCGGATTTGTAAACCTGTGAGTTTGAGTGTTCTTAGCAAAAACACTTGTAAGTTTGAGTTAAGTTTTGACAAAATCACTTAGATTTTTTAGAGTTTGGGAAGAGTTCTCGTAAAAAGTGAGTTGGGCACTTAAGCTACTAGCACCTGTTGTGTAAAGGACTTTTGCATAGTGAAAGGCTTTCAAGGGGATCTTGGGAGTGAGGACGTAGATCATATGTTGTGGCTGAATCTCGATAAATCTTAGTATTTATCTGTGCTCTATTTTTTTTCCTTGCATCTAATAGCTTGTTTACATTGTTCATTCACTGCTTAGTTACTGTTTCATTACTTAATTAGTTTTGCATTATTTACTATTAATTTTGAATAACCTAATTCACCCCTCTTAGATTGCACATTCGGACTAACGCAAAAGGCCAATCAGAATGATGTATTTGCGAATGAAGCTTATGATCTAAACGAAAATAATTAGAAAGAGTTGGCGGTGACATAATGTAACTTGGGTCTAACTAGAAGTATAATTGGAGATCGTATTTTTCAGTTTGTAAAAGGACGGTTCCTATATCTTAGATGATAAAGCTACGATTTGGAGACTCTTTAGTTGTGTGTTATTTATTTTCATCCACAATGGATATATGTTCCAATTAATAATGTATTATAATTTTAGTATTTAACAATCATAATATATTACAAATATAATTTTTAATAATCTATCTGTTAATTGTATTTTTTTCCAAGTATAGATAATATTTTAAAATAGTATTGTTGTAGTGTATATGTCTTAATATTTTTATGTATATTAAATCATTTTAATGATGTGTGGTAAAATATGTTTGTTAATAATATATGCTAATAATAAAAATGCAATAATACTATAACTGTTAATAATGTGGGTTAATAGTATATTAAACAAAATTTAATTATATGTTAGTATTTTATTTTCAGTAATATGTTAATAAAATGTAATATAAGCTACTTTTAAGCATTATTGGGTATCAAAGACCAAACAGGAAATAGTTTATTTTAAGTGTAGTATTATCATTTTTGCTTAAAATGTTCAAAAAGTCGATAATGTTACTTAACAATAGCCTATTACAAAAAGCTAAAAAAAGTAACTTTTTAGAAAACGCCCTGTTGAACTTTTATAATTAAGCTATTTTTGACTTAGCTCTTTTAAGTTACTTTTCAAAACTTTCTGCATTCATGGTCAATTTGGCGATATTTTATAACGGCTAGCTTATTTGCCTTTTCCAGACTTCGATTTTTAACGGACGTGGTTTTTGAATTCCGATTGCTGGGGCTCAGAATGCCCATGCTATTTCCTAGTTTTTACAAGACCAGCCCCTCATAGCTCCCCTCGCGGTGTTTTGACAAAATCACCCTTTCCAATTCTCTCAAGTAAGATGTCCCATTTTTTTTTTTTTTTTTGCCAAGTCAAGTACCTTAGATATCCCAATTATATATGTTATCGATCAGGGATAGAGTCAGGATTTAATTTTGAGAGGTGCCAACTTGAAACAAAAATTATTGCCTATCGACACTATTGTTATACAAATACTATATTTTTAAAAAAATTTTGCACAATTTTTTAACTTTAAGTATGAGATATATAGTAGGATATAAGACTAGATTTCTGCATAAAAAGAAAAATCAACTTTTATTCTGCCTTAGTAAAATATGGCTAAAAATAAAAATTGTGTACAAAAAACACATTAAAAGAAGTTGAGCTCTATACAACAAGTTTATACAAAAATTTAAATCCTATAAAACTTAATTTCTATTTAACTATTGGCATATACAAGTTATTCAAATGATCAAAAAATTGTAGATTAATTATTTTTTATTACATGAAATTGACGTTTTTTTAAGTAGTCTTTTTAGGTATATTTGGTGAGACTTGTTGAGTGGTGTAAAATAGAAACTTACATACTGTTGATTTAGAAACTCACATAATATTTTTTTTATTGGGTTATGATGCACATGAAAAAATGGATAGAATCTATAGTTTACTATACAAAATTTTATATTTTATTCAATTAGAGATTTAGCTTATAAATTAAGGGGGGTACTAGTAGAATAAATTTTTACAGAAACAACACATATTTATACTACATATAAGAGGGTTGTACAAAAGTCAGGGATGCCATGGCACTACAACCCTATATGTAGCCCCACCCCTATTATTGATTATAGATAATCTATTATACTATTATAATTTATAAAGCAACACTGGAGCTTAGTATGTCAAGCTTTTTTTTTTTGGGGGGATAAAATCATACTTTAAATAAACTGTTTTTAATTAGTGAATTAGTGGGGTTGTTAATGAAAATTTTAAATTAATAAGATTTGTGAGAGTAATCGGCACAGATATGTGCCCCACCTCTTGTATACTAAAAGAAATAGCAGAGTTGGTATGTGAAACCTGTAAGGATATGATAGTAATTTTAAATATTTGAATGAACTTAACTGACCACGTCACATAAATGTTTCCAGGTGTTATTGGGAATAATGGGCACACCTCCGCTTCTAGTTTATGTTATAGTTGTAATACAACCATAATTTTTTTGTATAAGAAACTCTACCAGAATCGATGTCTCAGTATTTTTGAAAAGTAAATGTTAACATGTGGCATTTGCACAAATATTAAGAAGAAAGTTAATGTATTAGTATTCCTTTGAGAAACAAAGTAATAACTCTCCAGCTTTAATTAAATAATTATGAAATTATTCATGTAAATTTCCACTAAGTTTCTCAAATATCTCTGTTATGTTTTTTAAAGCTCTCTTTTGAGTTTTGCAAAAACTTTTAATAAAAATTCTCATTAAGTTTTCTAATTATTTTCTACTTTCTATTTTTCTTATATTTTTTTACTATATTTTTTGTTTCTATTTTTCTTAACATTTTTTTGTTTGTTTTCGCTACCTATTTTGATAACTTTGCGCAAAGAACTATTCAATTTTCTTATAAAAACCAGAAGAGGAAACTCCAGTGTCACCTTAGTAATAATTTGGAGAGATGTGGGCTCTTCTATGACCAAACTCTTAACAGCACCGCACTCTCAACAGTGAAATCGAAATTTCCAAAATCGAATTACTTTCCTTTTGCTGCATGTTCTTCTTCCTACCCAACCCCACAATTGCTTCCTTCGCTGCCAAGCTTCCTTCGCTACCAAAAGCAGCTTAAAGTTTCAGTCTCTCCTTTCAAACCTCCCTCCTTTCTCTCTCCAAAATCTTTTCCTTTCTCTCTCTACCTGCTTTTCCCCTTTATTCATTCACTGAAACCACCCTTCTTTTCTTCACGCACACACGTAAGTTCCTACATCCTCAAATGTGATTCGATCTTTCCTTTTTATGCTTCGCATTGCATTGGTCTCTGAACTTGATCTCTTCTTCATGACGCTCTCTCTCTTTGCTTCTTCCAGATGTTAGATTCAAAAGCTCACTAGCTTTCTGCATCGTCTGCTACTCTTTCTTTACTCTCTCTAATTTTCTTTCCCCACATTTTCATTAGTTTTTCGTGTTTTAGTTCACTTCTGTCTGGTATGGTCTCGGTGAATGCGGAGGATAGGGTTTTCGACTGGGTTTTTATTTTTAACTGGAAAAGAGGGTGTTTTTGAGGTCTTGGTTAGGCTGTTGTAAAAATGTCGTCGAGACGGGGGTTTGATCAGCCGCCGCAGCGGCGGCTCATGCGGACTCAGACGGCGGGGAACCTTGGAGAGTCGATATTCGACAGTGAAGTAGTGCCATCGTCGCTTGCAGAGATTGCTCCGATTCTCCGTGTTGCCAACGAAGTTGAAAAAGTCAACCCAAGGGTTGCTTATCTTTGTAAGTGCTTTTTTTTTCACTGCGTTTTTTTTATACACATATGCATGCATGTGTGTTTATTTAGTGTTTTAATTTTTTTACATTGTGTAAGAATTGGAGAATGGTGATTAATTAGTGTTTTTGGAATTATTTTTCTTGCTTTTATGAGAAAAAAAACCCAGTGCCTTTTTGCTTTTAAAAGAAATAATTGCACTCCCATGAAGCCAACCGAACTGGAAGAAGATTTTGGTGTGTGTTTGAGTGTGCACGTTGCTTGCGGTTCGTGTGTGCACTGTACAAGTTCTGGTGCACGTGGATAGTGGCAATAAAGATATTTTCATCCCACTGTTTTTTTTTTAGCATTAATTGCAATTTCTGAGAAGGAGTACTGACGAATTTGGCTCAATGCATTAATCTCTAGGAGGGTTGATTAATGGTTGCCCCGAAGTGGGGATGAATGACCTAATCTAAAAATATTAGGAACTTAAAAACCTCGTTTTGCTAATTTCTTATTCAACTCGAACACATCAAACACATAAAATAATGGCCAATTTTTGCTAAATGATAGATATAATAGCCATTTTGTGCTGTCATTCCTATTTTACTTGGTCTCTTTTTTTTTTTTTGAAATGAGTAAGTGGCGATTCTGTTCATATATGCAGAACTGCTACAACTTCAAGTCAATCGTCTTGGAGTGTTGGAAGTTAAACTTGATTTTTAGATAATTGGATTTTAGTTTCTAGATATTTCTACACACAGCGTACATGCATGGATAAATTCATGTATGTAGTTGAAGAGTCGTGTCAAGTGTCCCTTGAAAATGTTTCTTTTGAGAAATAGGTGAAGGGTTGGACTGTATTAAAGGTGTTTGGTAGATGAGCTAGGTAGTTACATGTTATTGGCGGCAAATAACTACCCTATGTACTCTCACTATTCTTAGATGAAGTGAAGTGGAATGTAATTGATAAGCGTGTGTTTCTCGTCCCCACTTCTCTTCTTAAGTGTTAATTGTATGCACTTGACCTCAATTTCCAACAAAGTAACAGGGGTTACAACAAAATCTAACATGGAGGCTATTTCATTTGTGAATATTGTGGGGATAATAATTGATTAATTGTCCAATGATGTGGTTTTGTTCTTCTATTTTTTATCAGAATTTCTGAGAATAATAAGTGAACATGAACAGTATAATTAAACTTCAAGACATTTCTCTTCTTTCGTAGAGATTTTGCCACAGCACCAATATACATCTCTAGTCATGTAATGGATCCTGGGTTCATTTCTTCTTCAGTATCACTTGGACAAATAATATTGTATAACACGTTAGAGACAATAGGAAATGGCATCATCATTGGATGAAAAAGTTCAATGCAACCTGATCAATACAAACGAGATAGTATTTTAATAGCGTGTGAGTTGTTTGGAATTCTTGGATATAACAAATGGTGAGCTAGACTAGTGGTCTTGCTCATAATGCAAGAAAGTTCTTGGTTTTGAATTTGCTCCAAGCCTAAATATCTGAATGCTTTCTTTCTTGATTTGTACTGCTGAAGAAGATTTAACAGCATTAATTTGTTATGCTCTGGCCAACCCAAAATTCATTCAAGATCGTTGAAGAAATGAATATGCGAATGATGTGGGTGTTGGGTTCTAGGAAGTCAAGATGGCTGCCAGAAGTAAGGGCTTCATTTCATTTCATTTCATTGTCATATGGTTGGATGGTTGTCATAGGGTTCTTCTACATAACATTCAGATTTAATTGTTGTGGAGCTTTAAGCTTAAGGGGTTCTCATTTCTAAAATGTTTAGTTGTGGGGTTCATTCCCTACAAACTGTTTATAACGTTTAGGATATATTGACCAAGACATCAAATTTAAGATCCCTTTCCGGTAATCAATAACATGTATTGAATATTATCTCTAAAAGACTTGTTAGTTCAAATCCAAGAAATTCCATATTTTTACCTAATGTCCTTGGTTTTCCTAATATCTCAAACAATTTCAAAGGAGCAAACAGTAGAGATATTTGTGTTCGGTTTGAAAAGTTTTTTTCCATTTGTTTTCTCTGGTCCCCATCTTTTTTCCTTTTTGGGACTTCTTTTTGTTTCGTTTTTTTTCGTTTTTTTGATTTTTTTTAACTTCCCCATGTGGAAGCCTCGGCCCTTTGCATGTTGACTATACTCTATAAGCAAGTTAAATTTATGACAATCATGTTATTCTTCACTTCCTCAACTCATGTATTATTTTTTGGTCCAAATTGATCTTAAATGCTATCTTTATTTTTCATGGGTTCCACTGCTGGACTCTCTTAAATGTATTTGTCTGGTTCTTCTTGTTTCTTATGTTACCAATGATCCATCTAGGCATCCTTATTTGGGCTACACATTATTTCTTTTGTACTTTCCTGACCTTCTATCACCTAGAGTTGATTTCACTGTGTAAACCTTGTGTTGAACTTTATCTTTAACTTAAGAGGTATGCATTGATCACATAACAGTGTAGTTTGTTTCACTTCTCTATTGGGATTGACCATCTAGTTTTTATTTTTAGTCATACCGAAATTACCCACCCAATGTTTTGTCTTAATCCTTAAACTTGCTCAACCAAAAAACTTTTAGTTCCTCTTACTTTAGTTTGCAATCAACACCTTTCTCTAATTCATGAGTGAAATCTATGACATAAACCTACAACATACACTGTAGAAAGCTTTAGTGGATATGCTGTGTAAATGCTACTGCTTGGTGCTAGACATTTTATTCCCTCCGCAGTTGAGTTCTACAGCCCCATAGTCAGTGGCGGACCTAGGATTTCAGTTGTGGGGGGCCAAGAAAATTTTTTTTGATGAAAGGAGGGTTAAGGAAGATTTTTTTATTTTTGGAGGATCAATACACTATATGGTATTCTAAATATTCAAAAATTTACATGGGTGAAGTGAAATTTAAAAGCTTTCGAGGGGTTAATACACTATATTGTGTCCTAAATATCCAAAAATCTACAAGGGTGAAATGAAATTGAAACTTTGGAGGGGCCGATACATTGCATTGTATTATAAATATACAAAAATCTATAGGGTATAATAACAATTTTCCAAACTTTGGGGGGGCCGTGACCCCCGCCTGCCCCCCTCCTCCATCTGCCAATGCCTATAGTGGTAAATGGAAGCACTCAATGCTTGGGTAAGCCTCCTTCAAGGGTAAGTCCCAAAGTGGTAAAGTTTTATTCCCACTGACTTGAAACCTGAACCATGTAAGTCTCCTCCAATGGTAAATGGTGAAAAATGAACTAAATGACGAGAAATTGCTGCTTCAGAAATTCTCTGCAGATACACTTTGAGATGTCGACATTTCACTTAAGACTATGGGGAAAGGTACCTAATGCCTGATATTTTCTCAATGTTGCTTAAAATTTGGAATCTCGAGCAAAAAACGTAAACTATTTAGTGTAAGGATGGACAACGTTCTGATCATTTTGAGTATCTAACAAGTTATGATGCAATGTATTCTCTCTTACTTCTGGGTGATAAATTGTCCACTTATTCTTTTGCTAGATTTTCAATTTCATATGTTTTTTACTATTAGTTTCTTGCCTTTTTGTTTTTGTTTTATTATCATTTTGCTCTATCTTGTGCAATCCTTTCACTATACATACATGTGTATATATATACATTCATAAATGGTGGTTTGGAATGTAGGTCGGTTCTATGCTTTTGAGAAAGCTCACCGGTTGGATCCCACTTCTAGTGGACGCGGTGTTCGCCAATTTAAAACTGCGCTTCTTCAACGCCTAGAAAGGGTAAGCATGATACCTTTTCACTTGCGTGACTTGGTAAATGCATTATTTCACTTAATTATACTAAAAAAGTGCTTGTTATGTCGGTGAGAATATGCACTTACTATCTTTGAAGGGAATAGTGGACGGCCCTTTATCTCCTTAAGGCCTTGTAGTTCTTAGGCATAAAGGATCTTGTTTAGTGGGAACATATGCCTAAACTGAGTTATCTATTGTCTGGACTAGCTTCTAAATCTCCTTTTGATAACATAAACAATAATGGGACTAAAAAAAATCAGTGGGGCTTCTTGATTGTTCGTTGATCAGAAAGTATGTTTATTTCTTACCCCCTCCCCTCCCCTCCCCTCCCCTTTTCTTAAATTGTAATGTATCATAGATTTATCAGATATGACCTAGGGTTAATACAGAAGATAAGATGAGTTGGAAATTTATCTAGGGAAGAGAACCTATATAAGATTGAGACAATTAATTCAACTTCCCTCTATATTAATTTTACAAAAGAGAAAATAAAGCGAAAACCAAGCATGTATGCCTGAACAAGGGTCCTGCCATCCCCTTTCTATTGATAAATTTGGACTTCCAAGATCTTAATTCCAGTGGATTTCAAATTGGTTGGAATCCGATTGGACTCTGGTTCTTAAGTCTCTGGTAAGAGGTTGGCATGGCCTACGTGAGTGTGGAGTCAGTTGGTATTCTTTTCCGCTATTGCTTTATTAAAGCTGTCAGCCATTTTGCTTTATTACGCTGGAGCCTGGAGTTGTCTTGTAGCTATCATTGAGCTTGGAAAGTTGCTCTATTAAAGTTGAGAATGGATTGGTTATGTCCTATATTTCGTCTTTTAGGTCAGATCATCCTCTTATGGGGTTCTGTTTCCTTTGTCTTCAGCAACCATGTATTCTGCCAAGGCCCACAACTTATCCTTGTGGGCCTCCATATCTCCATTAGATTTGGAATGTCTTGAGAACTGTGGGGAGAGGTAATAGAAGTTTTTCTCTAAACTCTTCTTCTTGGAAAGTTGTATTCAACTTCTTTCCCATGTTGCTCATACTTTTAGTTTTTAACTCTTGAAGTGAAATTGATGGATAATTTTATAGAAATTGTTCTTTAGAATAGAAATAGGATTCTCTGGACTGAAGCAGATATTGTTGGAGATATGAGTTGGGAAATTGTTTTCTCCATTTTAAGAATAGCATCGTTGATTTCCTCGGCCTTCTCGTTGATATCAAAATTAACCCACCACTTATACTGAACTCGTCTAATACCACAGGGAATACTTAAGCCATCATTAGTATAGTTAGATGACTATGCCCTGACACATGGGAGGCCAAATTGAGTCATGAAGTAAAGAAAAGAACTTCCTTTAGTTTTTTCTCTACCCTGTAACAAACACATAATACAAATAAAAATGTTACATTTGGCACACGTGCAGCAATAAGAAAAAGATGCTTGTCCACATGCAGCCTAGTATACATACAAGTTATCTGATGATACAAAGCATTTCCTTGTTTGCTTTAATAAGAGATCATGGGTTTATCAGCCACATCGGGGTACACACAAACCTCTCTCTCTCTCTCTCTCTCTCTCTCTCTCTCTCAAGTGGCAGGAGTGTGTGTGACCCGTACAATAAAAAAAAAAACCAGCAGAAGGAGAAGAGCTAAAAGCTTGCTACAATCTTCTCAATTATGCTAGTGAAGGTCTAAATCATGATATAGCAACAACAATTGGCATAGTGCTCAATAGATAAAAAGGAGAAGCGACTGTGAATCCAGCCCCAAACAACGAAGTCTTCCAGGTAGTAGGAGTAGTAGTCGAAGAGAAGTGAGAAGCGTACTTGAGACACCGGTCACATGAAGGCTGAAAGCGGTCCAGTGGAGCAACTTCCATTTCAGAATGCAAGACGAGCATTGAATTGGGCATTTGTGTAACTTGTATTTTGGTGTTTTAAAGTTTTTAAACTTTGCAAATTTGTCATTTACTATTTTAAAAATAACATTTTAACCCTTTTGTGCCTAATGTTGTCCACAAAGAGACACGTGTCCTGGCATATCAGGGAACGTGCCCATTGAAAATAATAATTAAAAGATTCAGGACATGACATATGTGTTGGACACACAAACAACACCTCAAATAGAGTGTTCGTGCTTCTTAAGTTGTGATATAGATAAAAAGGGAGTCCTAGATAATTGAGGGACACCTCCTCTGCCTCTAAAGGAGATTATGATGATCTCTCTAAAAATTCCATTGTTAACAAATCAAGAAGAAAATTTGATTCTCCTTTAATATATTCTCTTTTAAAATCAATATGGAAAGAATAATCTGCCATCTAGCAAAGATTTTTTTTGAGGCTATATTTTTTACTTTCAAGTACTTTTGCTGCCCTACAGTGTATTCTTAATATGAGTTCTTGATTAAGCAAATCATTTTGAAATTTAGTAATGCTGGAAACAATAAAAAGAAATTCTTTTTTGATTACATTGAATAATTATTTTGAGAAGCTTCCAAACTCCTGAAATCATAACACTAAGATTTCCTTTTCTTGGTTTGTAGGTTTGTTGGAAAATTCCTCCGTAACCAAGTTCTGAATCATCAAATTTCAACAGTTTAAAAGTAATTAGGATTTGCTAGGTCAAAGCATGATAATTGTTCAATTTTATTTTTGGATTTTTTTAATGCACGTGTGTTCCTGTGACCATGCTGGAGGACCATTTTCAAGTACTTTTTAATGCATGTTTTAATAATAGGTGACTGGTGAAACATCATTCTTGTTGAAATTGGTTTGCATCACCTTGCATCTTTCAGGCCCAGGGTGGGCGCTTGTTGGTGGGGGGGGGGGGGGGGGGGGGGGGGGGGGGGGGGGGGGGGGGGGGGGGGGGGGGGGGGGGGGGGGGGGGGGGGGGGGGGGGGGGGGGGGGGAGATTGGTTTGGTGGGGGATTTTTTATTATTATTTTTTATGATCAAATTCTGCCTAAGACTGATGATGCAACCAAAAATCTGCACCCTCCATCATAGAAAGGGCTGGCCCCAATGACAATTCTATGAATCTTGAAGAAATAATTGATGTCGAGACCTTCGAATTGAGGATGTAAAGATTTTTAACTCTAGTAACTTGATTATGGAATTAGGATATTTCAATACCCACTAAAGAATTGCTTAATACACTAAACAGCAGCTTGTGAGATAGATGTTGCTGTATTTTCTTAGTTGGCAGTACTATAGGTTTTAGGAATAGGTTATCTGTCTAATACCTGTTGTACAAAGTTATTTTTAGAAGGTGATGTGTTTTAGGGTCGTAAGGCAAATAAGTTGGCCTATTAGAGGAAATTGAGATACAATTTATACACTGATGACACGATGAATATTAATGATTAGATTTAGAATCTTTGAAGCTCTCTCTCTCTCTAGTCTTATTCATTTATTCTTCTAGTATATTTAACATCTCTACACCTCAATCTGTTTAATCTTTCCCCACTTTCCATCTCTCTTCTCCTTCCACCTTTTCTCTTTTGTCTTCTCTCATCTCCATCTGGAAGTTCTTTCTTCTATCTTCTTTACATCTAAGGTGATTCTTTCTACCTTATCTCTTTCTTTCTTTCTGTTTGTTCTCTTATCTCCTCCTTGGGACTTGTCTCCATCTTCTTTTTACTCCTTTCTATCCATCACCATTTTTCTACTTCTTATTTTGATGAATGCTGGTCTTTATATTAGTTAGATATTAGGTTGCCTCAATTTCATATAGAGTTGCAAATCTATGATGGATATCAAAATGGTATGGAGATCTTCTAAATATTGAGGAGTCGCAGAACTCAAGAAAGAGGTTCTCCAACAAGAAGGACTGGTGCACCTTGTGACAAAGACAAAGACTAGCAAAAAATGGAAAAAACAACAAAAAGAGAAATGAAAAAACAAGAGAAGGAACATATCCCAATGAGTTGATGGAGCATAGTGATGTCCTAAATGGATAATGGTGTGAGCCCCTCACTTCACCAAAATTTCTTGTGGGAGGCCGGAAGGGCCAGGGGTGTAAGTTTATCCTCTGGAAAGTGTGGTAATTACTAAGTGATTGCCGAACCAGTTATAGAGTAGAAGAGAGAGGGAGAGAGCTTATGGTTGTCAGAGATAGAGGTAGAGAAAGAGAGAGATAGAGTAGTGAAGTAGAAAGTCCATTGAACCACTTATATTGTGATGAACTAAAGGGAAGGACGACATTTTTTATGTAGGCTATGTGGTTAAAAGATGGCCTTCTTTGTGTAGGCGATGGGGCATATGAGGGAGAGCTAACCCGTGACGAGTGTGATGACTCTTCCCTCTAAGTCGCTGGAAGTCAACTCTATAGTTGAGATCCTCTAAAGTTAGGCGGGGATATGGCATAGCGATACACAGTTGACCCACATTAATGCCTTTGTCATAATGTCTTTGTCTTTGTATATTTCAATAAAGATGGAGATCTCCCTCGTAAGACGGGTCAATGGGTAGGTCTTTTTGAGGGAGGCACTAGCACCTTAACGAATCCATCTAAGGGCCTATGGGCTCTTCCCTCTAAGCCGCTGAAAGTCAACTCTACACTGAGATCCTCCAAAGGCAGACGAGGACATGGCTCAACGATACATAGTTGACCCACATTAACGCCTTTATTATAATCTTGCCTTGGTATATTTGGAAGAAGATGGAGATCTCTCACTCATAAGACGGGTCAAGGAGCTGGTTTTTTTGAGGGAGGGACTAGCACCTTGACGAATCTATTAACTCTAGCCTCCAAACCATAAGTCGCTGATAGTCTTGTGTTATGTGGGGTTATGGCTACCATGACCATGTGAAAATGCAAATGGGGTGAGTCCTTGGGCTATGATAAAGACCTAAGGAGTGGAGTATGCTTAGCAGATAGGGATATGCACTTATATAATGGTGCCCAAGGATGAAGTGGAGAGTCCCTTGGAGGGAGTCCTTTGGCTAGGTTAAGGGAGGGGGTCTTAGGTGCCCCCACTCGAGAGGCTCCAGAATTGGCCTCTAGTTGGGTTCTAGGACTAAAGCGTTGTGTATGTTAGTTCTACCTAGTTTGGTGTGGCGGTGTCCCACCCAGTTAGCTGACTCTTTGGAGATGATGTGGTGTGTTTGGCCAAGTGGTTTGACCCACATACCTACAACTCTTACCTCTGAATTTGCTGATATTGGAGTCCACATAGGACCGCCTACCAAGCCTTTGGCTAATGTCAATGTCTCTATGGACCTCCGAAAACATCTTTCACATTAGAGTAAGAATCTGAGTGTCGGTCCTCATCAATTGAGGGTGCTAGGAGGGATAAGATTGGAGACAGATTTGACTTCTAGCATTATTTGCTCAAAGTGGCTGTATTTATTCTCGAACTATTGGGATTAAAACCACACGCAAATAAAAGCACATCCACCACACGGACACACCGCGAGAAGAATACACATATCGAATTAATAGGGTTACGCACAAACCTGCCTACCTCCACTACGTCAATGGTGGAGTGCAACCATACTCCCTCTCTACAGGCTAACCCTATTTGTGAATTAACCCTAGAATTCCCATAAGTTTTTTATTTATAGGCCAACTAGAAATCTGACCCAAATACATGTATAGGCCAATAATTATATTAGCCCCATAGAATACAAGACGCACACTCAAAAATCTCCACCTTGACTTGAATTCTGCAAATAGCCCTAAAGATAATAGTGTCAAATCAATTTTGCTACCCTCAAACCGCCACAATCCAATTAGCATAGCCTGCACCTCCAAACCGATGTGCCCTGCAAAGCTCACTACTTCGCCGACTGAAGTGACTCCATCTTTTCTCCTGCTCGAGCACTACTAGAGAGATCACCACCACTAACCAAATCGAAAGCGAAAGAGACTCGGTTTGTCTTAGGCGCACGCCTTCTCGTTGCATCAACCTTCTCAATCTCTCTATCCGAAACTTCCATGTGAACATCCAACAGTTGTAGTCCCTAGTTCTAACTAGAATCTTGATCGCTGTTAAATCCGCTACGTCGCTTTCGTATACCCTTGTGCCTATTGTGTGTGTGTGTCTCCGAACTATTGTCCACCTTGTCCACCCATACGCTTTGCATGTCTATGTCGTCCGCTTGTACTACTTGTTGCATATCTGATAGTAGCTCCACTTGTCATAATGCTGCCCATAAGGCTGTACAAATAATCATCTGTCTCTGCAATACAACATTGTTTTGTCTCGTTTGTCGTGCAAGGAAAAAACAAAAAATCAATTGCTGAAAGCCCTTTTGTTACCTCAAGCTTTGGATGAACATTGTCTTCATTCACCACTACTTTCACATATCTTTTTTTTTTTCTCTTTTCCGGCATATGTATTCACTTGTGCTTTGATACCACTTATTGGGATTGAACCCATGTGTAAATGAAACCACACACCTAGAGAAGAATATGCACAGGGAATTAATGTGGCGAGAAGGAAAAAGTCCACTACGTAAATGGAAGATTACAACCCCTTCTCCCTCCTCTCTACAAGCCAATCCTATTGCTAAATACTAGAATTTCCACAAGTTTCCTAGTTGTAGGCAAACCTTAGAAATCCTAGTCCCCACATAGTGGATCTCCTAGTGGGCACCAGTTCCAACAACCTGTCCCAAATACATTTACAGCCCCCAATAATTTTATGGGCCCCACAAAATACAAGACAACCACTCAACACAAACCTGTGTTCTCATGCTTGGCTGCCAGCTTGTTAACCATTGCACCAAGCAATGCCTCTTAATTCGGGAGTCATCCTCATTATTAATTTATTCAAACCATTGATCACGCTTCATGAAGGTATTCAAGCAATTTTAGAATCTTTCTTCTTATTGGATATTCTACATTAGCTAGTCTAATGAAAGGGAGAATTGTACCATCTTGAAAATCTGTTGTAATTCCTCCTACCGTCAATTATCCCCAAGACAGCAACCATTAGAGTTGAATTTCATCCTCTTCCTCCCTTAGTGGAGGAGTTGACATGTGGATGACTAGATCCAAGAGGACCAAGCTAAAAGGAATGTGTTCTCTCATATAATGATATTCATTGCAAGCTCTTTGGCAAGGGAAATCAGAATGAAACTCCCCAAATTGCGTTTTACCTTATTTAAGGAAAAACCTTTTGCATTTGATTATTTTGGGAAAAAGCTTTTAAAAATTAATTATTTCGGGAAAAAACCGGACTTTTTTTTTTTGGGGGGGGGGGGGGGGGGGGGGGGGGGGGGGGGGGGGGGGGGAGTTCGATGGGAAATTTTTAAGTTTGCTCATTTTCTATTGTCTCTTTCTCATCCATATCTAATTCTCTCTTCGATGGAGCATGAGAGGTCATATGGTATGTGCAGAAGTTTCCCTGTTTTGATTTTTGTTTTTATGAGTGTCAATATTTGTTGCCTTCTTATTATCCTTTTCAATTACCATATTTCCAATCTGTTCATGATTTAATGTTTATTCAGGGATTTATATAAACATGACAGTACTGCAAGATTATAAATGTTTATTTATTGCATATGGGTTAGGATACCCAACAGATGGGAACTGGAACCCCCCTTACAAAGGGCTATTTTTTGTGTGTGTGTGTTTTTTTTGGTGGGTCCCGCAGAGGGGGGGGGTGGTTGGAGGCAGTTGGGGCTGTGGTTGTGGACACTTCCAAACCAATTTATTGACACCACATACTTGAAATCTGGTGCTTCTTGAAGTACATCCCCTTTTTTGTTATGACCTTAATACTTCCCTTGCTATTTGTTAAAAGGGTCATTCTTTAATTTGCCTCAGGAGAATGATCCTTCATTGATAGGAAGAGTTAAAAAGAGTGATGCACGTGAGATGCAGAGCTTTTATCAGCTTTACTACAGACAATATATCCAAGCTTTGCAAAATGCTGCCGATAAATCTGATCGGTGAGTTTTCTGAGAGATATGAAGGATCTTTATGCCATGTGCTCAGCACTTGTAATAATAGTGTTATGGTTTGTTTGACTGTCAATTCTTTCTGCTTATTAGTGCACAGCTTACCAAAGCATACCAAACTGCAAATGTTCTCTTTGAGGTTCTGAAGGCTGTCAATCAAACACAGGAAGTGGAAGTTGATCGTGAGGTGAAACTAAATCATCCTGTCTTGTTATCTGAAATGTTTCTTTTGATAAGATAAATCTTCTTATGTGGGTTTCTTGCAAATGCAAAGCTTAAACGACTGTCGACCTTAGAACTTTGATTGCATAGATGGTTTTTTTTTTTCCACATATAACCTAGCATAATGATTTAATGTGCACAGATATTGGAAACTCATGATAAAATTGCACAAAAGACTGAGATCTGTGTCCCTTATAATATTCTTCCTCTTGATCCTGATAGTGCAAATCAGGCAATTATGAGATATCCAGAGGTTTGTTTCCAACTCCCAATGAGTTTTGACTCTGTTGTATTTCTTTCACCTTTGCTTTAAGCTTTCCTAGTTATGGTTGAAATACTATTGTTGATTATTTAATTTGCAGATTCAAGCTGCCCTTGTAGCTCTTCGTAGCACCAGGGGCCTTCCATGGCCAAGAGACTACAAGAAGAAAAAAGGTGAAGATATCCTAGACTGGCTTCAAGCAATATTTGGTTTTCAGGTGACAGATTCTATTTTTATTCTTTATTTTTTGTGTGTATGCATTTAGTTATTGTATGATTGTGTTTGAAAAATGCTACTTAAATATGATGAAAAGCAAAGTCTAATTATTTTTCTTCTGGTCCAAGAATTGATTTTGTCAATTATTTTGCAGAAGGATAATGTGGCAAATCAAAGGGAGCATCTCATTCTATTACTTGCAAATGTGCACATTCGGCAGTTCCCAAAGCCTGATCAACAACCCCTGGTTTGTCTACTAAACAATTGTTTTACTGGGGGATACAAGGGCAATGCCATCATCACCTTCACTACTATCACCTCTTCTGCTTCTAGCATGCCCCAACAACACCTACATTCCCCCAAGTCAGCAGTGGCATGGCTACCTCCATAATTGCTTCTGCATAACTCCTGATGCCACTGCCATTATCATGTTGCCACCTCTTGACCATGCTTCCTAAATCATCATGATTGTCGTGAATCTTACATTGTCCTTGTTATCACTGTTTTTTCCACAACCCATTTAGAAGTGAAATTTAAATTTCACTGCATTTAATTTTGACAAAACAGTTTTTTCACTCGATGACTTTCCAAAAATTTTGCACCAGTTATGATTGCGTTAACTTATATCATCTCTCCAATAAGTTGGTTTGCAATTTCTAGAGCATGCAAGGTTTTGTGTTTCTGTTGTGAGAAAATGTGGGGCGGCATGTAGAAAAGCTGATTTCCATAATGCACTGCCTTTATATGATGATTGTTTTTATTTTAGTTGTCTGAACTTCTATATTGGCCAAGGGACTGACTTCTGGCTGTATCCATTTTCGTACAAGTTGACATAGACAACTTATGTGATGTCCTGCAACACTTCTTGGGGATTACTATCACTGAGGGCACAGAGACCTTTTTTTTGGATTTGGATGATATTTTAGCTCTAAAATCTTAAAAATGAGAAAAAGGTTTCATGCTGTTATTAGCTTCAAAAGGTACTACAGGGAGCATCCAAGAAATATTCAGAGCAGCCTTACCTAGTCACCTACATATATGTGTATGTAAATGTAAGTGTGTATGTTTGTACATGAGCATAGACTATAGAGCAGACATATGCACTTTGTTAATGGAAGCAGGATGTACAAAGCAACCCAATAATAGAAGTAACAGATTTGAGGAAGCAGAAATTACCCTTGGGAGTTCAGACCATCTCGGACAAGTTTGAAATGCACCACCATTACAATGCAAACCTGTAATAGCACTCGTAGATATTTCAACAATTTTAAGAACTCTAAGTGGCTCCTCAGTTGTCTAATCTCTTGATTATGTGCCTTTTAGGAACCTGATGGAGGTGTTGGGAATCTCCAGTTATTGAGATAAGAGGAAAATGTTTGGGTATTGAAAAAGCTTCATAAACTATGGCCTGTTGTCCATTGTACGGCCATAATGCTTCTGCATTACTGCTTAAAGTGGGCTTAATGCATTGGCTTCTTATAAGTATTGTTTTCCTCATCCTTTTTTGCTTCCCTCGGTTGTAGTCTTGCCTTCTTTTAAGAACCAGATCTGACTAAGGGCATTCCTTCCTTCCTGCATCTGAAACAGTTCAACTGTTAACTAACAAAGTTCTATATCAAGATGGTTAAAATGTGTTTGTTTACTAAAACTTTAAGAGCTGAAGTACGTCCAGATGATGCCTTTATTTTAGTTAGCCAGTATGCTTACATTTGCTTGTGAGGAGCTAATACAAGTTTTCTTCTTCTTTTCTTTGGTTTGCTTAGTTGGATGAACGTGCATTGAATGAAGTGATGAAGAAGCTTTTCAAGAACTACAAAAAATGGTGCAAGTACTTGGATCGCAAAAGTAGTCTTTGGTGAGGATTTGATGATAAGACTGTTGATTCTGTTTAGAAGTAAATAAATAATTAAGTAAACCCTCTTCGACAGCTTAAGCTTTTTGATGTTTTGGTGGTCAACAATTTAACATGGGATTAGAGCAAGCAAGGTCCCTTGTTCAAATCTCATTGCCTACGTGTCGAATACTGGCATGTGTGTGGGCCCTAGTTATCGGAACCGAACCTGAAATCAAATCGGTGAAGGCACCAGTTCCCGGTTCATTGGTTTAACCGGTTTCATGAAATTATTTATAATTTATTATTTATTTGGTTAATCACCTTACATAATATATGTAACAACAACAATTATACAAAGAGACATGCGGGATAACGGTTTGGTGTTACCCAATTTGCTTTCAGATCTTAGGTTCGAGCCTCATTGCCTTCTGCCAAGACTCCCAACATTTTTTAATTTGAACAATCACATTGCACAGGGGCCCACACATCAGTAAAGAGGTGTTTGATTTTGAAAATTTAAACAGAAGACATTGAAAGTAGTGAAAATTTAAACAAAGGGCATTGGAAATATAAACAACGGGGAAGATAGGGCCCACATACAAATAAAAAGATCAAAAAACAGGGAATCAACTCTGGTGGTGGACAAATAAGCTTCAAGATACAACCGGTATCTTGACCAGCCGATCCACACACAGTTAGTGTTGGTGTGTGATATAGACATGGCATATTCTATATGCAAGCCCTTGTAAACATGAAAAGATACCACATTTCACATAGAAAGCTCTTTTGGAATCTTACATGGATGCAAGTGTCTACCATGTAGAAAAGGATACAACCATAACATTCTTATTGTGTTGCTTATAATATAGTCTCTTATCTCGCCTTGTTTACAAAATAAGTTTTGAGCATGGTCTATATCTTTGATGTAAGTTGGAACATTTTAATTCTTGTGTTATCAAACTGCAGGTTACCCACCATACAGCAGGAAGTGCAACAGCGTAAATTATTATACATGGGTCTATATCTTCTTATATGGGGTGAAGCTGCAAACCTAAGATTCATGCCAGAATGCCTTTGCTATATTTATCACAATGTATGCTTTGAAATGTTTCTTTCTTTGTATAATGGCATATGGTTTGATGTGCATTGCTTTATTGTGGCATCACAGTTTCTACTTAGGCACTGTTTGCTTAGAATGAAAAGAATACTAGAAAGTTAAAGTACAAAAAACTAAAATTAATGAAAGGAAAGTAACTTTTCCATATGCATTTGGTTGAGTAGAAAGTTTCTCAAAAAGTTACAAGAAAATAGATTTTATTGTTTGAATTGCATGAGAGTCGAAAGAAAAATCATTTGTTTTGTCTAAGTTAACCTTATCCAAATAGAGTGGATAAAGTAGGAGTCCTAATAACAAATGACAACCTTCGCAGGAAAATAAAAAATTTCTTGTGTTTTTGCAGGAAATTATAAGCCACGTTTCCTAGAAAATCAAGCCATTAAATCCGTTCCTACTTTCCTGAATATTTTTCCTTTCTTGCACTCCAAACTCCTAAAAAAATTGCATTTTTTTTTCTCTTTCCTTCACTTTCTAGGACCCTCCACCTAACTTGAATAGGCCTTAACAGTATGCATTTGAATATATGAACTTCTTTCTCTTCCCTTGTCCACTTATCAATGATGTTGTCTAAATCAACTTTTGATGCTCTCATGAGATGGGGGAATTATGTAGTGCATTTTTAAAATATGATACAAATTGCTATTTAAATGCTGCCTTCGTTACCATCGCTCTACCATGCGTTCTATACAGAAACCTTTTTACCTGCTGTTTCCAGTTAACAGTAATAAAGGTACCATCGATTCAGGACCAGATCACATAGATTTTGTTCAGAGATTTGATCAGTTGGAATAATTTTGACTACAAGTGGTGTTACTTTTCAGTTTAGGGCACTGAATGGAAAGGGAAATACCAAGAGACAAGTGGTTGTGAAGTTATGAGAAAGCCACAGTAGATGAGTTAATGACAACTGCTCCAGATTGGATGGGATTGATAAAGGAGATTGCTATATCCACAGAAAAAATGGATGTATCCAACTAGGTGAGGGAGGGGCTGTGGATTTAGCAATTTTCTTGATAAAAAGGATTTGTGTAACCTGAAACGGAGTTGAGCCATAGTTATGGATCCTAAAACTGTAATGGCTTAGAGAGTTTACATCACAATGGCAGATAGGATGATTGATGCATCCTCAAATTTGTCAACATCGTATTAATTGTATAGTGTTAAATAACATAACTGATGCAATACATATTGACTTGTATTTAGAATATCGAGCTGGCAATGGGTTGAACTTGGATATATTACTCTACTGGGTCGCCAATGCAGTCATTTCCTAGGCGTTGAATTTGTTGATGTATTGAGTAACACCTTTCTGAATTAGTTTAAACTTTTTGAGTAGTAGTTATTGAGATGGTGCTGGAGTCGGATGGTCCTATGTTCAAATTTCGACTCTTCTTGATGATATTACTAGACCGGCTTGGTGCACTTATGGAAGCAAACCTGGCTGCCCCAGGAGAAAGGGGAGGGGGGATGTTTGCAACCACTAGGTGGTTATTTTGACCTTGTTCTTAGAAATATCATGCACCTATATGAAATATTTATTAGGTGATTTGAGTTCCGAATTTCGGACCCTCTTGCTTCTGGTCAAGCATCATCAATTTCCACAGAGCCTCTTTTGATCAAACATCTGTTGTGTGCTTTTATGAGACAATTCATCTCTGATTGAATGATATTAATAGCAATAATTAATAATGACAAAGATGACGATGATAATATGTTATGGGTTCTCATGTTTATTGCTTATTGTAGATGGCATTTGAACTGTATAGTGTGCTAGCTGGCAATTTTAGTCCCGTGACGGGAGAGAATGTGATGCCAGCCTATGGAGGCGCAGAAGAGGCTTTCTTGAGAAAAGTTGTTACTCCTATTTATGAAGTGATTGCAAAGGTAATTTCAAATCTCTTAGAGGTTTGGGCTTGATATTTTTGTCGACTTCTATAACATCATTTTTGACTTTGTTCTAAAAGGAAGCTGAAATGAGCAGACAAGGGATGTCAAAGCATTCACAGTGGAGGAACTATGATGATTTGAATGAATACTTTTGGTATTACACCTTCTTTTTTGGGGGGATATCATTTATCCTTGATTTTGTGTACATATATACCTTTTAATTATAACCTCGCCCATATATATTTACAGGTCAGTTGACTGTTTCCAGTTAGGTTGGCCAATGCGAGATAATGCTGATTTTTTTTGTCTGCCCTTTGAAAAGCTTCAGTTTGAAAAAAATGGGGTAAGCTTTAGTTGATATCTAATCATTAATTTCTTCTTACTTTCCATTGTTGAAACATTAGCTGCTGAGTTAGATATTTCACGTGCACCAATGAATCATTTACTTAAATAAGCACCAAGTTTTATTGAGATTGAAATTGACTGCATTTTGTGCACTCCTCCCTCTCCCTGTGATAGGTGTTGCCTAGGGTCTCCTTTATGTTTCTTTGGTGTATCTTGTGGCCATATTCAATTTTCTTTTGGATTGGGAAAAAGCATATTAATGGAGGAGTATTTGAAAATATATTGTTGAATTGTAGTCTTGAAAGAATTTATGTGGTTTTCTTACTACTATGCCTGCCTAAATTCTTTGAGAATTGGTGTGTCAAAAAGAGGGGAAATGAAAAACAGCAGGAGTAGCATAAGGTGTATTCTTTTACAGTTTATTATGTCTTGTTAGTAACAAGTATTTTGCAAGATTGAAACTGATTGCATCTTCTGCACTCCTGCCTACCTACTATATGCAAGGTAATTATCTTTAGTTGACTCGTTGCTGTTGAGAAAAAGAAGAAAGGCAAGGTGTTTTGGCTAGACTTATTGCATGTTGCTGGTGTGATGGATGGTGCCTAGGGCATCTTTAATTATTTTCCTGGTTTTTATTTCTGAGCCATATCCTTTTTTCTTTTTGGGGATTGGGAGAGGTCATGTTATTGGAGAAATATTTGGACTTATATAACAGAATCATAGTCTTAGAAAGCTTTTATGCAGTTTTCCTTGCTACTTCATCTGCGTAAATGTTTTAGAATTGAGGCAGGAATCATAAGGCGTATCCTTAGGGTTTGTTAGGTTTAGTAGGACTAAATATGTGAGGCATACAACTCACAAGAGAACTATCATGTGCTTCTCTAACCTTTCCTACCTTTTAAAGTTTAAAGTTATGCCGGTCTAAAAAACATTGATCATTAATTTAGAGAAGTGATAGTAGAGAAAGAGATAAAAAAAAAAAAGAATGAACCCTTTATTAGTTTTCATCTTTTCTTTTGTTATTAGTTATGGCTATATGATTCAAAATGAAAACGAAAAAAGGGAAGAAAAGAAATCTTTCATGGTCAGTCTCAAGTAATGTTTTAAAAAGCCACCGAAACCGCGTTACGTATCAGTTTCAGTTGATGCCGAGTCCATTACAGGCTGCTATAGCAGTGGCATGAATTTCACTTGTGTAACGGCCGTTACGGTCACCGTAACGGCTGTTACGGCCATTACAGCAACCGCTACGGCAGTTATATCACGTGAATTCATTTTTAATGAAATTCTTTACCTTTGTGTGTATGTATTGTGCGTGTATGTGTCCAGATGCCACCCGCCTGTTGTTGTTTACTTTTAATTTTTTAATGAAATCATTTTGTGTGCATGCAGACATGATAATTTATATGAATAACAATGTAGTTTTTAGATATGTGACCTGTTCTCTCATCTTGCCATCCATACTTTTATGATATTCCATAATTACTAATTAGTTACTTCAAATTTTAACAAATAAATACATGACAAAAAGGCTATAAGGCATGGTACATTTTTCTTAAATGATTTGTCAACTTAATAAATAATATTGTTTTATCAGTTAAATTTTTTATGTTAACAATTTTTATTTTTTTATTCTTGTATAATTTATTTTAAAAGAACACGTGAACAAACACTGTTAAATTATTGAAGCATTCTAATTTTCATGCACATTGCAAAGTTCAAAATGCACTATTAAATTATTATATGCAAATCATTAGTTATTGAAAGAAACTCTATTGCTAGCGACTTGAAAATAGTATAAAAATTAGTACATATATTAAATGGGGTTTATAAACCAAATGAAATATAACAAAAACTATATCTAACCACACTAAATGTCCTATATTTCCTAGACGTCCTCTCTCCCAATTCCCACAACATTTCTCTCTATTTGTCTCTCAATGTGAAGGAGAGGATGAAAATTGTCCAGGCAAGTTTCTAATAGTGACCAAGTAGTTGGAAAATTGGGGAAAATAATGTTTTCCTCACCAATATTTTTGTGGAAAAAACTTCTTCCTGATTCTATTCTCCGTGAAAACAAACACAGCTCTAGGGAAAAATAAATGGGCAATGGTTAGCTGAGATTTTCCCCACAAGTGAAGCGTATTGGCACCTAAATGCAGTAAAGTGTAGCTGTGATGTTTTCATTTTAATGGATGAGTGTGGTGAAGAAACTAGTGCAATAGGGTAGGATTCTTGTAATGAGTTTCATGAGAAGAATATTGATAGGTGTAATGATGAAACGACTAGATACAATAATTTGATAGAGAACTAATATACTCTGTGTACAATATATTGATTGGGTAGGAGAAAATTCTTAGGGTATTGAAAGGACATGATATGAATTTTGGTATACCAGAGAAGCACAGATGGCATTAGGTGTATCTGTTAACTACAAGCGTGGGAAGATATGGATGCAATAGTACAAACAGTTCTGAGTGGATAGAATGGTTTAAAAGGGAATTTAAATAGCAATGTGGGGAAAGGTAGTGGAGGCAAGAGATTTAGAGAAGTTATGAATTTTTGGTGAAACGAATAATTAGAATTTGGTGATTTGTTTGTAAATTTTGAACTTCTACTCTACATTGAGTCTATTCAATCACTTAACTGCATGTCTCCAACACGAAAGGCAAGAATTTCTAGAACTTTGATGGAATGTGATCTCATGATAGCAAATGCATGCTTGTAAATGAGATAGACGATGGATAACATCTAAAAATGGAACAAGTGTGTGAAACAGTTCTTCGGTTAGAAAGATTAATCATGGAAAGTAAAGAATATGGAATAGGAGATTGTCTGACCATGACATGGATCTGTTGTTATACATGTGCGTATCAGGGGATTGAAAAGAATTTGAAATGGGAAAAATTATTTCTTGTTTTTTATTCTCTTTTATGAACAAACATGATTTTGAAAAAAATAAAATAAAAAAAAATAATCATTGAAGGTCCTTATAGGGTATAGAGGGATGGCATACTGTGGTTAAAAGTTAAAGCAACGAGGGCCCAAAAAAAGCATGTCCTTGAATTTCATATACATATTGGAATCACAGAAGGTTCCAAGGGTATTTACTGGGCAGCTTAAAGTCTAATGACAATAGAAGTTTGATATGTTTGAAGAAAATATTGAGGTAAATGAATCTATAAAAAAGAGGAAAGTAGGGAAGGCTGAGGAAAAGTTCGAATTCTTGGAAGCGATTGAGCTTTCATGTTCAAGAGATATTAAGGGAGAACATTTCCACTAGCATGTTCATATTTGTTTATATACAATAGAACAGTTGTAAATTTAATTAGCGAGAGATGTGTCTGCGTGTGTTTTTATTTTTATTTTTAATCTCTTGGTGGGTCGACATTTTGTTTAAAGACCTTACTTTATGAGTGGATAAGGAATTTTGCTGCTCTATCTCTTGTGAATGGCTATGGGTTTCCCAAGCTATGTCCTTTAAAAAGGGACCTATAATCCAAGAGATGTGTTCTTTTGTGAAACATGGCAACTCTACAAAATTTATAAATGTGGAGGACTCCTATCCATCACAAGCCTATCATCAATTTATATGTATTTGTGGCTGAACTCGAAATAGTTTACTTATAACACTGTTTTTGGATCAAGGATTTGGGGATGGAAAAGAAAAGGAAAAGGAAAAGGAAAAGGTGATGGAAAAGAGAACAAAAAAACTCTTTCATTTTGTTCCCTTTTCCCTCACCTTTTCCTTTTCCTTTGCTTTTTGCTTGATAAATCCGGGTTCCAAACACAACGTAGCAGCCCCCCCCCCCCCCCCCCCCCCCCCCCCCCCCCCCCCCCCCCCACCTGTTGGCAGATTTGGGTAGGCAATTAACTCCTGAATTACTAAATGCAGCTCAAAGACAATTTTTTTAATCTAGATTTCTATGCCAATTTCTTCCTTCTACTCACCCCCAGTTCTCCTAACATATCTTGGATTGATTATCTATAACAAAGGCGCCATTCCAAAAGTCATCCTAGAATTAGCAGGTGTATGATTTGAGCATGGGCACCCTAGGCATATTACTGTGGGTCGTTTGTGCCTGTTGACTTTTAAAAACATGCATTAATCATGTAATATTATCAATATTTTTAATTATTTATAGAATTTGACTCTATCAAATATAACTAACCCCAACAAGATGTCTCATAAGCTTATAAAAATGAAAAATTTAATCTGAAAAATTTAAAGCACGTTGTTACATTTTTTTTTTTTTAGTTTTTAGGTATTTGTACTCATGTTACTTCTAGAATCCCTTGAACTTTGTAATATACGTAAATACTTAGAAATCACACAGCCCATAATAGTTATTTAGTATTTAAGTAGAATATACTGTTAATTTCACACCTATAGTACATAGATCACAAGGATTTGAATTTAAAAAAATTGGACACGGTTATCATAATCTGTTTATTCTCTTCATATTAAGGGAAGTTAGTTACTTAGAAAAACCTTATGTCTTGTATAAGAGGGAAGGCTATGGAAAAACACACAATGGTACTAAATTATTTCCTCCCTTAATATAATGTAAAATATTTCAAACAAAAAGCCAAAATTTCTATCCATGTAACTTCTCTTACTGCTCATATCTATGTACTATGATATATACAAAGAGAAGATTTCAAATAAAAAAAGAGAAAAAAAACAAACATGAAGAGAGAGTAAAAAAAAATGCTTCATATTTGTATGGTGTTGATAATCATTCATAAAAAAAAGCATTAATAAAGTAAAAATTATCTATTTTGAGATTTTTAATTAATATTTAAACATTTAATTTTCAAAATGGTATAAGTTTTAGTCAATTATGGTATTTAATTAATATTTTGTTAATTTAATTCTATAATTTAGTGCAATACTTATTTTCTATGTTACTTAGATTCGTGTACGAGTGTTGGGTGCAGTATATGTACACGTGTCAGATTCATTTAATTTTTATGTCTAAGGATACTTGGGCATAACTAGATTTAATATTTTTTAAATACTTCCTCTGCTTTTATAAGGTAAAATGGAATTTATAAACTAAAATATAACAATTCATGGATAAAATAGAAGTTCTATGCTTAGTCTTTGGTAAAATTATTACGTATACATACTTGTTAGATGCATGTCTAATTAGCCATATCGGACACATATCTTATACTTTTATTAGAGTGTAAAGTACCAGACATGAGTATTTCGCAATTTTAGTAAAGTCCAGGGAACATGGCTTATTTGCTAGAGATTACTATTTTGGTAAATTAACTGTGCTAAATAAAATTGATTTGTTATATGTTAGGGCCTCTATTTTATAGCACTATTACCATATTTTAGTAATTTATGAAATATGTGTATTAAAATTTTGAATTTAGATATAATTTTTACATGAATTTTTTTTTTATAATTTAGTTTAGATTTTTAGTTATATGTTACAAGAAATAAATTTTAATTTTCGTTAAATTTATAGGATTACAATTTTTTTGTTTACATTGGAGGGCCAAAGCTTTGGGGGAGGGGGGAGGGTGAGTTGAACCCATGACCTCTTGGTCTGGGTGGAGGCGCTACTACTACAAGGCTAACCTCACTCCTTGATTACAAGTTAATATAAAAGTAAGTTGTTAGATGACCCTATTGAGGAAAATCCTGGAGCCACCACTGGGTATGAAAAATGGCTTTCCAAGTGTTGCGTGGTGGCAAAATTTCTAATATAGCTACAAGGCTATCTTTGGTTCATCATTTAGAATTCAGTGATTAAGAAACATGTTGAGGAGAATAAATGAAAAACAATAAGTTCATATGGATGAGTGGCATGGCAATTCCATTTTTCATAGTTATAAGAAGTGAATGTGGTTATGTGATGTCACAGATAGCATCTTCTAAAGACAAGAAGAGAAAAATAATGTAAGATTGTGTGGCTATGTCTAATGCAGATCACCTAGTGGGTCAGTATGGAGTAATGATCTGATTCGAGTTGAAGGTGCCATAACGAGAAGAGGTGGCTGTCGAGAACATGGATTGAAATTGTGAAAAAGTACATGTTGATTTAATCATGCATATAACTACACATCTAGCAGATTGTATAATATAGATAATGTAGTTGGTCCAAAATAGTTGTAATTAGTGTTAGTTGAGTTGAGGTGAGTAGATAGTTATGCCTTAGCTGAACAAAGGGTCAAATGTCCCACAAAGAGCAATGTCACCAGTACCATTATTTGATTAAGGCTGGAGACAACTTGTAAAGATGCTTATCGAAAGAAAGAAGATTAGACTTGGTTGTGGTACTCTTAATTTGTGTAAGGTGTCTAGGCTTCTTGTGGTCTCCATGTGTTATTGTGATGGGCATTCACAATAAGCATTGAAGTTATTTGAGCAGTGCCTCTTATGAATTTCAGCAATTACACAGACGGTCGACAAATCATGTACACTTCTGACTACGAATTCTCACTAATAGTCCTAAAATTATTCTTCCAGAATTCTTGGAGCTGCAGTCTTACTGAGCTTGGTCATTGTTTTGTTTTGTTTTGGTTTCTACAGTCACAACTAATTGAGAAAATTATTCTTTTTCTCATGTATAATTTTCTAAACTATCATAATTTGTACTATAAAATTGGACCTTAATTAAGGTGGATTATTGTGATATTCAGGACAAGCAGCCAGTTGTTAGAGATCAGCGGGTGGGGAAAGTCAATTTTGTGGAGATTCGATCATATTGGAATATTTTTCGAAGCTTTGATAGAATGTGGAGTTTTTTTATATTGTGCTTACAGGTAATTGTTTCTTCAATATATATCTATCTGTGTCTATGTATAGATATATCTAGCTCTGACTTGAATTGTTGTACTCATTTATTTCAATTTAAGGCTATGATAATTGTTGCTTGGAATGGCTCGGGGCAACCAATCTCAATATTCAGTTCCGATGTTTTCATGAAAGTACTGAGCTTATTCATAACGGCTGCAATACTGAAGCTTGGTCAAGGTTGGTTGCAATATTTCATTTCACTGCTTTGTCATGATATACCCATAAGTCTGATTTTACAAGCTTTTGGAAGTATTATTTTCCCATTGTAGCATCAATGCATTCTATATTTTCCGGATTACAGGCTTGCAATAAA
>CM065382.1:45532500-45735000 GCA_033060915.1 Euryodendron excelsum
TCATTATCTTCTTAATTATTTCAATTATTGTTTTCAATTTTTTTCATTTTTTGTCTGTTAATCTATCTAGATTCTCCTGCCTATGTGAGTTAATAAGTAACTGTGAAATATATATATTTCAAACAATTTTTAATTTATTTTTAGAAGAAATGCATCTAAATTTAGTAAGAATTGTAAAACTCAATTTTTGAAATTATTCAAGTTTTTTTTTAAAGAGATATGGTAATAAGTGATTAAGGATAACAAATACATTTTTAGATCCTTAAAATTCAACGAGACTTTGGAGGGAGTTAACTATCTTCTTATCTTTCAAATACACTAGTTTTATTGCACGAGATTTTTTTTCCTACATTTATTATCAATATTGTGAATATGCATATCATATGAATTTGATGAATGCAATGGATAGTAGCATAAATAAATTAAAAAAATTAATCTTTACAAAAAATATGCGTACGAATAATTATTGTATGTATGAAAAAAGTATGAATTTGAGTTAATAGTAGACGAAGTTAAGAAGATAGTTAACTCTCTCAAAATCTCATTGAATTTTAAGGATCTGCAAATGTATCTTTGAAAAGAGAATTTGAATAATTTCAAAAATGAGTCTTAGAATTCTTACTAAATTTAGTTCCATTTCGTCTAAAAGTAAATTTTAAATTATTTAAAAAATATATATTTCAGAATTACTTATTAATTCATACAGGAAGGAGAACCTAGATAGATTAAAAAACAAAAAGTGAAAAAATTAAAAGCAAAGTATGCCACATGTGGCAACCACTTAAATTAATAATTGAGAAGAGAGTGAAGATAGATATTATCTAAATTTTGGTGAATAAAATGTACAATTGCATGCATTTTAACCATTTTGTTTGAAAATTATATGTATTAAATAATATTGAAAATGCAAGAATGCATATATTTAATAATAGTTCAAGAAACTAAGAAGATAGTGAACTTGACTTTTGGAATTCGTATTAAATGCAAATGTATAGTTTTCAAGAAAATTTTATAGATCAAACATTATTATAAGTATAAATAATGCATGTATTGAAGGAAACTAAAAAGATAGTCAATTGACTTTTATACTTCTCAGTAAATTCATATTCATTGCATCTGAGATTAATTCTAAAAGGTTTAAAGAAGTTATATATTTCACTAATTGTTAATTAACTTATATTGGGAAAAGAAGTTTAATAACTAAAACATAAAAAGTTAAAAAAAATAAAAAACAAAGTATGCCACGTTTCTCGACCATAATGATAAGGTAAGAAAATAAGATTTTTCATTAATTATTGATTAAGTTACATAAGGAAAAGAAGTTTAATAGATTAAATCACAAAAAATGAAAAACAATTAAAAGCAAAGATGCCAAATGTCCCTACCGCAACGATCATGGCCCGGTTATATATAATACATATAGATACAGATGTCGATATATATAATTATATAATATTATATTTATAATATTATAATTATCGATGACTTGTGCATTTGAATTCATAATTGAAATTTTAAAAAGATAATGGAGTTAATCTTTATTTTGAATGTAGTAAATACATTGTATAGTAGTATAGTAGTAAATACATGGTATAGTATTATGAAGTTTAAAAAGATAAAACCTATACATTGATATCCAACAAAAATGTAAAAATCTATATATGCTTATATCCAATACATGAACCAAATAAATATGATGAACAAACAACAAAGTGCATTTATGTCCAATACATGAACAAAATAAACACAATGAACCAAAAATAAAGTACAGTAAATATATAGCTCTAAGAAAGAAGCTACATATCGCTACCGTAATGAGCCACGTGTCACACCCGTAGCGATAATGATCTCCTTTTCTATACAGATTAATTTCAAACCCGTGCCACAAGGCAATAGTATTAAATAAAACATTCCAATGGTTTTCCTTTTCTAAAAAATGTTATTCTTTCAGAATTTTTGGTAGTGGTAGTTTTGATAAGAAGGATGACTTAGTTATCATATTTAGAACATTTTTTTTAATGAAGTATTATAATTAGCAATTGTTTATGAATCTAAATAAATAGTTGAAGGAGTTAATGAAATAGAGAAGATGCATTTCGTATGAATTCAATGGATACAATGTACAATGGTGTAAGTTTTGTTCTATAAAATACACGAACTAAAGAAATACAATAAACCAAAATTCAAAAAAATATATACATTGAACCTAAGAGACAACTCACATATTTACAGACCATTTGTAATTCAATGGATCCAATGTATTTTGTTCTACAAAAGACATGAAGTAGATAACTACAGTGATCCATCATTCAAAAAAATAAGTTCATTTAGCTAAAAAGACTGCTCAAATACTTAAAAGACCATTTATTCTTTTTGAGAGGAAAACTATTAACAAAAATTTTAAGAGCCACTTAAAATGAGCTATTTGTCACTACCACAGCAATAGTGGCCGAGTCACTTTTAGTGGGGCCAAACCAAAAATTGTATGGTAGTCACTAGGACAGGCGCCCAAATCTTTTGCCTTGCGTCTCAAGGATCGAAAGATACGTTTCTTGCCGCCTTAAAAACTTTCCTAAGTGGCTGGCGTACTAGTGGCGCCAAGCCAATAAATCTTGGCGCCACTTCAACAGGCACTTACAATAAATAATCATGAAAAATAAAATATCATATTCCTTCATCTGGACAACACCATAAATACTAAATAAGTACATTGGATAATAAGTACAGTGAATCATAATCTAAAAAAGTAAATACATGTACAGTGAACCAAAGAGACAATCAAATAATTGTTTATCATTGTTACATTGAATAAGTACAGTAAATCAAAATAAAAAAAATATATGTACAATGAACCAAAGAGAATCAAATAATTATTTATCATCTTTTATGTTTGAAACAAAAAACTTTTTTAGATCCACTCAAAATGAGCTAGTTGTTGCAACCACTGCGATAGTGGCCTCCTTTTTTATATTGTATATAAATAGATGTATTTTTCATGCATATAATAATTATTCATACATATAGTTTTCATAAAGATTGGGTTTTTTTTACTTATGCCACTATCCACTTTATTTATCAAATTCATATGATAGACATCTTCACAATCACATTATGTCCTTCAACTAAATACACGTATTATTGATAATTATTGTACTTTGTTAGAAAATACCATAAATATAAAAATTAAGTCATTCTTCTAATTGAAATCAACATTAGCTAGCTTCCTCCATTACTTTATCTATGCGAACAATTGATTTTCATTCTGTTCAATCACTCTATTCATTTTACATTTTACTTAATTACATCAGAAATAACTACAAAAATATATTCATAATAAACGTAGAAAAAAATTCGCGTGCATCACATGAGCATAAAACTAGCATTGAGTAAATATAGGTTTTCTAGATATTCATGGAGTTAAATTACAGTTAAGGACAATGAGCAATATTGCCTTTGTTCTATGTGTTGGTATAAAAGATGGAGAGAAAGGCCATGAGCGTTAGGCCCTGGATGGCCCGACTTCTGGAATTAAATCATAATAGGGGAATAAGAGTAATCACATATTTTCCCCTTGCTAACTAATATTACTGTACAGCTTCCAGCAGAGACATATAGCTGATGTATTAATATGTTGTTTTTACATATGATGGTGGGACATGTAAGGAGTTAGCTTGAGGCATGTTGTTTGCTTTCTGCTGAGTTCTGAACTGATTTAAGCAATCATGGGGATAGATTTCTGGGTGCAAAAGAAGGAAATCATTAGTATTCAATTGTTTCCAAAATTGTTGCCAATATTTACAAATCGATTATTGAGTTTGTGTATGATCAAAATAAGAAGGATAAAATTCTATTACTTTGTTTCAATGTGATAATGTGAATGGTAGTTTTCTTATCATGTCATGATGATCTGGACATTGGATCTGGTCAATGTATATATATACATACATATATATTTATATTTTTCAAATGATAGCCTTCTTCACCTACTTTGAGGCATGGAACCGAAATTTTTGCCATTCTTTCCATTAATTGCAATTTTTTCATTGTTTGTCCTTTTTGTTTTCTCATCCTTTCCTCTCGCCTGTTCTCATTATTGTAGTAAATTAAAAAAATTTCTTTTTCAGTTGACGATTATGAGATGCATGTGCTTCAGATAATGAGAAGAAATCCATGGTCTTTATGCAATGTGGTTGCAGTGCTATTGTTTCTAAGTTGTACTGATGATTTCATGATATGTCTATTTCATAACTGTCATTATATTATTATTATACTTTTTTAATTATGCCACTGTCCTTGAGGTTATCCCTAGTTGGAAAGCCAGGCCGAGCATGTAATCCCATGTTAGGCTACAATACATATTGAAGGTTGTGTTGTGTCTGCTGGTGCATGGGTGATCATTCTAGGAATCAGTTGTGCTTATACTTGAGAGAACAGTCCTCGATTTTAAAATCTCAAATCATTGGAAGTTTTTTTGGCAATAATTCGAAGTCTCATGCACATGGGATCCATATTATGGGATGCATATTTCTTCTAACACTTCCCAAGTGGATATTATAACATATTAACATGCTTGTGCTTCAGATAATGAGGAGTCCATAGTCTTTTAGCAATGTGGCTGCAGTGATGTCTTTTCAAAGTTCACCGATGATTTCATGATATATCTACTTCATAACTGCTGATGTAGTATTATTATACTTCTTGACTATGCAGCTGTGCTTGAGGTCATCCTTAGTTGGAAAGCAAGGAGGAGCATGTCATTCCACGTTCAGCTACGATACATACTGAAGGTTGTGTCTGCTGCTGCATGGGTGATCATTCTACCAATTGCTTATGCTTATACTTGGGAGAATCCTCCTCGGTTTGCTCAAACAATTAAAAACTGGTTTGGAAGTAATTCAAAGTCTCCCCCATTTTTTATTTTGGCTGTCATTATCTACTTGTCACCCAACATTCTAGCTGCAATATTGTTCCTTTTCCCCTTTATCCGTCGATTCCTTGAGAGATCAAACTATAAAGTTGTGATGCTAATGATGTGGTGGTCACAGGTATGTGCATCTCCTTACCATTCACAATTTGTGCTGTTTTATGTGATTCACAATGAGTTTCTGTTGATAGTAATACATGAATGAAATACAATTTCATGGTATATGATTGACCAAGAGTTTTCATGATATCTTGCAGCCTCGACTATATGTTGGAAGGGGAATGCATGAAAGTGCATTCTCTCTTTTCAAGTAAGAATCCATGGGAGGAATTTCTGATTGATATCTTAGAATCATGTCGTTGATTTCTGATAATTATTTATTATATCTTTCAGGTACACAATGTTTTGGGTTCTTCTTATAATGACAAAGTTGGCATTCAGTTACTATCTAGAGGTGTTTCTCTTGTCCATTGTCCATATTCATTTCATTTAGTGTTGATGAGAAAGGTAGTAGGATCCATGTCTCCCTTAGACAATAGAAAGGATCATTCTTGTAGTGCATGATTGACATTGAGGTGTCACTTGTTGGATCAACCTTGGTAATTTCATGCGCATTTCAAGATGGAAGAAGAAATAATGGGACTCATTAGGAAGCGACATCAAAAATAACTTTAGACCTAAGAAAATACTGTAAATAAACAAAGTAAAGGCGGTAAGAGGATTTTTTTATGACATCTGTAATATTTGAGGTCAGTCAAAGTGAATCTCTTATGCACTAGTAGAGAGAAGATTTTCAACGAGACAATAACTTAGAGTTTTAGAGTTTAAGAGAAATTATTTCTCTTTAAATATCAGATAATTGAATACTTAATGTGTACTTATTATGGCTTTTTTGTGAGAGATGTGGAGGACCACATAAGCCATAAATGCCTTTCAGGTCTCCCAGAAAAGCACATTATCATGAGAGGAATAAGGAGAAAAGTTTTGGAGACTAGCAAATGGGCTTTTAGAAAACGAATGAAGATGTTAGAGGGCTTGTGCATGATGATTTTGGGCTATATGATGCCTTTGCCATGTCTTTAAGTGATTGATTATGGACCGTTTGAACTTATTTTTTTATTTATTTATTGTGAAAAGGTCACGTCCCTAGTTACTTACCAAAAAAAAGAAAGGGTCATGTATCCAGTCCATCTTTTTTCTTTTTTTTTTTTTTTTTTTTAATTTCTTATAAAGTCTTAGGAATCAAATCCTGAGCAATAAATAATATTTACTCTAATACTGTTACTTGAAAAAAAGAAAAAGAAAAAGAAAAAAAGAGTTTTGCTCAACTTAAAACCTGCTTCAGGTTTTGAAAAAGGTGTTTGTCATGCCTAATTTTCATATTATCTTTTGCAACCAATAGTCCTTTGTAGTAATAAAGGCACACATTTGTACATAAGGCTGCATGTAGCATTTGAGTTTCCATTTCAATGTGTTTCTTGTTGGCATTCATTCAGACCACCAAAGCTACTTTCAGAATAACTATGTTTTGAACTTTTGAGATGATTTTAAGAAAACCTCTTAGATTTTCCATTAATGCAGCTTCTATTCCATCCCGCTATTTTTTTTAACCTTGTTATCTTTCCCAATATTTTAGTCACCTTATATTTTCAAGGTTTTTGTCTGTTATTAACATTTTTATTTTGTCTTTCCGCTCTGTATGTGAAGAATTATGCACACGAAAGCTTACCGCTTGCTTGATGTTAGAAAAAGGATATGTAGTGTTCATTTGTTTCATGAATTTCAGTAAAATCTCTGTTGCGATTCTGGAAAAGAATTTTACAATTGTTGATTTAGAATGCAATCCAGTTCCTTGTAACTTGTTTTAGTTGTTTCTCCATTGCAGATAAAGCCTCTTGTGAATCCAACAAAAGCTATCATGAGTGTTCACATAAAGAATTATCAGTGGCATGAATTCTTTCCTCGTGGTAAAAAACATGAATAGATGGCATAAACATCTAATATTTTATTATTTCACGAATTGGTCTGTTATGTTGTTTTCTGCTTTGCAGCAAGGAATAATATTGGGGTTGTGATTGCACTCTGGGCTCCAATTATTCTTGTATGGATTGAACTCATTTTAGCACTTATTCTGTCTTTTTGTTCCTATTTTGCCTGCTCTACATGTAAGTTCTAATGCATTGATTATTTCTAGGTCTATTTTATGGATGTCCAGATCTGGTATGCAATATTCTCCACATTATTTGGAGGTATATATGGTGCATTCCGTCGTCTTGGAGAGGTTAGTGGAACTTATTTTCTTCACTTTCTAACTTGCATATTTTGTGCCAGCACTTGTAATGCTTTATTTTGCTAGTTGTTGGGGTGACCTAGTCGTTAAGCATTAGCCAAACAAAAAGTGATGACAGTTGGTAAACTGTTTCCTTTTTTTTTTTTTTGGGATAATTAAAGGAGTATATTAAAAAACTGAAAGGCACCAAGGGGATGCCACGCCTGTACAGTCTGAAACAAAAACGAGGTCTGTAACATCTATACAATGAGGACTACTGAGGCAGGAAAGCGTGTAGAAAAAGTGATAAACATGCTAGAGTTTGTTGATTCACTCAAAAGACCGAAAGCTAGGCTCTTCTTAATTTGTTCACACAAAATACCAGAATAAGGCATCAGTTAGGTTAATTAACTTCTTCGGGGAAAAGTCTTAAATATGAATATATAGGAAAAATACTGCAAACCCTAACTACTCTGATTAAGGCTAAAATTAATAAAATACAAAAAAATTACCAGAAATAAAAAATTAGAGTTAAGCCCAAATTTGGACACTAGAAACTTAAACTTAAAGAAATATTCCAGAAAAGAATTTGACAAATCAAAAAATCTTTGACCAAATTATTAGCAAAACAAAATTTTCCTGAAATGGCAAAAAAGCAAAATTGAACCCCTCAAAATTATAATCCGTGCCATATATGGAAGGGTCCTTAATATAAATATGAATCTTCATCTCCAGCACGTTTCCAATCAGACCACCAAATTTCACGCAGTCCAAGAACTGTATTTGTAATTTTCACTGTGCATCATTCCCCTAAGTTGGATAGAATTAGTCTTTGAATTCTAAAGACGAGGCAAGCAACTCTGTCGTAGAACTTGAACTTGATGTCTGAATTCAATTGTTTTTTCCGATATCGGCCTTGAATTTTCCAAGTTTTGTTACAACTTCCATCGAGTCAAAATAAAATAATCTAGAAGTAGCTTCTTGATAAACCATGAAAAAGATAAGTTAAACTCCGCAAAATAGAATGAGATCTTCAGTAGTGATTTGTTTGAACGTATTCGAAGAGATTAATTGAAAACGTATCTTTTTTGCTAAAATATTTTTTGTAGTCGTCCTTTTTGGTTTCTTCATTACTAGATGGTTTCATCGAAAATCAGTGGCTCACTCTAATCAATGTAGTCGTCAACTATTAGTGGTGAATTCCAATCGTTGGAGCTATTTTTTTATATATCAATGATGACTTTATTATCAAATATTCATTCTTCTTCGTCCATAGTGTCCTTATCATCCACAGGATGTGGATTTCTGGGTTATTGATGTTGTTGCTGCAAGGCAATGGTCAGGGCAACAACTTATAGAGTCAAAGCCTCAAGTTGTCGTATACTTGCGTTGTCTTCTTCGTAGATTTCCTCCATAGCATGGACCTTTCTCTGCGGCATTACAAGAATCTAGTCTCGCTCTGATATCCACTGATACGGGAAAACTTGTAGAAAAAGTGATGAACATGCTAGAGTGAAATGTTATTGCTCCAAAAACCCTCCAGGGCTAAGTCCTTACATCTGAATATATAGGAAAAATATTACAAACCCGAATTGACTCTAATTAATGCTAAAATTAAGAAAATTATCAAAATATGAAAAATTCAAGTTCAGCCCAAATTTAGATATTAGAACCTTAAAGATATATTCTAAAAAAAATCTTTGCCAAATTGGAAACTCCTAGACTAAATTATAAGCAAAACAAAAAGTTTACTAAAATGGAAAAAACATAAAATCGAAAGCACTAAACAACAAAATTCTTGCAAAATATGAAAGGGTCTGCAGTACACTATGGATCTTGATCTCCAACACGTTTCCAATCAAACCACCAAATTTCACGATACCAAGATCGGCATTTGTGATTTTCACTCTACATCAACTACTCATAGAACTTAACAAAATCCAAATAGCAATGCTATACAATCAGAAAATTTATACAATTTTTATGGATAGAATGATGTGGTTCAATGAGAGCCTTTCACTTTATAACAAAAATCCATCATGATTATTCTTAATTACAAAAATGCCATTGCCACATTATTCTGGTGGGATTTTTTGCACACATTTTTTGAACGAATAACAGTTTTCAGTCTTGAAATTGATTCAAGGAGGGACCTACAGAACCCTTGAACCAACTATACAAAAGGCCAAGAAATTACTTTTTAAGTTCAGGGCTTCTATTCCATTAAGAGTCCTGTTTTGTTCACTGCAAAATAATCCACATAAAAACCAAAGGCACCAAGAGCTATGGCTTTCTCCTTCTCATCCCAACTCTCAGTTCCCTCCTAGAAAGCAAAAGCTTTGAAACACTTTCCGGAAAACTCACACAATACCAAACCATCCCATAATCACAGCCGAAATCTCAAAGGCCACACTACAGTGAATAAAGATATGATTCACCGGCTCCCCATCACGCTTGCACATACAACACCAGCTAACATAGTTGCTGCCTTCTAATAATGTTGCTTATAGTGAGAATCTTGTCATGGGAGGCCATCCACGCAAAAAAGGCTACCTTGGAGGGAGCCTTTGAAACCCAAACACCTTCCCAAGGAAAAGAACTAGCTCTCTAACCTTGTAAGAGCAAGTAAAAAGATTTCACTACAAAACCTCTTGCTATAGATCCCAACCAGCTCAAGTAGTCTTCGCCCTCCCCACAAAAGCAAGGGCATAGAGAATATCCATATAATAACTGGTACTAAAATATAAATAATAGTTATAATTTGTGCTCAATTATGAGGGGTGAAGTCTTGCCTTCCAACCTAATGCATCGTCACCTAGGCTTAGTACAAAGTAGTCCTTTATGGTCCATTAATTCCATTGACAGGGGAGAGTCCACCTTCGTGCACAAACTTTCTCAGTGCATACAGGCTGAAGGTTTCTATAGAATAGTGTGTATTTTCTGCTTGCCGTTGTATATTACTAGCTTTAGGCCGGTGCAATGCACATGGTTGGAGTACCTCTTTAAATTCGTTGTTTAATGACAATGGTTTCAAATAAAAACTAAATAAAATTTCTTTGGTCATATTTTTAAAGCTTTTATAGTATTTAACTAATATGTATCCTATATTTGTCTATCCATATGTGTTGGATGAAGAGCATTGTCACCATCTTTTCAATTATTAAAGTTATGAATGCAATTATCTATTAGTTTGCACAAAAAAGATAACCTAGATAAATTAAGAAATAACGGATAAAAAAGAACCACTCAAAGTGAGTCACTTGTCATAATCACAATGACAATGGCCAATTCACTGGGTTTGTTTTTTAATTTTATGATCTCATTTTGTTGTATTGATTTAACATTTTTTCTTTTTTTGCAAGTATTGTTTGCATAGGGAAGAGAATCTAGATAAATTAGAAAAACGAAAGTAAAAAAAGAGGCACTTAAAGTGAGCCACTTGTCGCAATCACAACAACAATGGCTGACGCATGATATATTTCTTTTAATTTTTATGTTCTTATTTGGTTGTAGTGATTTTACATATAAAATAAATATAATAACAATTATTCAATGTTTTATGCAGTTTATTTTATGTAATTTAATGGTGTATTCAGCTTACTAAATTGACTTTGATAATTCTTATTAAATGAGGATGGATTTCATTTTAGAATTAATTTTAAAAAGTCTAAAGAAATATTATTTTTCAATAATTACTTATTAGTTTGTACAGTGAAGAGAACCTAAATAACTTCAAAAAAAGGATAAAAAAAGGGCCACTCAAAGTGAGTCAACTTATCACGATCACCGTGACAATGGCGAATTCACCGGATTTGTTTTTTAATTTGAAGGTCTCATTTTATTGTAATGACTGAAAATTTTATTTTATTTTCTAAGTGTTGTTTGCATAGGGAAGAAAATCTAGATAAATTTGAAAACAAAGGTGAAAGAAAGAGGCACTTAAAGTGAGCCACTTGTACCAGTCACATTGACAATCGCAGATGTACAATATTTATTTTTTTAATTTTTATTTGTCTTATTTTGTTGTAGTGATTTTATATATTAAATAAATATGATAATACTTGTTTAATATTTTATGTAGTTTATTTTACGTAATTTAATTGTGTATTTATCTAACTATTTATGCTTAACTTCTCTAACTATTTATGTGAATTGATTGTATATTCCTTAACTATTTATCTTCAATTAGGTATTCATATAAGTAAATGAGTATATTTATATTAAAATTTCTTTAATCTATGTATGTTTATGTAGTAATCTATACACTTACATGAATATAGTGTATGTTCACAATGAGCCACGTGTCATAAAGACGAATTGCTAACATTCTTCATCTAGACAAACATCATAAATACATGAATTAAGTAAATACATTTAATAATAAATACAATGAATCATTGTCCAACAAAATAAATATATGCACAATAAACCAAAGAGCCAACAAAACAATTACTCATCATTACTACATTGAATAATAAGTAAAGTGGATCATAATCCTAAATATAGGTACAGTGAACCAAAGAGACAACTAAATAATTATTTTGAAGCATAGAATTATTTAAGCAAAACTTTAGAACCACTCAAAATGGGCCACTTGTTGCAACTACGGTGATAGTGGCCTCCTTTTCTATATTGTATATAGATTTCTTGTTACTCACCTTAGAATTGAGAGAAAAGTAGGTTAGTTGTGGAAGTATAGTTTTTCTTTCTTTTCCAAATCCAAGCTCAACCTATTCTTTAATGTGTCTCTCTACTTATCAAAAAATTATTGGATGTGTCTCGCTATTTCATTGTTCAACACTTCATGCTTTTTTAAAAAGAAAAAGGTAAAGAGAAAATTTGGCAGCATTTATGAACTGCAGAAGGGAAAGAAAAACAATTTCCTTCTCATTTGTTGGAGTACGTATCTGATGTTGGAATTCTCTCAATCCAGTCCGTGGGGTATATTCTTCAGCTGTGTTTGACAATGGTGCATGCAGCAAGTTATAGCCCTGACACCTATAATTCAAACAAAATGATAACCTTTAAAGGTCATAGACTCACTTTACATGTCTGTCTTCACCTTTTTGAACTCCTAGAGGACATATTTCCACTGCTTATGCCTCACTTCTGCTTCCAATTTATGCTTTTGTTCCAAGTCATGACTAAGGTCTGACATTTTGTGACAAAGAACTAGGAAGTTTTATATAATTCTCCACCCTTTGGCTACTGTAGAGTGGATAAAAAAGATAGCTGGGGAATTAGCTTGTGATTTGTTGATTATTTGTTTAAGATTTGGCTCAATGTCCTGTGATATCTATGGCAGTGTTTTGTTTTTCTAATTGTTCCTATTCATCTTAAATTTTCGATGTTTGGGAAATTTTGCTTTGTTCTCACCCACAAAAGAGAAGAGAGGGGTGGGGGTGCTCATGTCTTGGTTCAAACAATATGGTTTTGTCTTATTCTGATAAATCTTGGTTCAGACATAGGTATGCATATCTTATCAAAAAAGAAATAAACAATAAAAGTGAAATAAAAAGGTTCCGGATTATATAATTGTGGTTTTTTACTTTTTGAAGTTCATCCTGTGAAATTCAATTCCTGGTTCAGTTCATTTTGTAAGTGTAGATTTATTGAAACATGTTTCCAATCTACCCAGAGAATCCAATGATTTTCAATTCTTTAGTTGGGTATTTAGAATGAGAATTACTAGCATATATCCAAAAATACTTTCCTATACCACTCTTTAGCTACACTTTTACAATGTTGGTGTCATGACCCCAAACTCACCCCGTGCGGATTAGGGATCATGACCTGTTAGTAGCTAGGCTACCAAAGCTTAATCACAGGGTTGATCACCTGCACCCAAGATTAATTATAGTAATGGTAGCAGAAGCATAATATGGTATATGTGCATTCATACCCAAGCATTAGAGCAAGTGTCTAAATTACCATCCATTGAATGATGCGACTACATTATACGAAGTTGTTACATTAGGCCTATTCCAAAGCCATAAATATGTACATAACATAGTTTCCCAAAACATTACATACGTTTTGTAAAAGATATACACCAACCATTTAAGTGTAGTGTATAACGCAAAATAGAACATGCATCTTTAACCAAACAAGGCATGAGTCACCCCAACATCCACAACGAAAGCAACTTCATCAAAGACGCATCACAAAATCATAACTAGTCCTTACGCTTGATTCCCTGAAATGTTAAACAACAGGGTGAACTACAAGCTCAATGAATAATGTAAGCAATTGAATTATGAAAATACACCAGATTTAATTGAAATATAAGCATCTATAACATTTGAGATTCAAATGAACCACTCTCTTGAAGATACGTCATAGGATATCCAAAAATCTCATGCAGATGTTCTATTCATTTCACAAAATTTTTATAAAGGCAAGCATCTGGATATAAGATTTCATCATATGATGTACATAAGGTCTAATGTGCTCATGGCCTTGGTTAGACAAAATACCCAAACAACACACATCCACTAGGGGCTCATAACAAGATGACTATGAGTCGTGGGGGGTGTCTCCCCAGTTATGTCATATCAAGCTGCTGATATATTAGAAGTCTCCTAGTGAAGGATCCCCAAGTATTACACATACTAGATTTCATATACATAATCAAAATAAATAATTAAGTCATGGCTTTGCTTAATAGGGTAAATGCATTACTTTAGCATCAAGTCAAGGTATACATACTTGGTATGTACCATAGAGAAAGCATCTGTTTGAAATGAAAACACGGGATAAGTATCTGTATTGGAATCATGGATGGAATTTTACTTTAAATACCTTATTACTCATCTTGAGTCCTTTAAATGCTTGAAATCTCTCTTATAGTCATTAATCATATACAAATAGAGTATGCTTTGTTGTTATATATAAAAACATCCTACAAAGGTGTGTAAAAATTACAAGTACTAGGTAGCTCATTATAGTGCGCCTAAGAGCGAGCTTCTCTGAACTTGAGCTTGCTAGAGAGAGGTAATAGTACTCTGATAGCGCACTTCTCTAGAATAGTGCAATAGCTAGCTAATAGCACACCTCTATGAAGTTCTAGGTGTGCTCAGCAACAATGGAGTGCTATACCGCACTACTAGCATGCCTTACAGGCTTAAGAGAAACAAGTCTGAAATCATGGTTTCTAGTTTTTTCGACTGAGCCTCCTAAGTTAGCAGTTGTGGTCTTAGGGTCTCAAAAAAATCTCTAAACACCAAAACATGGGCAATTTCACAAAATTCACCAAGATTAGTTCATGAAAATGAGTTTCCAACTCTCACGTGAAAAGGTTATACATTGCGGGTTCAAGTTCATGATTCTTGGTCTTAGGGAGAGCGCGAGCCAATTAATTACAAGAATAGAAGCATGAAATTATGTTTCCTACCTTGGTTCCAAGCTTGATTGAGTTTTCCTTGAATTTTCCTTCTCTTTCTTGTTAGCAAACACACAAGGTTTCATATTTTTCCATTGGTTCTCTCTCCTCTTTCTACAATGGCATGAAAAATGTACATACAATTACCAACCAAATCTTGCAATTTGCAAGACCAAATAGGTTAGCGGGACATTTTTTGCTCTAGCAGATGAAGAGGGTGTCCCTCATGGGTGAGGTGGAACCTTCACAAGCAAACAAGATGATTTGCTAATTGATCAAGGTTAGACTAATTGAATTATGCTTAATCCCAATGAATCCCAATTAGCTTATTTAATCATAATTAGCCTTAATTAATTGTAATTAAATTTTTACAAAAAGATACCCCAAAATGTAACTAGCATTATACGGGATTGATTAAGCTCCTCAATTACTTTAAGTGGTCATATCTAAGTCATGAAAATTCCAATCTTGGTCAATTATGGAAATCCCTAGTCAAATATATTCACTTATGCAAACTCTACTCAAATAAAGCAATTATGATTACACACGAATTACAATTATGCCTAATTAAACACCTAATGCATGATGACATGCATAATCTAAGTTGCAAGAGTCTAGGGTGTTATAATTGGTTTGGTGTATAATTGTTTCTCCAATTGCATAATGTGTACAAGTTTTTTATTGAAGGATGCATGTATTGGTGTTGGGTTGGACTTATATGGGATTTTTAACATGGTAACCCTTGGAATGCTTGAATGCATAAGGGTGAGATAGTTGTGTTATATCTAACAGGGTAACAAGTAGGCATGATCTGTGAACACAACTAGACATGCATTTTTTGTGAATATATTATACATGTTTTAAAGTTAACATGCTTTCATTTTTCAAAGTCTAACAACTATATATGAATGTTTGTAAATAGAACTGTACGTATCAAAGAAAAAAGGAACTAAAAAGAATACATCTACATATGTTTTTTGATGTGCTATATCAAAAGCTCATAACTTCATGTCCACATGTGGGCATTAGAACTCAAACATTTTTGAATGTTTAAGAATCATAGTGTCACGGGCTGGCAGGCCGGGCACCACACGGTGATAGTAATGCGATCCACCATGATCATACGCAGCGGAATTAATTCGTGAGTCGACTATGCACCAAGCAATAGTCCCGCCAAACTCAAACACCGAGGCATAAGAATATGCGCTAATCTAGGATCCATTCGTAATGTCCCGCACATCATGGTGAGTTTCGTCCTCCGATGCGCAAGTCATACGGCTAACCCAAGCTATAGGGGATAGCAACGCTATTCTTAAATGCGCGCACACACGACGAGCAATGTGCTTAGCACTAGTCTCTTTCGAAACACAAGCAATATAGCCATGTGCAACCGGACATGTGCGTGAGCCAAGCATCACCCGTTAGGCACAACGCCTCCATCCGTGAAGCTTTTAGCGCCCTGCGTCAAGATTGCTCGCAAGGATAGACACAATAGAATAGTAACCGATAAGCCCACAACATAGTGCCCCGTGACACCAATGCTAGCCAAACCAAGCGACTGTGTGCACAAGCTTGAACCCAACGTGCAAGTGCACATTAGACGCACGGCATGCAAGTGTGCACGTCAAAATTCAAGTGTGCACATCAAAATTCAATCCGTCATGAGCATAAGTCCCGCCACGATACGAATGCTGCATAGCGGGTGCAAATGTCACAACCCCATCCTCGACGCCAATGCTCAACATCTGCCCTACCGGACACAATATTGCCCATGTAGCCCCTTGACTAGCATGAGGACTACAGCTACGTGCCACAACCGGCCCCCAAGTCTCGCCCACTCTATTGGGGGATCCACTTGAATTTTGTCCGTTTCGGTAGCACCAAGGAGTAGTAGAGTCAACATCAGGATCCTCCTGATAATAGCATTCTGAGCCATTTCCAAACTGATAGGAAGAAATATCTTACCCCCTCGATGAGTCATAATTCATAAATCTAATAAATATGAAAAATACAAATTATGAGATTGCCATGGCACCGGCTAACCATGATCAGACATACCCCACGCTAAGGTCCCTCGCGGCCCCAGACGTGCCACGGGTGACAACCCGTGACACATAGTCAAGTGGCAAAATATTAACAAACGGTTATGGATTTTCTTTAGCATGATTTAGTGTTTAGTAGAAGTTGGTTACTGTTTGAGTCTCTGTATTGTTCTTTGCTTATTTGAAGTTTTCTGACATATTGGGTTCCTTCAAGTTTATTTACCTTAACTTCAATACTTCTCCATTTCTGTCATTTTATCTGACATGTATTGCTTCCAGATTCGAACTTTAGGAATGTTGAGGTCCAGATTTCAATCATTGCCTGGAGCTTTTAGTGCCTGTTTAATTCCGGAGGAAAAGAGTGAGCCAGCAAAAAAGAAAGGACTGAAGGCCACTTTGTCTCGGAACTTTGCGGTGATTTTCTCTTGCTACTCTCTAGAAAATTTCTGCTGCTTTTGCTGGATTTAATTGTTTCATAATTCCAAGAAAAGATGGAAAATCCTTTACTTGAATTTTATTCAGACAATTTTTTTTCCAGATCCCATCCAACAAAGAAAAAGCAGCAGCAAGATTTGCTCAGTTGTGGAACACAATAATCAGCAGTTTTAGAGAGGAGGATCTTATAAGTAATAGGTAACGCTAAGAGTGCAGCTTAGGAAGATAAATCTGATGTTGTTTGACCTTCCTTTTTTGTCCTCAACAATTGTTGAGAGGGGATTCTTTTATCTGAATCTAAATGTGTTCTGCAGTAGAATGTAAAAACATGGTGTCATTTTCAGGGAAATGGACCTGTTGCTTGTTCCATATTGGGCTGACCGTGACTTGGACCTCATACAATGGCCTCCATTTTTGCTTGCTAGCAAGGTTTGTCTTACGGTTCAAATTTTGTATAATATGGAAGTGTCGCAAAACACACAATTGCAAATCTAAGTAATATATGAAAGCATGTGAAAACCAAGAATATCTAGATGTAAGTGTGTTAGGATATGGAACTTTTCAAAAAAAATAAATGATAGAACTTTAAAGTTGAAAATATGGTATTTTTAAAAAAAAAAGTTGATGATCAAAGAAAATAGCATCATTTTCCTTCTTTTTTTGACCCGTAATAAAATATTGTATTAGAAAGTGCAAAAAAGGGAATGCAACGCTGTACACTCCAGGTATACAAGTTATTTATACATCCCATTAAACTGTGTTACTGTACAAAAAAGAAAGAACAATGTAAATAATGTCCAAGAAATAAACAATAGAACTTGGAAACCAAAAAAAAAAAAAATGACCTATGAAAAGCTCTATATCTCTGGTGATATACAAATCCCCAAAAAGATCTATGAAGAGAATAAAGAAAGGAAAGCCCCTCATAACTAAACATAAGGAGACAAGCATCATCCCTTTTAAGCAGTAGACAAAAGCTCTCCACTCCCTCAACACATCTTCCGTTCTTACCCACCTCAAGCACCAGACCAAGCATAGAGTAGTTACCCAAGTCTACCAATCATGACCCCTTGAGCATCCACTACTCCGAGAAATAAAAAACCTCCCTTCACTGATTGGGCAGTACCCATTCGACTCCAAACACAAATAACACCAAATTCCAAACCTCTTTAGCAATTGGGCATTGCAACAAATTATAATTCACACTTTCCCTGGCCCTCTTACACAAGCAATACCACACCATCATCATCTTACCTCTCTTCCTAATATTATCAATAGTCAAAATGGCTTCATGAGCAACTGTCCAACCCAAAAAGTGACATTTAAAGGAGCCTTAGAACTATGTGCCCTTTCCCCAGAAAGGATACATCCCCATCCCTGATAAGACATGGATAAAAAGAGGAAACAGAAAGCACTCCATTTATTAACCTTTTCCAAACCAAAGTTTCTTCCTCCCTTAATTTAATCGCAAACCCTGAAGCATCCCAAAAAGCTCCTCAACTGACACCATCTCACCGTCATGGGAGGCTCTTCCGAACAAAGAGGTGCACATCACAGGGTTGAAATCCTACAATTTGCTATTGAAATGTCTAAACTCACTGCAATAATATAAATATCGGGAAAGACTTCCCTTACGAGAGTTTAATCACACCAAGAATCTTGCCGAAACAACACTATATGCCCATTCCCCACCCGAAAGATTGTGTGTTTGGTGGAATCATCTCTCACTTTCTTGATGCTTTTCCAAACACCCAAACCATGAGGCTTCCTAACATCTTCCCTAAACCAACCTCCTCTAGTATGACCATTCTTGTTCCATCAATCACCCTCCTCCACAATCTCTTCCTTTCCAATGCAACCTCCTTAACCACTTTCCTAACAAAGCTCTATTTAACACCTCTACGTTTCAAATTCCCTAACCACTCACCCCTCACTAGTATACACCTCTTACCAGTTAACACGGCGATAGTTAGAACTCCTCTGCGAGGCCTCCACATAAGAAATTTAACATCAACTTCTCCTACCTCACTACAAAATAAGAATTGTGAAAAGTGATAAGAAGTGACAAACTAGATAAAGTGCTTATCTACCTCCGTTGAAAAGGTATTGCCTCTTCTAAGAAATTCATCTCTTCTCAAGCCTTTCCACCACCTTATCCAAAATTTCCTTGGCTTTGAATGAGGATCCCGAGAAGATTGATTTGTAGACTAGCCTCATTCCAAAGCAAGACACATTTCAACAACCTCAACTTCTATCCAGCTCCACAGAAAATAATGATATCATTAGCAAATAATAGATGTGACATTGATTGATGTAGAAGGGAACTGCAAATAAGGATATGAAAAATGTCAATACCCCAAGACTAACTTGGTGCACTAAGAACAACAGAAAAATCTCCAAAATTTTGAAATTTTATTGATCAAAAGGTGAATGAAAAGTTATGGATGTAATACATTATATAGGACTAGGATACTAATCTAAAAGGAAACCAAATCAAATGGGAAAACGTACGAAATTTGAGAGAGACTCAAATTTGACATTCTAACTCTTGCTAAAAATCCAAATTACCCAAACAGAATTCCCGAAAATCTACTAAAACAGGTGGCCTAAGAATGGAAACAAATAACTAGGAAAAATATTGCTAAATAATGCATAGTAGTTTCAAGCTTCCCAGTGCAGGCACAACTTATCATACTCATGCCCTGTTGATGATATTGTTCTTTGATCTGTCAAGCTATTCCATGAACTTCTCTGTAACTTGTTCTACGTCAGTCCCCATCATTTGTAGAAAACTCGACCTCAAGGGATACTCAGGATAAAGTGGTTCTTCGGCGTGGTATTTGTGCAGGTCGGCTACATTGAAGGTTTTGGATATTCTCATGTTCTCCAAAAGATCAACCATATAGGCATTAGCATTTAGCTTCTTCAAAATCTATTAAGGACCATACTTCTTTTACTTCGTATTGTTATAGCTGCGTACTAGAAACCTTTGCTTGCACAAGAACAACAACCCAGACTCTCCTTTGAAAATTTTGAGGTGGGGATATTTTTAGAGGTGCCCATGGGCTCGATGGCCCGCCTAAGACCCCACATTATGTATAGGGCTTGGGATTGGGTTTTAGGCTCAATTAGTTTGATGGGTGGGCTTGGGAATTATGTTTGAAGCCTAGCCCTAAATAAATCTAAAATAATATAGTTCTATATATTAATATATTTATGTATTGAGATTTTATATTATTTAACATTATTTTTGAAGAAAAAATATTTATAGGTTGAATGGGCGGGCTTGGAAATCATAGTTTTCATTTTGGGTGGGCTTGGGATTTGGTTTTAGGCCCAATGAAATTTTTTTTTAGTGTAGGCCCAGCTCAACCAATTTCCACCCTTAGGTATTTGTTAGCAATAGCTTTGTTCTTTGCTTCTGCTTGATCTCTGCCTGAATGACTTGACTCTGCTCAGTCATGCTCTGTAGCAATGCTTACTTTTGGACCTTTTCATGTGTCATGATCCCAAACCCACCTTGTGCGGATTAGGAATCATAACCAGCCAGTATCTTAGCTACCCAAAGCCGAACTAAACCAAAAGACTGATCACCTACATTTGATATAATGCAGAAGCATGATTCATTCTTTTATTTATTAGTAAACATAGAGTAGATACTGATGTCACTATTGTAACATTGTTTTATTACACAACCATAGTCTTAACACAAATTTAGAAAAAAAATTAGTTCAAACTTATAACAAATCAAAATATAACTTGAGTCTTCATGATATTTACATATAGGTAGCTTAGCCAACAACTTTTCAAATTTAAGCTTTCAATCTTGGTTATCAAAAAATATTTAAGAAAATGTGAGCTACAAGCCCAGTGAATAATAGAATAATTGAAGCGTCAAAATATACCATGGGTTTGATTTACATAAGACATAAATACCATTTGCATAAGATCTTGAAACAAGTAAAAGAGATATCCATATACTAAATATAAGCATATCTTTCAAAAGGTGCTAATTTAGTTTTATACTTGCGAAAACATTTAAATATTAATATTATATATAATTCATAATGTACTCATGATCTCGGTTAAACGAAAAAATTCGTAACAAAATTCGTAACAGAACGATAAAAAGTCGTGATGAACATCTTCCTAATCATATCAAGCTTTCAGCTTATTTTAAGTTCCCCGATGTAGGACCTTCGAGTATGAAACATATAACTTTCAAATGTTATTCACCGTATACAAAACTTAATCCATAGATTTTCTTGATAAAATAATGTAAGGCTTAGCATCAAAATATAATAACTATTTTTGAAGAGTGACATAGACATATTATCATTTGCTTTGAAAGCGTATTGTTGAAATATAATTTGTAGGAAAAAAATATTTGGATTGGAAATATGTAGGTTTTACTTCAAATACACCATTACTCACCTCAAGTGCTTAATGCTTGGAATTCTTTTTTTAAATATTGGAACTTGATCTTCAAGAGTATCCACCTAACCTGCACTCTTCTCTGTTCACTATGCTTAGGTTTTCTTGTATTCAAATCCTCTAATCTACATGTACTATTTATAGGATGAAGTGAAGAAAGTAGGTGTAGTACTTTACTAATTCTTTATTCTCCACTAATTTAGTGGGCTAACTTTCATTATCATTTAGGTGAAGATAATCATCCCACTTATTAAATTGAGAAACTTTATTCTCCATTCATCTAAGTGGAGTAATACTTTCATGATTACTTTGCTAAGTGCTACCACCATCAAGCGGAGAAATTTTATTCTTCACACATCCAAGTGGAGTAATACTTTTATGATTACTTTTCTAAGTGCTGTCACTATTTGCTCATTTTTAGTTGTGCATAAATAGAAAAGTATAAGCGTGAAATCAATATATGCATATAAGAGAATTATGAAATGAGTATAACTTAATGAGTGTGAGGATTCTAGGGTGTTACATCATGTCTAGGTGGTGTGGTGTAGACTACTGTAAATGCTGAATTCCTGTTGCACTATGCACGTGTTGTAGGCTAATTTAGCTTGGGATAGTGCATGATGCCATTGCTTTGGGCGGCTGCCATAAATACTGTGAATTAGGTTGCCCAAAGGCCCGTTTGTGACTTCCATCCGACCATTAGTTTGAGGGTGACTAGTAGAACTTTGGTTCGGTGACGTGTCGAACATCTGCTACAAGGTGATCCAAAAATGGCTTGCTATCTCTGTCGAAGGTAATTGACGGGGAACACCATGTAGTCTAACCACCTCTTGAAAGAACAAACATGCAATGTGAGTCTAAAGTCTGCAATCTTAGAGAACCTGTCAACAACTATGAAAATGAAATCCGCCCCTCGTTGTGTTCGGGATAATCCTAGCACTAAGCTCGTAGACAAATCCTCCCAAATAGCATTAGGCATAGTTAAAGTAGTGTAAAGACCAGTGATTTGGGCCTGTTCTTTGGAGACTTGACATATGTAACACTTTAGCACAAAGTTGCCCGTGTCTCTCTTTAATTGTGGCCAATAGTATCACTCTTCAAGATTGGCTATCTTATCTCGTCCCAAATGTCCACCCAAGCCTCCTGCATGCAATTCACGAATGAGCTTCTCTTGCTGGGATGCCTGTGGTATACACAGGCGGTTACCTGAAAGAGATATCCATTGTTGATGTAGAAATCATATATTGTCTGTTACTCCTTGCACTTGATTTAAACATCCTTTAGGTCTTTATCATCCTTAGAAAGTTTTTTTGGGTATTCAAATTGTACTATATCATGGGTCAAAGTGATTAAAAGGGTAGCTCGTCGACTCAAAACATCAACAACTTTGTTCAAAACTCCAGACTTGTGCTTGATCACAAAACAGAACATTTGTAGGAAGGTTGACCATCTGATATGCATCTTATTTAGATGTGTTTGGTTGTTGATGAACTTCAAGGCCTAGTGATCTATGTATAGTACAAACTCTCTCTGTACCATCTAATGCTCCCAATGCTCCCAATGCTTCACTTGCACCACAGTCTACTTCTAAAATTTTCTCAAAATCAAGTAAGGATAAGACAGAAGATGTACAAATTTGATCAATGCGAAGCTATTCTCTGCTGCCTCACCGCATAGGAATTTGCTTTTCTTTAAGCACTCCGTGATTGGCATGATGATAGAACTAAACTTGCAGATGAACATGTGATAGAATGTAGCAAGGCCATGGAATGTTCGAACTCCACTTACTGCCTTCAGTGTTAGCCACTCGTGGATTGCATGTACCTTGTCGTCATTCATATGGATTCCTTCAGAACCAATCATGTATGCCGAGAATAATAATCTGTCTATCATGAAATTGCACTTCATGAGGTTGATGTACAACTTGATCTCCTTCAAAACAGTCAAAACTTCTCGGAAGTGACTCACATTTCCAACTCGGATTTGTTATAAATAAGGATGTCCTTCCCCAACATATACTCATCTGGTTTTGTCTTGTAGGTCTCTGAGTTTCATCTTCGTGGTTCGTTGTGTGGATCTGGGCACATGAAAAATCCTATCCATAATTGTTATCTGTGGGAACTCTTGAAGAAAACAAGATGAATTCCAGAGGCTCAGGACCAGTTCTAGAAGCATCATGTTCACATAACCATGAGCAAGACCACGGTAATAGCAGTGATGGGGTAGACCTGCTTTTTCCCGATGACGAAGCTCCCTGCTGTGTATACGAAATCGGCAACTCCGCTCTGAGGTACACCGAGCAATAGACAAATTAAGAAGGCCCTGAACTATGGGAAACTCGCTCCGTTGCAATGTCCAACCTCCTAGGAACTCGCCTGCTCAGATCTCGAAGGCACATGAATAGGAATTGAAGTAGCAAGATCAGAAAATATCTAAATTGAGACCTATATTCGTATGAAGTAATGCTCCTAGTGCTTCAATGCTCAAACCACATGTTATTATCATGGCCTCTAAGTTTGATAGGTCGGCTTAAAGAAAGCCAAAGTTTTCCTAAGCATAGAACCTAGTCTTGCCTAAGTTTGGTAGGTCGGTTTAATGAGCGCCAAGCAATTACTAAGTTAAGAACTTAGTCCTACTTAAGTTTGGCAGGTTGGTAGCTTAAGGAAAGCCCAAATTTCCTGATTGTGGAAAAGCTCTGCCTAGAGGAATAACAAATGCAGATTGTACAAAACATGGTAGAATTAAATCAACCACCAATTAGCAAAAGAACACTGTTTATATGTATCAGGGTGGGAGCTAACAAAAAGAAACTTGCAAACAAAAAAAAAAAAAAAGAAAGACAAAAGATGATAAAGACTAAGGATCAGCAAGGAGAATTACAATGGTAGGGTCCATTACATTACTAGGGGGGACCCCATCACTTGGGACAGCCAAAGGGTTTGGGGTGGCACCATCAAAAGTTAAGGCAGGTACAACCTTCTCTACAACAATATTCTTAGGGATGGGCTCATTAGGAAGTGGCCAGGGGATGTTAGTCCACAAAGGTGAAGACTTGGGAATATCTGCTTTCTCTAGAGTAGCCACCAATCCATCGCTGAAGTACGCATTGTTCAACTCCAAGATATGATGCGAACACTCTTCCCCAGCTTGTCATAGCCCTTGGTATAGCTAGCCTTCTTTTCATTCCAAAGCTCGGCCTCAAGAGCCAAGATCTTCTTATCCCTCTTCCCTAGCTCAAACAAAGCAGACTAAGGCTTCTTCGCTCTTCTTCAGCTCAGATGAAGTATGAGAAGCCTCTACTTGCTGCTTAAGAAAAGCAACTCCAAGGTCAAATACCTTCTCTTGCAGCTTGCCTTCTCATGGTCGGCCAACTTCAACTTCTCAGATTGGATCACAAAATGCTGAATTGACTCATCCATTTGCTGCAAACATTGGAAAGAAAAAGTACATGGTTAGTCGATCAAAGAAAAGCAAAGAGAAGAAAAGAAAAAACAGAGTAATATCCACTCACCAATAGGGTGTACTGAATCGCCCCTTGCACAAAGCAGGGTCAGAAGCTCGGATATAGCTCCCAGCATCATTGGGAAGGATTGTGCTCATGGCTATGGCCACTGCCACATTTGAATCCTTCACAACTGGGTCCATATATGTGACAGGCCTTTGACCAACCTTTGGTTCAAGGACCAGCTGAGCTGCCGACAACGACAAACTTATGTACAAAGGGCTGCAAAGTCTAATTCATCACACACATAAATGTGCTTGGCTTGTTAGACAATCCAAAAGGTATTACAAGTCACTCACATAACCCATCCTTTGGCTTGAAAGCGGTTTTCCACTCGTCTCTAGGCCTTATCTGAATCTACTGATAACCATTGCAAAGGTAAATCTTTGAAAATAGTGTGGCTTCCCTCAGCATGTCCAGCATATCATCTAAGCATAGGATAAGACACTTATATCGGATGGTGATCTTGTTGATGGCACGACTATCAACACATGCACCAACTTCCATCCTGCTTTGGCATGAGCAAGGTTGGCACCACACATGGACTCAAGCTCTCCCAAGTGAATCCCTTGCGTAATAACTTCTCGGCCTTCTCTAGCAAGATCTCATGCTCCTAAGGACTCATACGATAATGTGGATGATTCGATAGGCTTGTTTGTTCCTGGCACCAAGTCAATGTGGTGTTGAATGTCTTGCATCGGGGCAACATATTGGGCAAATCCTCTGGGATGATCTCCCTAAACTCTTCCAATAATGGCTGTAGAGTTGTAGGCATCTTTGTAGTGGGTTTAGAATCTTCAACCACAAGTGCCTTCACTACCATAGCATGGACCTCTTGTGTTTCCTTAACAACAGTGACGAACTTCGTGGTTGATCTTGCTAAAATAAAAAAAGACTACCCTTCCACTTTAGAAAGGCTATTGGATAATGGGTCAGATTTTGATGGGTTCATAGCAATCTTGTGATCTTCCTATGTATAGAAGTAGATGTTGTCTTTACCTTTAAATGTTATGTCTTACGTCAAATTGCCACAACCTTCCAAGCAATATATGGCTGGCATCCATGTCAACAACATCGTGTAGAATTTTGTCCGTGAAGTGCTTCCCAATGGTGATAGGAGCCCGGCATATCTCTGTCATCTTCACAGTTGGCCCCTTCTTGATCCACCCAATAAAGTAAGGGTTCTGATGGTTCTTCGTTGGTAATCTCAAGTGCTCCACTAGCCTTTTGAACACAATTTTCACAACTGTCATTGACCATAATCAAAGTCACAAACCTTTGGTTAATGGTACAACGAGACCGAAAGATGTTGCACTGATTTGACTCAGGTTGCTTTAGTACCTATAGAACGTGTTGCACCACACAATTTATGCTTTCTCCTTCTTTCGCTAATTCTGTCCCGTCATACAGATTATCATTCTCCTTGAACCCAACCTCTCCCATCATGATCGGCTTTATTCTCCATAAGGTGGACTAGCCTATGCTCTGGGCAAGTATTAGAGCGATGTCTAGACTTCCCGCATCTCTAACAGTTGTCGGCTATCGGTCGGGCATACGGATTGGCATTAGGTCGAGGCGTAACTTGTGCACCCTTGGCTGTGTTGTTGTTGTTATTAATGACCAGAGTGCTTGGCTTTATCGTTGTGTTGTGATTTGAACTCCATGTCATTTCTTTGCAAATGAGTAAGAAAGGCTTTGCATGATTCTGGCGAAAATAGTTCAAATCTCTAGTCCTTCTCTCCAATAATTCATGCCTTCAATGCCATGTTATAGGCTTTATCGATAGTCCACAAAAACTATAACCCATTTTTCTCTCGAATGGATGGTTTCAAGCATACTTTGCCACTAGTTTACCACCTGTCTTTGCAAGATCGACAAACAAGTGAATTCAGTGGTGTAACAAAAAACAATACGATTACTTTATACACAACTGTAGTATAACTGGAATAGGTAATGTTTATAGTCAGGTGTTAGAAATCTCTCCATCATTAGTTGTCACATGCACCTTCATGTCTTAATGGAGGTTGTCCTTCACTCTTCCTTTGCAATTGATCCCACCAAACCGTCGCGCCGCCTTTGAGGTTGAAGGTGACCAAATGGACCATCTTCTCCTCCAGGACCTCCATTATGGTCAAGAATTGATCAACTTTTGATAAGCAGTCAAGGAAATACTCTATATGTTTGTTTTCGTTGAAAGTGGCAATGTTCGCCTTCATACAGTAGTCCTCGTACTCTCAATTTCCTCGTGTTGACCTTTGGCATCGTAGTGTTCCTTCTCTTCCTCTTCATAATCCGAATCGTCTCCATATGTTGGTCGTTATTGCTGATGACGCCTTTATGGAATATAAATGGGTTTGTCAATAGGTTGGCCTTGAGCAACTCCTTCGACTTCATGCCTGTCTAACAATGGATTTTTGTTGGCATTGAGTTCGTGCTTCCACAGTGCTTCACGAATCTCTATGAGTTGCTGATGTTGTGCCTTGATCGCAATCTACATAGCTTCAATCCCACGACCATCATCGTTAGGATTGTTAGTTTTGCCTCCACCAATTGCCATCAAGCTAGGAAAATCAATGCTCTTATACCAATTCACACAGAATCAAAACACCAAACAAGGGACATGAAAAACTTCAATAAACCAAAAAAATATTGCTAAATAGGTGGCCTAGAAATGGAAACAATAAATGGAAAATTATTGCTGAATAAAACATAGTAGTTTCAGATTTTTTCATTGCAGGCGCGGCTTATCGTACCCATGCCCTGTTGATGCTACTCTTCCTTGATCTGTCAAGCTATTTTGATGAATTTATTTGCAACTTGTTCTACATCATAGAGACCATCTTACCCCCTCTGTTTCTGACCTGAAAACCTCTCAACCGCCTTTTGGTAACCACCCTTCATAGCATACAACTCAAAATGTTCACAACAACAGTAAAGAGTAAAGGAGAGAGAGGGTCCCCTGCCTCAGCCCCCTAGAGCTCTCAAAGAAGCCTTCAACTACCCCATTAATGAGCATAAAAAATTTCATAATAGAAATCCACAACTGTCACCTTTTCCTGAAACCCATCCTCTCCAATAGATAGATCAGAAAGTCCCTACAAACATGGTTGTAAGCATTCTCAATATCGAATTTGCAAATAATCCTTGGAACCTTACTTTTGAGCCTAGAGTATACCCAATTGTTAGCCACCAAAACAACATCAAGAATCTATCTTCCACAAAAGTGTATTGAGATTCTGACCACCAACCTAGTTGATTGGCCTGAAGTCTCTGATGTCAACATCTTCTTTCTTAGGGATAAGAGCAATAAGAAACCACATTTATGTGGTGTAACGTAGCTAGTTGCCTAAGAAGCACTGATATGGGCACCAGACTTGAATACGACAACACAATGACTTTAAAAAAATATGACATGACACGTCAGGAACATGTTAGAAAATATATATACGTATATATATATGTCTATATATACATCAAAATAATAACTATTTGCTTCATTCTTTTACATTACAAATACATTTAGATTTTGTAATATCAAAATAGTAAGAAATGATTTTTCATATTCTATATATCAAAAAAGTAATGTGTATAAAAATTCCTAACATTGCTTTTATTAGAAATTTTGGAATTCCTAAAATTAAGAAGTCTAAAAGAGAAGGATTAATAGAGATAAATACTCATTATTTTTATTTTATCATTGAATCTCAAGTTGTTTGATTCAAACTTGCAATATATTTCATATGTCTAAGTGATGGCATGTGTCTCCCTTAAATGTCCAAAGCATGCCCGGTTTTAGAAAAGTAGAATAAAATAATAGGCCATATTTGAAAACATGCCCAACACATGTCAGGTAGTGTCTGACCATGTGTTGGTATTTGACACAGACACAACCTAGTAAGAAATGTTTGTGCCTCTTAGGTGGTTGCATTTTAAGATTAGCAGAAGTGGTTCTTCAATAACCTTAGGGAGTGGGCTGTCAATTTTAGAAATTTACAAGTGGATTGAAGAGGTTCAAAAGGCTATTATCAAGAAGAGCATATCATAATTTAAATACAACAGATAGGAATAAAATAATTATAAACCAGCTAAGAAGCATAGAAACTTCTAAGAGGGTGTCATATCTATGTCGGGCATGTATCGTACACCAACACTCGTCGGACACTTCTCGAAACATTTTAGATACATATGAAACATATTGGAACTTTGAAAAAAAAAAATTAGGATCCAATGATAAAACAAAAATAATTTTTTTTATCGTACTATTAAATTGTGCACTTGTTTTAACATATTAAATATATACTTTTTGTTGTAACCCACCATGTCTGTATCCTCATTTTTTGAAAATCACCGTGTCCCTTATCCATATCCGTACCCCGTGTCTGTTGCATCTTAGTAAACTAGCGCAGATAAGCAAAATAAAAGGTAGTGACTTAAATTATGTTAAAGTGTATTAAGGGTGAGGATGAGGCAGTGCTGGTGTAGAAAGACGAGGTCAAGAAAAAATTGGAGGAGTTAGTGTACAAAGTATGGGAATTAGAGAAGCAACACATTCAAAATATGAGTTAGTTGAAATGGGAATGCTAAGATGGAGTAGTGTTACATGAATATATCCATAAATAGTCAGAAGTGGAACCAATTGAAAATCAAATGGGAGAAAGTCAATTGACATAGTATGGTTATGTGAACATAGAACAAGTCTTGGACCGGTGAGCATGCATGATTTGATTCGGGTTGAAGCCACCAAAAGGTTAAGAGGAAGGCTGAAGGAGATTTGGGTTGAGGTGGCAAGGAAGGAAGTAACTTGTTTGTCTTTAACAGTGTATTGGCTTGAATTAAGCCAACTTGAGAAAATAGATCCATGTAGTCTACTCATAATAATTCAGACTTAGGCTTGTTGAGTGGCAATTATAGTTTAACGTTACATAATGAGATAATTTTAGTATTTGTTCAATGAGTAACTTTACAGATTATCATTGTCCCAAAACAAAAGATATCTGCTTATTGTGAGAATTTTCTCTACTTTGTCATATCTCCAGGTCATGTTTTGATCATTTTAGACAAAGACTTTTTGTGTATCTTGTATTCACTTATGTCTAACTGGCTCCAACCAATTATTGAAGGGTCAGTTGATCCTAGCAGTCAGGGTGATAAAATGATGATGGCTAATGCGGCCAATTTCAGGGATACATCGGCAGTCAATGCTGATAATATGGGATTGAAGGAATTGTAAACATGGGTTCAAATGAAGATTTTAAAGACCTTTATTTCCAACTCATTAGTAACCTTTCTATCCAAAGTTCAGTGGTTGCAAGTCTCTGGCCATCCATCTTGTTTGACTTCGAAGTGAGCCTCCCTACATTGTAGAGGGGGAGGATTTAAAAGTTTTAAAAGTATCTTATCCACATGGTGATGTTATGGATCATATCTTTGAAATTTATATGAGTTTGAAATGACATCTTCTCGTTACATTGTAAATATTTTTTAGTTTTAGCTATCAAGGTGCTTTCCTGATTCTTACATTTGTTTGTAGATTTTATTGGTAATTCGAGCTTTGAACTCCACTGTAGATGGGTGTTACCCTTCTGGCCCCTTTTTATATTGAAATATTTACTTAATCAATAGAAAAAAGTGATACTGGTTAAATTTAATTGTATGTTTTTGCTAATATATGCGACTCTGAAACTACAATTTGGTTTCTTTTTGATTACTCTGTTACTGTGGGAATGTATTAGTAGTTGTGATGGAATGTTGCAAAATTTTAATCAAGTTTTGCCTTAATGGTACATAATTTCATTGAAATTTCTTTTTCCATGATGACTATAATATCTATTCTACATCAACTTGCTAGATGCCAATAGCATTGGACATGGCTAAGGCTGGCAATGGCAAGGATCGAGAGCTGAAAAAGAGGATTGAGGCCGACAACTATATGTCTTGTGCTATTCGTGAATGCTATGCTTCATTTCGAAACATTATTAGGTTTTTGGTTCAAGGTGATCGTGAAAAAAAGTAAGTTTTGCTACAGTTTTTGATGGAGAAATTAATATACAAATTGGTGTTTTATATATCACGAGGCTTTATTTCGGAGGGCTGCGAAGTACCTGATGTAGTTTCATTCATGTGTCCAAATGTCCTGTCCAGGGTAATAGACTATATATTTTCTGAGGTTGACAAGCATATAGAAGCAGATGATCTATTAGGCGCATACAAAATGAGTGCTCTTCCTAGCCTCTATGACCAGTTCATCATGCTTATCAAGTGCTTGGTACATATTCCCAATATATTGTAAAATCACATGGTGGTTGTTTCTTAGTTACTGATGAATGGGATCTATGAAGTGTTCTCACTGAATATGTTTCATTTCTGCAGTTGGAGAATAAGCAGGCAGACAGGGATCAAGTTGTGCTTCTTTTCCAGGACATGCTAGAGGTTGTGATGAGAGACATAATGAAGGAAGATCACGTATCCAGGTCAAGTATTTTGATGTGATTGCTCCTGATTCTATACTACTGACTAGATGCCATTCTGATGCTGTTTAGATTTTCCCTTCAATAGCTTGTTAGATTCTATCCATGGTGGACCAGGACATGAGGGCATGATCCCCCTTGATCAACAATATCAGTTATTTGCATCTGCTGGAGCAATAAATTTTCCGGTTAAAGAAACAGAAGCTTGGAAAGAGAAGGTGATTGTGGAGATATATCATCATGAGAATTTTTATCTTCAATTAGGACCCATTCATTCCCAGTCCCCACCCAAAAAAAAAAAAAAGAAGATGAAAAGAAACTAGTACCTGTTAATTTTGGTATGTTTCTGCAGATCAAACGGCTCTATCTATTGCTTATTGTGAAGGAATCTGCGATGGACGTACCATCAAACTTAGAAGCTAGAAGGCGCATTTCCTTCTTCTCGAATTCTTTGTTTATGGACATGCCTTCAGCACCCAAAGTCCGCAATATGCTTTCCTTCTCGTAAGTTTTCCAAGTTCATTTGATTGTGACCTAGCGTTTTCCTTGTATGCATACTGTGTAAGAAGCAATAAGCCCATGATTTGTTGGTCTTGCCCTTGTTCAATATTATGTACTACATCAACGTATTTTTCCAAGCTAGTCACTAATTATATTCGATAATGAGTGTGGCCTAGCAGTGGAACCCCTCTAAAATCCTGTAAGAGTGCATGTTTGTTCAGTATAGGCATTAGGTGCTAACTGTGCTATATGCTCTTATGAATTGTTTCATTTTATGGCATTGATAATCAATTTCTTCTGTACGTTTTATGGCAATGTTTCTTGTAGTGTTTTGACTCCTTACTACATGGAAGACGTGCTTTTCTCACTTCGTGAGTTGGAAGTACCAAATGAAGATGGGGTTTCCATCCTTTTTTACCTGCAGAAGATTTTTCCAGGTTTGTTTTACATTATGAGCAACATTAAAGAAAATGTTGTTTCATTTTTTTGTATATTGAGAACTCTTTTTTAGGTGGTATCAAATTGGTCATGCAGATGAATGGAACAACTTTCTTGAGAGAGTAAGCAGCAATGAAGAAAAACTCAAAGGATCAGATGAACTTGAAGAGAAACTACTTCTTTGGGCATCATATAGAGGCCAAACATTGACTAGGACTGGTATGCTGTTGGTCTGTGTGAGTGTGTGGGCTGTGGGTGGCGGGGGGTTGAAGTGTTTTTTTTTTCAGGGGCACCGATCTTACTATGCACTTCACCATTCCTTTTCATAGTACTGATATATTATTCCAAATTCTAGTCCGAGGCATGATGTATTACCGGAAAGCTTTGGAGCTTCAGGCCTTCCTAGATATGGCCAAGGATGAAGGTATACTCACCATTCCACCTGGAAAATTTTGAGTCATTGATGTTATGCAGCTCTTCACTTGGTGTCCCTAAAAATACTAGCATTCATATTTTTGAATGAAAAAATTAGTGTACATTAAGATTATCTATGCTTTTGTTTCTTGATGACTGCCCATGATCAGATTTAATGGAAGGCTATAAGGCTGTAGAATTAAATATGGAGGATAAGATTAATGGAGAAAGATCATTATGGGCACAATGTCAAGCAGTTGCCGATATGAAGTTCACATATGTGGTCTCTTGTCAGCAATATGGGATTGACAAGCGATCCGGAAATCCTCGTGCACAAGACATTCTAAGGCTTATGACGACGTATGTGTTCCGGTATAGTCTTTTGTGGATCTGGTGACTGTCATAACTGACCATTGTCAATATATTTCCTCATCACAGGTATCCATCTCTTCGTGTAGCTTACATCGATGAGGTAGAAGAATGCAAAGACAGATCTAAAAAAGTTAACCAGAAGGTTTACTATTCTACTCTAGTGAAGGCTACTTTGCCGAAGTCCATTAATTCTTCAGAGCCTGCACAAAATTTGGATGAGGTAAATATTAATCCTCTCTTTTAAAAGATGAAAATGATCCTATAATATGATATTTAAAGAATCCAACCAAATGTAATAATTGTAGCCATTCTCTTCATATGGTTGAAGTGAAACAACCGTGGAAGAATGGATATGACCATCTCCTGTCCAACGCAATATGATGTTAGTGTTCATAAGAAGAGTGATGTTCATTAGCAGTGGAAGAACATAGAGATGTGTAGAGTCCCATCTTGTCAAACCATAGTATTGTTGGTGTTTATTTTGATTCTATTTCTTTAAAAAATTTTCTACAATAGGACCCTAGATCATAATCTAAAACACTGATTGCGACAATTTAGAATTTTCACTTCTAGAGACCCTAATTTGGCACAATTGAAACACATTATCTTTAGTAATATTTTAGATGATGACGAAAGGTCCTTGTGTAATTTGAACAAAGACAACTATGGAAACCTAAAATTTGAAAGGAGAAAAAATAAAGTCTCTTATACTATACTTAACATCACCTGGATTGCTCATTAGGTTGATGAGATTTACTGGAATTGGTATGGGGCCTTCTCACTTCTCTAATTGAAGGGAGATAAACATATCATCCTTCAATCTATGCAATCTACATGGAGTAATAGAATAAATAAATAAATACGTGAAAAACTCTCTAGTATATTCTTACTACACGAGTCATTTACTTGAAAAGTGTTGCTGCCCACAGAAAGAACTCTCACTATGTTCTTATAAGGCAAAAACTTGAAAATTTATGGCTTCCCACATTTATTGAAAAAGGATCTCTTCCCAAACATATAGTAATTCTACTATAATGACAGGACTTTGTGTACTCTACTAACATGGATGGCATAGTTGGAGGTGTGAACAATAGAAACATTTATGGCTTCCACATTTATTGAAAAAGGATCTCTTCCCAAACATATAGTAGTTCTACTATAATGATTGGACATTGTGTACTCTACTAAAATGGATGGCATGGTTGGAGGTGTGAACAAACAAAACATCACCATCTTCACCCAAGAAAATCCATGAATTCATTGGTGGACCCAAACTTCCTGTAAAAGAATGGCCTTAAATCCATAAGGAAAGAGAGTTTTTTGATGTTTTATTAATTCATCAAAACCTGCTTAAAGTGTATGCTATGATTTGGCCTTTCTAACCTACCACAACCAACACCCTGCAACCACCCACGATTGTTTCAAGCCATTGCACAATCGACAATCACTTACCACCCACCACTATCAACACACATCACAATCTCTATCTCCATTGAAACCTAAAGATGCCTCCTCAAATAGGTTTGGTTATATCCATCTACATATGTGTGGGTGTGGATGTCTGTGTGTAGGGTATGGATGCAAAATAGTGACGTTTGAACTCATAATTCCATGACACTTGGTGGCCTGATTAGAAACGTGTTGGAGAGTGTTGTTATAATTTTTTTTTTTTTAATTTTAATCATTTAGGCCTCAAAATTTGTGTTTTTGCCAACTTTTGTTTTAGCAATAACTTGGTCTACGAAATTTCAATTTTGTCTTGGTTTTATTTAGATTTTTTTTATGTGTATCCAAATTTGGGTTTAACTTGAATTTGCTATTTTTGGTATTTTTTTATATTTCGTTAATTTCTACCTAAATAAAGTCCTATGAGGTTTAGGGTTTGATTTCTCTTATAAATAATTTTTTATCTTTTTGATGATTCAATGATAGTTTCTTCAAAGAATTAGGCCCTATTTGGAACCGGTTCCGATTCCGGTTCCGATTCCAGTTCCGTTTTCATTTTTCATGTTTTCGGAACCAAAAAATTTGAGAACATCTCGTTTTTCTTGTTCTCAGAAACAAAAAAATAGGACCATCGAAAACACTATCGTTTTCATATTGTATGAAAACGGTTCCTAAAACTCAGAAAACACGTTTTTAATGGTTCCCGAAATTGAGCTGTTTTTTTAAAAAAAATTTGGAAACAAGTTCCGGAACTAGCTTACCAAACACCGTTTCGACGGAAATACTTTCCGGAACCAATCTGCCAAATATCGTTCTGTCGAATTTCAAAAAACAAAAATAGAAAACTGAAACTGAAACCACAACCAAACGGAACCTTAGTTTCTCTTGTGCCTTGTGCTTTGTTTGTATTGACAATAGACTTGTTCACTATTATCTACATGCTATTTGGTGTTAGAGCTCATTATAGAATAAGGGACACCTAACAGACGTGGTGGTAGGGTTGCTAAGTGCTAACATCGAGGATGTGTATGATCATGACAATGCTGCATTGGTTGCGCGGTTAGATGATCGATTTCAATGGATGGAACAATGGTTGGAGGAAGCATTTGGTGCGCTTACCAAGCAGATCGCCGCCTTAACTTTGCCAGTCAATTTCGTAATCACCCACTGATCAAAGCGTTGACTCCATAATGTAGAGATCATTCTCCAAATCCATGTTTTGTGGAGGAGGAAGCAACCATTGAAGAAGAAATAATTGAGAATAAGGATATTCTTGATTTTTTAGAAGGTAGTTTAGATAATTAGTATTCACGACCAATCTTTGATGATTACCATGATGATGGTGATGTCCATAATGATGATTGCTTATTTACATTAATTACTCCAAATCCAATTGTGGATTGTAGTCAACGATCAATTTTCAATTATTAGTTGCCTTGCTACTCAGAAAGGATACAAATGCTATGATCCTCAATCTCGTAGGGTGTATTTTACTATGGATGTTACATTTGGTGAATTTGAGTCCTTCTTTGGTTCCTTCTAGACATCTCTTCAGGATAGACTAGGATTGAGGAAGAGATGTTATATAAGCAATAGGTGCTCTCCTTTTTTTCCCTTACTTTGAGGGCTCCTATTTGTGGTGGGGGAGGAAAGGTGTATGGAGGAAGAATGTGACATTGGTGGGTGTTTGGGCAGAACTAAGCTTAAAACCTATTCCCAATGTCCGAAAAAACCGACTACCCATGTGCCACTAAGCCAGTCACCATCCTCTTACAGATTCTTTAGGTAATGAGCCTTCTATTGCTGCAGAAATTGATGATTTTGATCTCCCTATTGCTCTTAGAAAGGGAGTTAGGGATTACAATAAATATCCCATATATAAGTTTGTTTATTAGTTTGTTTATAACTCATTGTCTTCACCATATTGTGCTTTGTTCCATCCTTGTCTTCTTTTGTGGCTATTCTGCCAGGTTGGAAGGAAGCTCTTACTAATTCTAAATGAAAATAGCCTATGATAGAGGAGATGAAAGCCCTAAGGAAGAATGACACTTGAGAGATAGTTTCTCTTCCAGATGGGAAGAAATCTGTGGAATGTAAGTGTGTTTTCCCTGTCAAATAGAATGTAGATGGGATAGTTAATAGATACATGGCAAGACTTGCTGCCAAGGGATTTACTCAGACTTAGGGGCATTGACTATGAGGAGATGTTTGCTCCAATGGCAAAGATGAATTCCATTTGTACCCTTTTTTTTCTTGTGATGCTAAACTAGATTGGCCTCTATAACATCTTAATGTCAAGAATGCATTACTTCATGGTGATTTACAGGAAGAAGTATATATAGATATTCCACCTGGGTTCTCCTCTCATGCTACTGTGGGGAAGTTTTGTCTTAGAACTTTATTCGGTTTGTTTCTGAACTGTTAGTTTAATTTGTAAACCGGCTCATTCCATTGGAGTCCAAAATTGCATTAGAATTGCACTATATAATTAAACAACAGTTCAAAATCGAACCGAGTTTGGTCGGGTTGGGTTGGTTCGGTTTGGAACAGACATTGGTTCAGTCTCGGTTCTAAAATTAGAGACAGTTTTGGGTTATGCATGAAACCTAACCGAACCGACACATGTGCACCCTAGGTGCGTGTGAGCATGTTGAGAAGCAAAGGTATCAAAGACTTATGAGAAGACTAATATATCTCTCTCATACTCGGCTAGATACTGTATGTGTAGTGGGAGTTGGCAGTCAGTTTATGCATGACCCTTGTACAGTACATTTAGATGTTGTCTATGATTCTAAAGTATCTTGAGTCTATTTCAAGAGAGGGGATTTTGTTCTCCAATCATGGTCACTTGAGGGTGGAACCATCTATTGATGCAGATTGGACAAATTCAGTTGATGATAGGAGATCTACTTCCAGCTATTGTACTTTTGTAGGAGGGTATTTGGTCACATGCAGAAGCGAAAAACAAATAGTGGTGGCCAGATTCAGTGTAAAGGAAGAGTACAGACCTATGACTCTTGGTGTAGCTTCAAAGTATATTGTGAGACGTGGGGATATTTTGTGATGGACCCATAAAGCTGTATTATAAAGTGGCTATAGATATTGCTCATACCCAGTTCAGCAAGACAGAATGAAACACATTGAAATTGACAAGCACTTCATCAAGGAAAAACTGCATGAGGGGTTAATATGCATGCCCTTTGTGAGATAAGAAGAAAAGTTGGCTGATGTGTTTACAAGGGGACTATGTGTTAAAAGAGTATTTTTCTACTTTGTTCTACATTAATATAAACACATGAGGGATAAGGGAGAGAGGCCTAACTTTTGTTTTCTCTTATTAGTGGTATAATTTTTTCTCCTTCAATTGCTCTACTATTCTTCTTCGTCTTCTTCTTCTGTTATTGTAAGTTTAACTCTATCCATGCAAAAAAACAAAACAAAAAAATCCACCTTAAATGGGGCCTTCGTTTGCCAAATGCCTCTCCATGGAAAAGAGGTATTTACCGTTCTTCGACCCATTGCCACACCAAAGAGTCCTCTACCCCCTTCTGAATTGAACTGTGCTGAAGGGTGCCGAGAAGGGCCTTAATTGATCCGAGTTCTCAGTCCTGCATATGTGAATGAAAAAAAGTAGCTCAAATCCCTCTAAAAGGAGTTATGTGCCAACAGCCCACCACTGACTCCTCTGTTCACTGCAAGATTTGTCTTCTCCAAGCATTTTTGTCAAAACAACACTTTCCCACCATTCTGCTTCCTTGAATCCCATAAACTTAGAGAATTCCTCTTTTGCATTTAATATGCCTTTTCGAAACCCCACACCATGTGGCCCCATGATGATATCCTTACACCAATTACCTCACTCGTCCTATAATACGCACCAATCAACCTTCTTCATAAATCTCCATAGCCACTTCCCAACTAAAGCCACATTGGACCTCTCCTAATCCCAAATCCCAACACACACCTCTTCAAAGGTAACACACCTCCATCCAATAAACAATAACCAAAAAAAAAAAACATAATGAGAAATCCATCATCATCTTCTCCATCGTTCTTACCACAGGAAAGGAAACGGTTCATAGTGACAAGTAACAAGTCAGCAATATGGTTCTTTCTTTACCTGCACATATGAATGTTTTTGCATGTACAATCCATGGGTTGAGTTTTAGAGAGAGATTGGTTAACTTGGGGATGAGAGAGAGAGACAGAGAGAGAGAGAGAGAGAGAGAGAGAGAGAGGAATGTTTCTGTTCATATAGATTATAGAGAGTGATTATTCAAGATTTATTATTTAGTGAGAAAATGGAAAGTAAATAAAATCGTTCCAGTTAAATTTACAATAAAAGAAAGAATAAGAAAAGAGAAGGAGAGAGCAGGAGGAGAGAATAAGAGGCAACTAATAAGAGAAAACCTAAATTAGGGTTCTCTCTCTTAGCACCTTGTATTTATATTAATAAAGCTCAAAGTACAAAAGTACCCGCACAAGAGAATAAAACCAATTCTTAACACTTCCCCTCAAGTTGGTGCATAGATATCTCTAATGCCTAACTTGCAAATAATGGGATGAAAAATCTTACTACTAAGCCCTTTAGTAAAAATATCAGCCATGCAAATTAATCCCTTATTCAGTTTCTCCTTGATAAAGCATTTGTCAATCTTAATCTGCTTAGTTCTATCATGCTGAACTAGGTTATGAGCAATATGAATTGCATCTTTATTGTCACAATATATCTTCATAGGTCCATTGCTAGATATCCTTAAATCTCCCAGTAAAGTCTGAAGCCGCAGAAGCTTACAAATACCATGAGGCATAGCCCTACACTTTGCCTCTATACTGGACATAACTACCACTATTTGCTTCTTGCTTCGCTAAGTAACTAGATTCCCTCCTATAAAGGTAAGGTAGCTAGAAGTAGAACCTCTATCATCAAGTGAACCTACCTAATCAACATTAGTAAATGCCTCTAACCTTAAGTGATCATGGTTGGAGAACAAGATTCCCTTTCCTAGAGCAGACTGGAGATATCTTAGAATCTTATACACAACATCTAGATGCATTGTACGAGGATCATGTATAAACTGGCTGACAACTCCCACTGCATATGTAATATCAGGCCGGGTATGAAAAAGGTATACGAGTCTTCATACAAGTCTCTGGTACCAACCCTTGCCCACATGGTCACCTATACCACGATAAGTCGATGATTAGTCTCAATTGATGAATTTGCTTGTTTGCAGCCCAACATACCTGTCTCCTCAAGAATTTTCTTCCTCTGAGAGATAAATATGCTCTTATTTGATCTGGCAACCTCAATCCCTAGAAAGTACCTCAAAGGACCTAAGTTCTTTATTTCAAATTCTTTAATCAAATATATTTTGAGGTGATACGCTTCTTCCACTACGTTGCCTGTTGTTATTATGTCATCAACATAAACAATAAGCATAGTAATCTTGTTCCTTTGCTTGATTAACATAATATGATCTATATGACTTTGTTTATAGCCAAACACTAGCATTGCCTTAAGAAATCTTCCAAACCAAGTGCCTTCTTCAATCGGTATACCTTCCCCACAGTAGAATGAGAGGTGAACCGTAGTGGAATATCTATATATACTTCTTTCTCTAAATCACCATGAAGGAATGCATTCTTCACATCTAGTTGGTGTAAAGGCTAACCTAGATAAGAAGCAAACCACGAATGGAATTCATCTTTTTTGCTATAGGGGCAAATGTTTCTTGATATTCAATGCCATAAGTTAGGGTAAATCCTTTGGCAACCAGTCTCACCTTGTATCTCTCAATTGTCCCATCTGCTTTCTGTTTGATAGGTAAAACCTACACGCATGATGCATCCCACTAATCTTTGGCCAATTGGAAGAAAAGCTAACTCCTAAGTGTTATTCTTGCTCAGAGCCTTCATCTCCTCCACCATATCTTCTTTCCACTTTGGATTAATGAGTGCTTCTTTCCAATCATGTGGAATAAACACAAAAGATAAGGATGAAACAAAAGCGTGATACTATGTAGACAATAAGTTATATGAAACAAATTGAGATATGGGATGTTAAGTGCAAGCCCTTACTCCCTTCCTAAGAGCAATAGGGAGATCATAATCTTCAATTTTTGTAGTAACAGACTAGTAGGGAATACATTACTTGAAGGATCTATGAAAGAGTCTGAAACTGGCATCGAGGATGGTCATTGGCTTGGTGTCACATGGGTAGCCTGTTCTTTTGGGCATCATGAATAGGTCTTGAGATCTGTTTTATCCAAATGCACAACGATGTCATTAATTTCACGCTCTTCCTTAGTACACTGTTCCTCCTTTTTACCACAAATAGAATTTCTCTAAGTAGGAAAAAGATAAGAGAGCTCTTTGTGATTAAATGTTGACATCCCTTTTCCAGTATCAGGCTCTCCTTGAAGAGATGGCGGAAAGGAACAAAAAATGACACAAATTCATGAAAGGTGACATACATGCTAACATGCACTCTACAGCACTAACGATCATAACCTTTATATCCGTTCCAAGACACTGAGTAACCAATAAAGACACAATGGGTAGCCTTGGGATCAAGTTTCCCACGAGAGCATTAAGGAGCATGAACAAATCAAATACAACCAAAGATTCTAGGAGGAAGAGAAGGAGAAAAATTCCTTGGAAGAACGTCAAGAGGAATCTTAAACTGAAAAACACTAGAAGACATGCGATTAATTGAAAAAAGCAACAGTAAGGACATTGTCACCCCAAAAAGATTTAGGGACATTCATAATAAATATGAGGGCACAGATAACCTTAAGAAGATGGAAATTTTTTCGCTCAACAACTCCATTTTGTTTAGGAGTATCTACGCAACTAGTCTACCGTTCTTTTCAAGGTATGCCCGAAACTCTCCATCAATGTATTTTGTCCCACTATCATTACAGAAGATTTTAATGTTGGAATCAAATTGATTTAGTCACCATTTTATGAAAAGCTTTAAAACAAGAGAGAACCTCACTCTTGTTCCGAAGCAAATAAACCCAAGTAACACAAGAACAATAGTCAATGAATGTGACAAACCAGTGATAACCAGAAAGTAAAACAACACGAGAAGGGCCCCACATATTAGAATGAATAATCATAAAGGGAAAATAACTTTTTTATGAACGAGAGGATAACAAGAGCGTTTATGATTGGCAAATTCACATGCATCACAAGCAAGACTACTCCTATGACAATTCTTGATTAAAGTAGGAAAAAGTTTTTTAAGAACACCAAAAGAGGGATTTCCTAAATGCTGATGCCACCGCTGTGAAAGGGGAAGAGAGGAATCATTAATCGACTGCAAAGCCTAACCAGATGCCAATGAGAAAGAAGGAACAACATCCAAAACATACAAACTAGCAGGTGCTCTACCATTGCCAATCGGTCTCCCTCTTGCCGGTTCTTGGAAGACTTAATGTGTTAGAAAAAATGCCACTGAGCAATTCAAGGAATTGGTAAGACTAATGACAGAAAGCAAATTAGTAGAAAATTTTGGAAGATGAAGAACTAATGAAAGAGAATTTAAGAAGAGCAATCAATAGAACCACCTCTTGCTGAGATAGAAGACAAAGAACCATTAGTGACTCTTAACTTTATCCTTGCCAGAACAAGGAGAGTAAAATGAAAAAGATTAGAAGTGCCTGTCATATGATTTGTAGCTTCAGAATCTATTATCTAAGGAGAGGAGGAAGAGACACTAAAAGTACTTGCAAGGATACTTGTGTAAAAAATTGGAATAAGAAGTCGGTGTAGCCCGACGCCCTTGGTTAGGATGTCCAATCAACTTCCAGCAGTGCTCCCTATCCTGGCCATCTTTCCTACAAATAATCACACTTTAGAAGATCACGATGAACAATTGTATCTTTTCCACCAGAGGCTTGGTTGGCCATCTCGTGGAATAGATCTAATAGCCAAAGTAGAACGATCTTGACTAGGAGTATACAATATAGCACTACTCCTACTCTCTTCCTGTTGAACACATGCATAGGACTCTCTCACAGTGGGAAAAGGATGGCAGGCTAAGACTTGAATCCAAATCTGATCATATTGCATATTAAGGCTAGCAAGAAAATCATAAACTCGATCTTTCTCTACCATTTGCTGAAATGTAGCAGCATCTTAGGAACAAACATCCTGAAAACTCTGATAGTAGTCGAGCTCCTCAAGCTCCTCCCATAAACTACATAACTCTGAATAATACCCTGCAAGAGACCAGCCTTTCTTATCTAACCTACGAATTTCCTTCCGCAACTCATAAGCTTGTACATCATTACCCCTCTGAAAATACGTTTGTGTAGTTGTAGACCAAATCTTATGGGTTGTATCCGTTAACAAAAATATCTGACTTATAATGGTTTGCATCGAATTAAGTAGCCAATACATTACAAGAGCATTTTCTAATTAACATTGTGCATGCAGTAGCCCATTTGTCATTAGATCCTTTGTAGCTCCTATGATATAACCAATCAAGCCACAAGCAATAATATCCAAACTACATGAACGTGACCATATCAAATAGTAAGTGCCATCCAACTTAATGGGACTGATCTGAAGAGATGGGTTATCTCCAAGAGTCCCAACACAACTCAACCCCATCAGTGGAAGTCTTACTACCTTTTGTCATATCCGTGAATAAGAAATAGGACAATAACTAATAAAACTTTGTAAAAAATGCAACAGAAGGCAAAGAAACTCCATAGTAGCTGTGAGCACTCAACAATTAGATATTTTCGCATCAAAGCAATATGAAAATAGCCTGAAAGAGTAAAAAACAAACAAAAAAACTCACTGTTATAGAAGTCGGACCATTGGACGAAGGGTTTTTTCTTCAAAAAACCATCACAATCATGGAATAAGGACTTGAGAAGGCTTCCTCAAGGTTAGTCGGCACTTATAGGAGTTGACCCAGGCATCCATTTGCTAAAAGCCTCAAACAAAGCCGCGATCGATGTTTTCAAAAAAATAACGCTTTTTTTTTTAAATTAAAGAAAAATAAAAAATCACATCAAATCAAGTCAAAAAATTTTGAAACCATTTTGGTGGAATTATCTACCCTAGTCAAACATCCTAAATTTTTTTTCGGTTTTTTGGATTTTTTTTTAAGTTCCCTATGCCGAAAGGTTATGAAGAATGTTCAAGCTTTGATACCAAGTTAAATTTACAATAAAAGCATAGTTATAAGAACCAGACCAGACGGGAAGTACTACTTCGACCAGGAACTAGAGGGATCCGCCAGTTTGGTAGAGACAATTCGATCGGTTTACCAAAAACCTGATGGCAACTCAACCACAATTGTAACTTGCTGCTGCAAGTTAAAAGTTTTGAGAAATTTTGTGGCTGTTGAGGCTCGAACTCCTTATCAGAGAGTCTAAGCAAGCTCTTGTGAGTTGCCAACCACCATTCCTGTCACAACCCTAGACCCACCTTGTACGGATTAAGAATCATAACCGGCTAGTAGCTTAGCTACTTAAGGCCGAATTAAACCGAAAGACTGATCACCTATATTTGATATAATGCGGAAGCATAATTTACTATTTTTATAAACATAAAGCAAATACCTGTCACCATCATAACATAGTTTTATTATATAAACATAGTCTTGACACAAATCTAGGGAAATCTACTAGTTTAAACTTATTACAAATCAAAATATAACTCGTGTCTTCATGACATTCACACATAGGTAGCTTAGCCGACAACTTCTCAATCTTGGTTACCTGAAAATGTTTTAAGAAAACATGAGCTACAAGCTCAGTGAATAATAGAATAATTGAAACATCAAAATATACCATGAGCTTGATTTACATATGACATAAATATCATTTGCATAAGATCTTGAAACAAGTAAAAGAAATATCCATATACTAAACATAAGCATACCTTTCAAAAGATGCTAATTTAGTTTTATACTTGCAAAAGTATCTAAATATTAACATTATATATATAATTTATAATGTGCTCATGATCTCGCCTAAACGAAAAATCCATAACAAAACGTATGCACTAGTGATGCGTAACAAAATGACAAAAAGTCGTGAGGAACGTCTTCTTAATCATATCAAACTTTTGACTTATTTTAAGTCCCCCGATGTAGGACCTCCGAGTATGGCACATATAGCTTTCAAATCTTATTCATTGTATACAAAATTTAATTCATGAATTTTCTTAATAGAAGAATACAAGATTTAGCATCAAAATATAGTAACTATTTTTGAAGAGTAACATAGACATTATCATTTGCTATGTAATGTTCAAATATAATTTGTAAAAAAAGAATATTTGCATTGGAAATATGTATGTTTTACCCCAAATACACAATTACTCACCTCAAGTGCTTAATGCTTGGAATTCTTCTCTAGATGTTAGAACTTGATCTTCAAGAACAACTTCCTAACCTTCACTCTTTTCTCTTCACTATGCTTAGGTTTACTTGTATTCAAACTCTCTCATCTACATGTACTATTTATAGGATGAAGTAAAGGAAGTTGGTTTAGTACTTTACTAATTCTTTCTTCTCCACTAATCCACTAATTTAGTGGGCTAATTTTTATTATCATTTAGATGAAGATAATCATCTCACTTATCAAGTGAAAAAATTTTATTTTCTACTCATCTAAGTGAAGTAAAACTTTCATGATTACTTTGCTAAGTGCTGCCACCATCAAGTGGAGAAAATCTATTCTCTACTCATCTAAATGGAGTAAAACTTTTATGATTACCTTGCTTAGTGCAGCCACCATCAAGTGAAGAAACTTTATTCTCTACTCATCTAAGCGAAGTAAAACTTTTATGATTACCTTGCTAAGTGCTGCCACCATTCTCTTCTCTTTAGTTGTGTATAAATAGAGAAATATAAGCATGAAATCAAAATATGCATAGAAGAGAATTATGGAGTGAGTGTAACTTAGTGAGTGTGAGGATTCTAGGTTGTTACAATTCCCACTTACCAGTTGTGTTAACTTTTGCAAAATATAACATACATATAAGGTAAATAAATTTTATAAATGAATAAAATATACTAATTTCATAACAATAGGTGAACCAATGAACAGTGAACCGGTGACTTCACTAGTTTAATGTTCGGTTTTATTCTGATAACTATGAATAAAAAGAAAGAATAAGAAAAGAGAAGGAGAGAAGAAGAGGCAACTAATAAGAGAAAACCTACATTAGGGTTCTCTCTCTTAGCATCTTGTATTTATATTAATAAAGCTCAAAGTACAAAAGTACCCTCATAACATAATAAAACCAATATTTAACAGTTTTAGAGAAAGAAATTGGGAGAGAGTGTGTAGTGAAATGGTAATTGTTGGTTTATTCTAGAGAGGAAAACTAGCTAGAGAATTGACTTCTGAGAGAGAGAGAGAGAGAGAGGCAATGGTATAAAAGAATGGTAGTAGGGACATTTTGGCTATTAACACCATAATGGTTTCACTTTGGTTTGGTCTTTGGAGTTTGGACTATAGAGGTTTTTGTGTTGCATTTACATTGTAGATGATCAAAATGAATAACCAATGAATGGGGCCAAAGGTAATTATCCCTTACCAAATATTACTGAATAGAATGTTTCGACAAGTTGTTTGATCAATTTGTGGTCATGAATGAGCATATGACTTATCATGTCAGATTCTTGATGCCGGTAGAAGTATCACTAGGTATTACCCTATCTATAAACCCGTATAATACCAGCCCCACCTTCGTGACCAAAAAAAAGATGAAGTATCAATCTACAATAGGAACATTTTAAATGATTGCCTCAATCTCCACACACAGGTTATTTATCGAATAAAACTTCCGGGGCCTGCTATCTTGGGTGAAGGAAAGCCAGAAAATCAGAATCATGCCATAATCTTCACACGTGGAGAAGGCTTGCAAACTATAGATATGAATCAGGTATAGTGTTACCATAGCTACCTGACAGGAACCTAAAATTTCAGCCTTGTATTAGCTGTCTTGAAATATCCATATCCAGGACAACTACATGGAAGAAGCCTTAAAGATGAGGAACCTGCTTCAAGAATTTCTTAAAAAGCATGATGGTGTGAGGCACCCTACAATACTTGGACTTAGAGAGCACATATTTACAGGAAGGTTTGTATTTTTTTGCTGTTAATTGGTCTTGGATTAAAATCATATCTCCTTTTGTTCCTTTTCTTATTATTATATTTCTTATTGTTCTCTCGCTGTTTGGTGCAGTGTTTCTTCTCTTGCATGGTTCATGTCAAATCAGGAGACAAGCTTTGTAACTATTGGTCAGAGATTGTTGGCAGACCCTTTGAAGTAATCTTTCTTCTGTTGGAGTAGATGATCTGTTTTCTTATTTTGTTTTTGTTTTTTCCTAATTTCCTTCTTTCTTTTTAACGTGTGGGCAGTCAATGGCAAGAATTCTACCTTCTAATCTTTCCCACCCCTATAGATACCTTGTCCTTCTTTCCCAATGAACTTTTGTTTGCTTAAGTAAATAAAGAAAAACAAAAACGATATGGGTGAGTTTTGTGAAATGAAATATGCATTTGGTGCCCTAGAAGAACAAAATGAACTAGTTCAGAATTACAGATTATATTGGTTCAAAGATCTGAGGTAATGAGATGGTGTAAAATAACGACTGGAAGCAATTCCATCACATATAATTTAACAAAAGGTTAAAATAGAATTTTTGATAATGCAAATAGTTGGCATTGCTCATTATTTGTTTGTGGTGATGATGGTGGTGGAGATGTCTAAAGCATGAATCTGACAGCACTAAGATGTTTCTTGTGTACACTGCAAGTTTGCAAAGGCCCTACTTTTTGTAGGTCCTTCAATGACTTCCTGTGTTTGCATCAAAGGTCCATTGATGTTCCTGTGCCAACAAATTCAGTATTTTCCTTTTGGGCAGCCCCCTCGTCTTTGTTTCCTGTGTTTGCATATAAAGTCCATTGATGTTCCTGTGCCAATAACTTCAGTATTTTCGTTTTGGGCAGGCCCCTTATCTTTGTTTCTGGTGTTTGCGTAAAGGTTTATTGGTGTTCAATGTCCTAAATTTACTCTTTTCCTTCTAGGGAATTCCTATTTCTTCACTTCATGTTCTTCTGCCTGCGTGAAGGTTTCTTGAAGTCCATTTCCAAGCTTCCATTACTTACCTTGTTTTCTGCTCATTCAGGGTTCGGTTTCATTATGGTCATCCAGATGTTTTTGATAGGCTATTTCACCTTACAAGAGGGGGTGTTAGCAAAGCATCCAAGACTATCAACTTAAGTGAGGATATATTTGCTGGTATGCTCATCCTTTCAAGTTCTCTACTTCTCTCCATTCCCAGATTTTCCCCTTTCCTCTTTTGAGGGATGGGAGGAAGGGGATAATGATCTTGGGTTGCTATATTGCTCTTGTGATGACAATATGAATGCAGGCTTCAATTCTACATTGCGTGATGGAAATGTTACTCATCATGAGTACATACAAGTTGGGAAAGGAAGAGATGTGGGCCTCAATCAGATTTCTCAATTTGAGGCAAAAATTGCTAATGGCAATGGAGAGCAGACATTGAGTCGAGATATATACAGGCTTGGACACCGTTTTGACTTTTTCCGAATGTTATCGTGTTATTTTACCACAGTTGGGTTTTACTTCAGCACCTTGGTATGTTGCAATTATACCCTATTTCTGCACATTTTTAACTTTTTCTCTAGTTCACTGAGCTTCTATGCATTTCTTCTGGCAGATTACTGTTCTTACTGTATATGTATTCCTTTACGGCCGGCTTTATCTTGTTCTTAGTGGACTTGAGGAGGGGCTGAACACACAACAAGGGATTCGAGACAATAAGCCTCTCCAAGTGGCTCTTGCTTCTCAATCATTTGTGCAGATTGGAGTTTTGATGGCCTTGCCTATGTTGATGGAGATTGGCTTAGAAAGGGGCTTCCGCACTGCACTAAGTGAATTCATACTAATGCAGTTACAATTGGCACCTGTATTTTTCACATTTTCTCTTGGAACAAAGACCCACTATTATGGAAGGACATTACTCCATGGAGGTGCAAAATACAGGCATACAGGTCGTGGGTTTGTGGTGTTTCATGCCAAGTTTGCCGAGAACTATCGCCTCTACTCCCGTAGCCACTTTGTCAAGGGACTTGAGCTAATGATTCTGCTACTTGTCTATCAAATTTTCGATCAATCCTATAGAAGTGCAGTTGCTTATGTTTTGATCACAATATCAATGTGGTTCACAGTTGGCACTTGGCTTTTCGCTCCCTTCCTCTTCAATCCTTCTGGTTTTGAGTGGCAAAAGATTGTGGATGATTGGACTGATTGGAATAAGTGGATGAGCAACCGAGGTGGTATTGGTGTACCCCCAGAAAAAAGTTGGGAATCTTGGTGGGAGCAGGAACAAGAACATCTTCGTCATTCTGGAAAGCGTGGTATTGCTGCCGAGATATTGTTAGCTTTACGATTTTTTATCTATCAATATGGGCTTGTTTATCACTTGACAATCACAAAGCATACCAAAAGTTTTCTGGTATGTAAATCACTGCTGGTTTCTGATGCCTATGTGCTCTTTCAGAGTTACAACATCAAAGAGATTTTTATTATTCTTGTTTCTCTATGGGTCACAGGTATATGGCATATCATGGCTGGTTATCTTTCTCATATTGTTTGTGATGAAGGTGAGAGTCAAAATCCTTACGATTCTGCCATGAATGTATTGGGCACGTATAACTTAAGAAATCATTTCCTTTATTAATTGATGTTATGCTATTTATTGTTGTATTGGTAGAAGCTGTCAGTCCAGTAGCAATTCTATGAATTCCTTTCTAGCTTGCTGCGATTCACACATCATTGTGAGGTGGAAAAGGCAATATACTTAGTATTTTTTTTTTTTTTTTGTTGAAAATCATTTTTTCTGATTTTTGTTTGGATTATTATCTATACAAGGGGTCCTTGAAACAAAGGGGAGAATGAGCTTGTTTAGTTCATCAAGGCTGTGTTTGGGTGGCAGGAAATGAAAATCTCATTATTAAGATTTCTTAGTCCAATCCTAGTGTTTGGACTATTAGATAATTCTTTTTATGGAAATAAAAAATTTTAAAATAAGTTGGGTCCATGTTTCTTTTTTAAACTTCAATGCTACAGGACGTTAGATTCTGAGGTGGGTGGGGTGATGTGATTCTCACTTAGTGTGATAATCTCATTTCACCTAGGGAAACTATACTGGAATCACGTTCCATGTCTCGAAATCACCCCAATGACAGAATGAAGGAGACCTGGAATGCAATTCCTATCCAGCCTTCCCATTCCTGCCATTCAAATAAAGCCTAATGGTTTTCTGTCTGATATGTCATGTTGAACTTGCACATCTCTGGACAAAATATGATAATATCACTTTTCTGACCATTGACTATACACGTCAGAATTGCTTTTCTGGCCACTTCTCCACATTTGCTTTTAAATATGTTTTGTTTCCCCCCTTTTTCCCTCAGACGGTTTCTGTTGGACGGCGAAAGTTCAGTGCAAGTTTTCAGCTCATGTTTCGGCTCATCAAGGGATTGATCTTCCTTACGTTTGTCTCCATTCTCGTTACTCTGATTGCGCTCCCCCATATGACGATGCAGGATATCGTAGTGTGCATCCTTGCATTCATGCCAACTGGTTGGGGTTTGCTTCTGGTCAGCGAAATATGTTTCTCCCTTTGCATTTATTTATGTGGTGTTCTATATTCCTTGTGTGTAACTAGCAACAAATTCTCTCTCAGTACCTTTAGGCTGCTTCTGGACACATTCTTAGGTCGACCTCACTTAGAAGATGTTGATTGCTTAAAATCATGCTTTATTTGTTGACCATTGATAAGAAACCAACAATCTAAGGCAAGGTATTTTGCAAGGTGGCTCTATGGGAAGAGTTTGCTTGTTTTTCTTTTTTGCACACTGACTAGAAGGAGCATACTAAAAGTTAAATATAAAAGGATGTCAAAATTTTTATTGAAACCAATTTGTAATGTAACTGGGGCGCGGGCTGTAACTTGTAAGTATATATGTCCATATATGTTCTGTTATATGGGATACCAGATATGTGGATTTGTGGGCATAGTTGCTCCTGTGCACTTCTTGTATGAAAGCTCAGCCTGTCTTTTTCCCTTTCTTCCAGATTGCTCAAGCTTGCAAGCCTCTTGTAAAACGAGCTGGACTCTGGGGATCAGTTCGGACACTTGCTCGTGGCTATGAAATTGTGATGGGTTTGCTTCTTTTCACCCCAGTTGCATTTCTTGCCTGGTTTCCTTTTGTTTCTGAATTCCAGACTCGAATGCTGTTCAACCAAGCATTCAGCAGAGGTCTTCAAATTTCACGTATTCTTGGCGGGCATAGGAAGGATCGCTCATCTCGTAACAAGGATTAATTTTAGTGCTAGATGCAGCAATCTTAGTGTTAATTCCTCAATTCTCCACAAAAGATCAAGAGAATTCTGCATGGAAATCCTGTTTAGTCCTGTTGTAAGCTGCTTCTGTAATTATGTATACTAGTTTTAGACCCGTGCATCGGAGTACCTCTTTAGGTGAATTGTTTAACGACAATGTTTTTAAATAAAAACTAAATATAATTTCTTTGATCATGTTTTTAAAGTTTATATATAATTTAACTAAATGTATTGATATAGATATATAGATATAGATTGATATAGGTATAGATAGATGTAAGTGTCTACATAGATATATGAATGTAGTAATTAATGCATGAATATAATTTCATGATCCCTGTGTTCATATAATCTGCATAGGTACATGAATCTATATTACATGAATCAATGAAACATCGAACCACATGTATAGAATACATGAGTTATGTTTGAATCTACAATAAATGAACCAATGAAACATTCAACTACATGAATAAAATACATGAACTACAATAAATGCAGTCAACCACACAATTGTAGTACTTCGTAAAAAAAATTACGTAGTGTAGGGAAAAGAAAACAAAATACCACAGTGAGCCACTTGTCGTAACCATAGCGCTAGTGGCCTCCTTTTCTATATTGTATAGAATAGAATACATGAACTATGTATGTACATGAATCTACAATAAATGCACCAATGAAACTTTCAACCACATGAATAAAATACATGAACTACAATAAATGCAAACAACCACACAATTGTAGTAATCTGTAAAAAAAATTAAATAGTGTATGGAAAAGGAAAAAAAACACCACAGTGAGCGACTTGTCGCAATCAAAGCGATAGTGGCCTCCTTTTCTATGTTGTATATAGATATAGATGTGCAACATTGTTTGATAAAATTGATCTAATTTTGCCATATTTGCAACTATGCAGATTATGCAATTCATTTGGAGTAAATTATCAATAGTTTTTGAAGTATTAAAATTACTTTCAGTCAATATCATTATTTTATTTATTCAATGATTATTATTCTTTTTTGTTATTATTAATACTTCATGTTTATGGGTATCAAAAAGAACATTATTCATTAAGAAAAAGGATATATCAATACCGGTATGAAAAAAAAAAAAGGTTAGGACATGCCATTCCTGAGCCCTATAAGCAAGCAATACCAAAGTCAAATACTTATGCAATTTCCAGCACAAGAAAAATTATTTACCTGAAAACCATTCCAGATGTATTGAAATTCAAGAGAAACTGGCCAGCTGAGCTGAATTGAGCTTAATATATATGTGTGTGTACATATCTGCATGTGGTCAGACAACATAGCAAATTTCCAAATGGATTGGAGCTTAGCTGCTGAGTCCTTAATCACAAACACAGGCTGTTTTTTTATTTCTTCGGAATGATGTTATTCTAGGTTACCACCGTTGGACACTATCTTTGCTCTATTGGTATACTATTTCTGCAATCTTGAACTGTGGATCACTGTATTGTTGTGAGTTCTGATTGAATGATGGAGTGTCTGCTTCTGTTGCTGCAAGCTTTTATATTTGGTGAAGCCTTGAAGCAGGAATGCAATGTTAGAATTTGTGAGGACAGTGTCACTAGGTTATTGATTTATTACTTCTTTGTTTCAAGCTACCTGCAAAAAGTATGAAACTGTAGGGAGGGGAAGCCTTCACTTTATTGTTCTATTATTTTATTTGCTTTTGTTTAGTGTCCATAATTTGATGATCTTGATGTCATTTCACTCCTGATGCAGTTCTCTGACGCATTAGTGTTTGCATCTGTAATTTTTACGTTTGAGTTACCCAACCTGTCAGGTTCACATACACGTGTATTTCATGCATAGACAGTAATGTAGAAGAATGTCTACTGATGAAAAAAAAATTAAGATACAAAATAAACTGTGTATGCAATACTTGAAGTTCTTTGGTAGTTTGATATACACTTTTGGGCCCTAACGGCTTAAGTCTTAAGCTTTGGGGGAGAATTGTTTGTTTGACATGGTATTAGAGATTTCATTCTAGGAGGTTCTGGGTTCAGGTCTTTTTCTAGTTTGTGCTCTATATGTTTGATGTGCATTTTGCTCAGTCTGTGCTCGTGACCTTCATTTCAGTTTGTGTTAGTCTATCTCCCCATTCTAGAGAGGGTTGCATGTGACTGAGGGTGTGGGAACCCGATGTGCATTGGTGGGACAATTCTCTAACATGTCAAGCTTTTTTGGCCAATTTCTCTAACCTCTTCTTTCGGTCTAGCACATTATGAGCGTGATATCAGTTATTCAGTAGATGAGTAGAACGCCGCATGTTATAGTTTCTTAAAAAATAGCTGCATACCTAACAGGACTTATTCTGACTTGTGTGGTTAACTGGGCTGACTGTGTACGTATTCCTTTATGGGAGGGCTTACTTGGTAAGTTATGCTTTCTATCTAATCTGGCAATTATTTTGTATTTCTGTAATTATAGAATATCGGCCCTGATCTTTCAGAAAATTTTTGTTTTCATCACTTGAGATGTACACTTGCCTGCCTTGGGAAACCTTAACCAGTTAGCATATCATCTAGCTTTTCTGATGCATAGATCTTAATTTCAACCTTCTTTTATTTATGTGTCTCTCTCTGTCTCTCTCGCTCTCTCCTGATTACAGCTTAGGAGATTTTGACATGATCTTGTTTCAGGCCTTGTATGGTGTTGGGGGAACCATACAAGAGAGCTGATATTTTGCAAAATACTGCTCTGGGTGCTGCTCTAAATGCACAGTTTCTCTTTCAAATTGGTGTTTTCATTGTCGTGCCAATGATCTTGGGTTTCATCTTGGGACAGGGATTTGTGATGTACATATTTGATCATGAATGATGTTAATGCACATATTGATATTTGCATTGCAAAATTATCATTTGCAATTGATTTTTAAAAGCTAATGTCCTTGGTCGCAGTGTGAACTTTCATCTTCCATTGGTACATTTATATAGAGGACATTGCTATTTGTTCTAATGTATTATATTGTTTAACAATGTCTAAATTGCATGCATTTTTTCTTCATTTTTTATTTGTGTAACCTTTGATAATAACTTTGTATTGTTGTCAGTACATAAACACATAATTCTGAATAAGAAAATGAAGACCTTATTATGATGATACAGTCCCTGTTAATGTTTGTTTCCTCTTCTGGGATGTTAAAGCAGTTCCTGATATGCTTAGGTCACAAAAAGTGGCAGCTTTAAATCTTGCCTTTACGTACTCATTTGTCATTTTTTTCTAAGAGATACTTTCGCACTGATATTATTCAAGTAACACCTATGGAGTTGGGCTGTGGCTGAGAGAATCAGCTTTGACTTAGATCGGCAAAGATTGTGCCCTATACGGAACATGATGAAACATGAATAACATTGCAAAATTCCAAGCACATGGGGCAAGGCTTAGTTGAGTTGAAAGCAATTTGGAATTTGGATCCACACTAGAGCAAAAGTTTGTAAGGGAATAACATGCAGTCGATAACATTTAGGAAAATGAAAGATGAGGAATCTATAGAAAAATAAGCACATGTAAGTTATATGTTTTTATGTTAAAAAAAGAACCAAAATAGAGGATGCAAAAATAGTGGAACAAGAAGCTACCTTATCTTCAATAAAGCTATATTGAGTTCCCCTTTCCTGCTCCTTATCCCTTATGATCAATTGGTGACCAGAATCGATCAGTCACCTATTCTCTCTCTCTCTCTCTCTCTCTCTCTCGCATATTCCTGTGTTTTATCATGGTCTGGGGAGGCAACTGTTAAAATGTTTTTTGTGCCCATAATGTTTAATGCCTCATAAATTTTGATTTCTATGGATTAAATACTTGAAATGCTGGTTGGGCTGTCTGTTTCTTTACTTCGTATCCATGCTTAATTATTAGTCTTTCCATTGTATATTTTTGAGCAAAACCAAATTTTTAACTGCCATAATTCTGGCTTCCGGTTGCTGCCACAGGCTGTTGTTAGTTTCATCACTATGCAGCTTCAGCTCTGTACGGTCTTCTGCACATTCTCCCTAGGCAGAAGAACGCATTAGTGTGGTCGGACTGCTCTCCACAGTGGCGCAGTTGTTAGTTTATTAAGTCTCTATTCCTCTCACTTATTCTTTTGCCATGGACAATTATGATTAATGCTAGTTTCTTAACAGGATAAAGCAACCAGTAGGGGATTTGTGGTCCACCATATCAAATTTGCTGAGAGTCACAGGCTTTACTCCTGAAGTTCTTTTGTTGAAGTGTCTCTGCATGCTTGCGCACGTGTGTGCAAGTGCATGTGTGAGCCCTTGAAACAGAGCCGTCCTTTATTTTGGTGTTTCAATGTCTTGATTGGAAGTTGTGTTTTTGTTGGTAGTACACCTTGCATACAGATAATAATATAATGAAGATGGGAAACTCTCCTACATCCTTCTCACTGTTAGCAGTTGGTTCAGGGGCTCTTTCTTGGCTTTTTGCTACCTATTTGTTTGATCCTTTCGGTTTTGAGTGGCATAAGTAAGGGCTGCTTTTGTGTATATCTAAGTATGTTAATTAATTCAACATTCTGCTCAATTGTATAGAGTAACCCTCTTTCTTTTTTCTTCTTCCATTCTAGGACAGTAGAGGAATTCAGAGACTGGACAAATTGGCTTCTTTAAAGAGGGGGAATTAGAGTTAAGGGAGAAGTAAGCAGGGAAGCTTGGTGGGACGAAGAACTGGTATTACTGCTGCATAAAGATAAATGTGGTGTTGAAAACAATTCTCATTTTCTTTTCTTCCTTCTGGCTCTTATATGCTTTATCATTAGATAAAGTCATTGCTATTGCAAAAAGCACAAACATGGGAAGACTTTCAAAAAACAAAGAAACAGACACAGATACAAAAAAATCAATATTTTTTTATGTATTCTCATCTGCTAGATATGTATGAATATAACATACACAAACCACCAAAAATTGAAAAAGAGCACTAATTCAACATGAAAAATACATTCAATCTATAATTTAAGCATCATTTAACATAAAACAATATGAAAACAAGTGTATAATTCAACAAATAATTTAATAAGTGTAAAGCCATAATTTTTTTGCAACTTTGTTTTTGTTTTTTTGTTTTTGGTATGCTTGAAAGCATTATGGACTGCTAAGTCCCCAATAGGATTTGCAATAAATTTGTATGACGTTGGGTCTTTTAATTTGTAGCATGCTATAGAGGCATGCTTGAAGATTGCAAGAAATGACAATTTTTTCAATTATTTTCACATTTCGATGACATAACAAGGCTAATTTCCCTGACACACTCATATTTTGAACTTTATTCCCAACCTGGGTGCTGATTCAACTTTATTCAGCATTTCAGGTTGAGTGCTATTTTAAAAGGCATTTTTAATAAAAACACCTTTTGAAATGGCATTTTTTTAAGTATTTTTTCTCTACAAAATAACAAGTAAAACAGGAAGGGAAATACGAAATGTATACACCAGCGTATTTGCCAGTTAAAAACGCTATTTCAAATGGCGTTTTAACTGGAATTAGCGTTTTTTCCTAGTTAAGAACACCATTTGAAATAGCGTTTTAACTGAAATGATAACCCTAAAGATCACATCGTTCTCTCTCACTCATCAGAAGAAGAAAGATTCTCCCTCCCTCTCCCTTTTGATCCCACTCTCACTCTCACTCTTAGGTCTCTCTAAGGAGTTGCTCACTCTCACTCTACCGTTCAGGATCATCATATTGTGTCTCTTTTCATTCGAGGTACTCTATCTCAAGAATTTTTTTACCTCATATCTGTTTACTGGGTTTCAAGTTTTGTCCGTAGAGGCTTTCAACTGACGTATGTCATTTCACCTCTGCTTTTGACAATCCAACTGGATTTAGTGGTGGTGGTGGTGGTGGTGGTGTCTCATGCATCTTTATCTTCCTGTGTATAAATGCATTATTGCTTTATTTCATTTTCTGAATTGATTCCCCATCCGAGTCTGACAACACCATAGAGGAATTAGTCACTTCCTTAAATTCCCAATACAAGTATATATGCATACATACATACATAATGTAATTAACTTGTATTTAAAAAAATTTAAATTAATGTAGTACAGTATTGTTGCCAATTGCTGATGGCTAGAATGATTGGCCTTTGTTTAGACTGACATTACACATAGGTCCTGTACTATGGTTTTTTGTTAAAATTTCATAACGAAGGTTATTTGTAAGTTTGTCACTAAAAAAATCTTTCTAGAAAATTTAGGAAAGGATTTTTCTTTAAGCCCATATTTGTATGTCAAATCCTGTTATTGTTGTTTGTGGTGGGTAAGTTTGGGCTCCATGGCTGTTTTTCATAGACTGGAAGCTATACGAAAGTTACACGATGTGTCTTTTTTTTTTAGACTGAATACACAGTTTAAGAGGTCTTATATTGGTCATAGACATTATATGAAGGATGACTTATCTAGACAAGGATAACCTCTATGCTCCAACTATAAAATTAACAAGAAGCCCCCACCCCAAACACATATATATGTATATATCTGTGCGCACACTATCCCCAAAAAATAAAACAATGAAGCATAAAAACATACTATGATAAAACTAAACTAGGAAGAAAAAGAAGGGTGATTACTTTGTAGTTGGTGCGATCCTGACAATTCAGGTTGCTAGGACTGTGAACTCTTATGGCTTTGACCACAGGCTTTATTTGCATGAAGTGGCTGCTCGTTGGAACCTCTAATTTATGAAAATACATAAATAAATAGAAACTTTGGTTTAGAATTACTCAATATTAGGTCACTGGTCTTATACTAAGGTCTCGAGCTATCTTCATTAATAAGATCCTCATCTCATGAATGAGGTTGTTTCTTTATAGGAGTATATCTTCCCACTTGGACCGGGGTTAATCACCTCTTTAGGCTCTGGCCTATCCCCAACTGCCACATGGTGCTGGTGGGCCAGACTCACTGAGGCTCACGCCAACATGGCCCACTGCAGTCTTATATAGACCCGGGTGTTAACATTTCCTCCCTCACTACCCCAACCCAAAAATATAAGCAAATGTTTAAATTACAGTGGGGAAAGGGATTGTTTTTTTTTGGGCAGGTGTAGTTGCAGTGGTTCCCTGCATTAGGTTTGTCTTTGTGCTGATGCTCCATTTTTGGTTACTCCTTTTACATATGTGAGGCTGCCTTAAATATCTGTGAATGTCATGACCCTTAAGAAATTGTCCTGTTCAAAAGCACAGTTGTCTTACACACGCTGTAAAAATAGTTCTTTCTCTTATGTTCCATAGCGGTCTAAAGCTTGAGCCACAACTTAGTGTTTTAGCTAGGTTTCTGAAAAAAAAAACCCATATGGGAATTGATTAGAAAGTGTTGCTCACTCCATGGGCTTTTCTTTTCTTTTATTCAGCATAGTGTTAGCTCCATTATGCACAAATACCAACTAGTGTAGTGAAACACAACTTACTGCCGGCTTATTTTACATTTTTTTTTTTTGATGTTTCTGTAGGTATACGGCTTATCATCGGTTATGCTGGCATTTCTCATTATTTTCTTCCAAGGTCTGCAAAATAAGTTCGAACCTTAAATACTAAACTCTGAATTTAAAGATGCTAGTCATTGGATCTGTAATTGGGACCCTCTCTTGCATTTTGGGTTTTCACAGTATTCACCTTCAGCCAGAAGATATCGGTTAATTTCAGCTGCTGCTTGCTTTATCCAAGGACTGTCCTCCTTAATTGCACAGGCTGGTTTGGCCATTGTTGTTGATTACAAAGCTGCCAGTCCCAGATATATTTGCTTGCATCGTGGCATTTGTACCCACAAGCATTCAGCCCAGCGTTGGAAATCTTTCTTATCCTTCCTGGAAACAACCCCAATACTGGATCATGATTACTTGCCAATCTTCTAGTTATCTTTGTACATTAGAGACTACTTCAGTTTCATGTGTTTTAGGTTTATATGAGCTCGGATGTCGATTATATTTTTTTTCTTCTTTCTATTTTGTCGCAGCTGATTCATTGCAAATCTGGTTGGAATTGCCAGTTGATGAGCTAGACATCGATTAGATTTTATCAAACCAGCATAGTTGTCCCATTTGGTTGTGCGTTGTGGTCAAGGAGATGGTTAACTGCAATATTAATTAAAATTTGTACATATATTAATATCTTTGGCATCTAAATATATTGAAATAGATGCAGTAAGAGAATGGATAGGAAGAAAGCCAGAATGCCATACCAGAAATATCTGCGCAATTCTGTCGTCTTTCTCATGTTACAACAAGAATCGTCTGTGCAAGTGAACTTAAGAAGGTGATTGATTGATTCTAGTTGGTTAATTATTCAATGGTTCTCGGTAAATAGCAGGAATGAAGAAAAACTGAAGCAAATGAAGAATGCAGGTATTTAGTAATTCCAGTTGTCTCCATTTACAGAATGGCAAGTAGTTGATCCCTGGCATGCTGAAGTATGCTATAAATTTCTGGCAACTTGCAGTAGCTTATTTCCTTATTGAAAGTATTAAGATCCATTTGTCTTCTAGTGTTTAAAATGTGGTGCATTCATATATCTAGATGTATACGTATATATATACAAGGAGCAACATCATCTATCATGTCAAACCTGCATGTTTTAGGGCTAATTTCCTGACAAACTCAAATTTTGAATTTTATTCCCGATCTGAGTGTTGATTTAACTTTATTCAACATTTCAAATTGAGTCTTATTTCAAAAGGCATATTTAATAAAATTGCTTTTTGAATTTGAAATGATGTTTTTTTAAAGTATTTTTCTTTTATTTACGCCAATGTATTTGTCAGTTAAAAATGCAATTTCAAATGATGTTTTTTTAATTGGAAAAAAATGCTAATTTTATAACCCTAGATCTCGTCGTATGCATCGTTCTCTCTCACTCTCACTCTCTCATTCGGTAGAAAACTAAGAACTATTTCCCTCCCTCTCCCTTCTGCTCTCGCTCTCACTCACTCTCTCACTCTCACTCATGAGTCTCTGTAAGAAGTTGCTCACTCTCATTTTACCGTTCAAAATCATCAAGTTGTCTTTCACTCTTCATTTGGGATACTCTCTCTAAAGAATTGTTTTGCCTCATTTCTATTTACTTGGTTTCAAGCTTTGTCCGTAGAGATTTTCAAATTTTATCTCTACTTTTGACAACCCAACTGGATTTAGTGGTGATGTGTTTCACACATCTTTATCTTATTTTGTATATATGCATTATGCATCTTTATCTTCTTGTGTATAAATGCATTATTATTTTATTTTATTTTATTTTCTAAATTGATTTTCTATCCAAGTCTGACAACACCACAGAGGAATTAGTCACTACAATGAATCCCCAATACATGTATATATGCATATATACATATATAATGTAATTAACTTGTTAAATTTTTTTTTAAATTAATGTCGTACAATATTGTTGCAGACTATTGATGGTTGTAATAATTGGCATTTGTTTAGATTGACATTACATATAGGTCCTGTACTATGATTTTTTCCTAAAATTTCATAACAAGGGTCATTTGTTAGCTTATCACTAAAAAAATCTTTCTAAAAAATTTAAGAGAAAAAAATAATAGGAAAATTTGGCAAAAGATAGAATCAATTCACAAGCGGATGGGGAATTAAAAACTTGTTGATGGGCATTGTGGAAATGAATATTTAAAAGACTCAAAACACAAAATGATATGAAAAGATTGGATCTTGGATACAATATTTATTTTTATTATTGTTGTTGTTATTTGGGGTGGAGAAAGGGTGGTGGGGTGCTAGAACTGAACTAGGTAATTTTTAATATTTTTTTTCATTTTCTAAGAGATGAGAGTTTGTTTTGTTAGGTGATGGATTGTTCAATTCCCATAACATGATTTCTTTTCTTTGTTTGATTTTATGAAAAATATAAAAGACAAATAGAAGAAAATCACTTTGCCTTATTTGAAATTAAAAGAAAGCCGGAAGTAAATAATAACATAACTATTACAAATATAGAAGTAAAATGAGATGATGTATAAGGTAGCATCGTTCATAGCCTTTTGTGACCATGACTACATATCTTAACCACTGGCCTATACCTTGTTATTTTGAGATTTCGACATAAGAATCAATCATTAATACCTTTTAATATATGTGTTTGATGGTACGCACAGCTAAGTAATAACGACGATGGTAATGTTTTATTGGGGAGGAAAATAGTAAAAGATTGTCGAAAAGGCATAGCCTATGATATAGAGGCTAGCGGCTGCTATAATGTAAAATTGGGAACCTCACTTCCTGGGTTATGAGAAATGATCATGCCTATGATGGTTGGGTATGGAGAATATATGAATATGAAGTTTATATATAGATACCTTTATCGACGAATTGGAGAAGTCTAGGTATATAAGAAGTTGTTGGTCAATGACGACATAACATTACAAACTATCTTAAATCTCTCTTCGAGATATACTGACCTGCATTGTGTTGAAATTTACGTTATGAATGAGGGAAGCACAATGACCACCAATGTCAATTTTGCAAATGTGAATTGGGGATATGTCCAGTCCTACGATGAGCTCTTGTCATGGGGGCGTGATGTATCGATGTTGAGGACATTTACTGAAATGTTTACACTTGAGCAGAGTAGTCAAAGCGCACAAGGTAGGGATACGCTGGGGCAACGAATGTCCAACATTATCAGCCCAAATGAGGATTACTCGGAGGGCTAGAGTAATTTTCAACAATTTTAAGATTTTTACATTCCAGTTACACTTCACCCGGAATGTGTTTCAGGCTAATGGGGATGAGCAGAGGTGGAAGGTCCCAGCACAAGTATGGATCTCGTGGAACAGCTCGGTGGCTTAGATGAGATAGGGAGACGGGTAAATGAAGATGACAATATTCAGTCCGTTGAATTAGATGAAGATGTTGATGTTTTGATAAGAAATCAAGGTAACACTGACTCCGATGACAATGGACACAAACAAGTGAACATTGCTGACTTGAATGACACTCCCGTGCCCTTTTTTATTAACTTGGATGGGGTAAACGATAGCATAACTGATTGAAATTTATATCATTGTGGTTCGACATGGTCAAATACAAATCTGGAGTTTGCAAAAGGAATAGTTTTCAAAGATAAGAATGCAGTGATTAGTGCATGTAACTGGTATAATGTGAAGAAAACGAACATTATTACATTTTAGGAAATAAACAAAAAAGTATAGAGCACCAAGTGCCCTCATGATTGCCTGTGAAAACTACGTGCGTGTTTGAAGAAAAAACATACTTTCTTTGAGATCACATAATACCCCAAGTTGCATACTAGTTTACATGGGATGGACGGTTTGGATCACCGCAATCTGAATTCGACATTCATTACATGTATGATTATGTTCGAAGTAACGGTAAGTTGTTATATGCTTTCAATTTAAACTGAGACATATAAATTTATGTATTCATGCTCTTTCTTGGTAAAGTTTAAGTATTCGTTTGGATCTTGTGGTGTACAGAAAGACCCTGGTTGGAAGATAGCATCCATAGTGAAGAATGTAACAAATAATGCTGGTTTCACAATGTCTTATAAGAAAGCATGGCTTGGAAGAACAAAGGCCATTGTGATGGTATTTGGTGATTGGGATGAGTCATACGAAAAGCTTCTAAGGTACATGAGAATGTTGGAGTTTAGGAACCCAAGCACGATTGTGATTTCATAAACACGTGACATTGGACGAATGGGCTAAGTTGCTCTGGACAGAATATTTTGGGCTATGCATTGAAGGCTTCAAACACTGCCCTCCAGTGATAGGTATCTATGGTACCTGCTTGATCGCTTCCAAAGTATAGGGTGCTTAACTGCAAGTGTACGGGTCGTGATGCAATATAGAATCTCGGAAGTATAAGTATCGTCCCACAGGGAGCAGTGTCAAGGCGATCACAAGAAAACTCTAACACTCAACTCAACCCTAACTTAACCCTAACTTATGCTTCTAAAAAGAGAAAAAAAATTCTTGTATTTGGTTTTTCGAAAGATTTAAACTAAATCTAAACAATGAAAGCAATTTAAATTGATTGAAACTTTATAAAGAAGTGACTAAGAATCAATTGATCCAATTAATCGAGTTTCTCGAAATCCCAATGGAGGTTTCATATAACTCAAATCCTTCGACTACGTTGCAAGTCTCAGATTCGGAAGATTTAGCTTTAAAACCAATAGTGCTTTCAATCTTCAACTTCTAGAATAAATTTGGTTGTTATAATTAATGACGTGTATCATCGATTCGCACAACACATATACTGAATCCAACTCATGCATAAACGTTGCAAGGCAACATATACACTGAGTGTGTATTCACGCATAAGCGTTACCGAACATAATAGGATGCCCAAGTTTTCAAAAGTATCTAGAACAAAGAAGAAAAAGAAGAATCAAGAAGATATAGCAGTGAAATTACCCTTACCTCCATTGTTTATTCTCGATCCTTAATCAATCTTCACAATTGATCCCGAGTTAAGAAATTTAACCTCTCATGGCCATGGAAAACAATTAACTATGTGTTAAAAACTTTCTGAAATATAAAAACTATAAACGAACTAAGAAAACTACAAATCTTGAATTAATTGCAGAAAACTATGAAGTCTTGAACAAAATCTTGAATTAAAGAAATGAAACTTGAATTTAATGGAAATAATTACAAAAATATTGAAAACTCTAATTACTCCCATGAATCTAGACTAAAAAGAAGTAAAAACCCTTAAGAAATCATCCCCCTTTCACAAAAAATTGAAGAGATATATATAGAGATCGCAAGCAGAGTCCTAGCAGAAATAAGAAATTTTTTCCAAAAATCCAACTTAGCGTTCGAACGGCCAATTTCCCTTTATAATCGGTGTTCGAACCCTCAAGCTTGTAAATTTCTCCTTTATTTGTCTAGCCTCTAAGCGTTCGAACCCTCTTATGGGAGTTCAAACCCAAATGCCAAAATCACCATTTTTCTTCAAATTTGCCAGCCACTGTTCGAACGCCACTTTTCTTCTTGTTTCCATTGTTCGAACGCTCAGTGTATTTTTTCACAATTTTCAACTGTCTTCTCCTATTTCTTTGCAACTCAGTTTAAGGCTTTTAGAGTTCATTTCTCGTAATGCTTGTTAGACCTGAACTTGTATAACTTCATAAGATCTTTCCACCAATGCATCTTTCATTCCATTCTGAACAATGGATGAGAACTTGCACGTTTCCTCAGACAAATCTCGGCAACGGTCCTCGATGTGAATTCGCACTCCGGATCACTTTTATGGCTCCAAATCCTCTTTTTTATCAACATTTATCTACAATGAACTCAAAATACGACTCTCAGTACAATATACACTACAGAGGGTATAACTAATCTAATCTAGAGCTAACTTAGGCTAGTTTAGTTGCAATGAACTGCACTTATGCAGCTCAATCAGTACCCTTCTTTACGAAAATTACACAGGAGTTATGCTGATTGCTACGGTTAGAACAATGAGAAAAAACATTTGTTCCTTAACTTTTGCCCTAGTTAAATTAGAAAACTATTGTGATTGGGCACGATTTATCTACAATGTTAGGCATCTTATTGTGCTAGGGCATGAGGGGATAACTTTTATTTCTAATTGACTTGCCGCCATGTTGAGCACCGTCAAACGTGAATGAAAAAAGTCACGACTAGGGCAACCACCTGGATTCCATAGATATTATCTTAGGCACTTTCAAAGTAATTACTAAACAAAGTTTGGTAAAGCTAAAGTTAAGGATCTTATATAGAAAGCTAAAACTGCCCATCAAGTGTGCAAATTTAACAAGGTAATGGAAGTAATTAAAAAATTATGTGAGTCGGTGTACAATGAGTTATGCAAGGATGATCCTAGGAAGTGGACATTGGCATATGATAGAAGTTATCGTTGGAGAGTTACAACCACCAACGATTCAGAGTGCTATAACAATGTATTAAAATGTGCACTAGACTTGCCCATAATTGCCTGTGTTCAGGTTACCTTCTATCGCCTAGTTAACACTTTCAATAACAAACGAAGGAAAATTAAGCGTGATTCAGCTAGGGGGTTAAGGTATGTCAACGAAGTGCAAGACAAGATAGAAGAGTATCAAGCTCGATCAATATGTCATCGCATAAGTTTCTTCAATTGGTAATGTCATAAATTTTGAAAAGTGTATATAGTTGTCTTGCCTATTGCTAGAATTCTATACTTCTCAATGTGTAATACAATTACTATGTTATTATATTTCAATGACAGGGGTTAGGGTTTCGTTGAGGTTGTGACAAATCCAGCAGGCACGAAAGGGAATAAGAAACATGCGGTGTTCTGAATCATCCGTCATGTGATTACGAAAAATAGATGATCTATCACTATCCTTGCTCACACATGCTCGTAGTGTGCCTGAAATCGGATAGACAACCATGGTACTTAATTGCTCCTCAATATAGCATGGACGTTTACGCTCGCATGTACAAAACAAGTTTTCAACCGATGGTGTACGAGTATTATTGGGCAGCATATGATGGTCCTAAGGTCATACCCGATCTGAGTCGTCGACGAGAAGTCACATCCTAGCTCTCAAATACAAAATGAATATAGAATGAGATGGACATCTCTAGGAAACGACAAACTAATCATTGCAGTATTTGTAAGGAATAAGGACATAATAGGCGCAAATGTCCAAATCGGACTGCCTAAGTTGTGTACTGGAGGGTAGTTAGCCATGTGTGATAGTTTATTTGTATCTGTATTGAAGATATTAATTAGTTGTGCTTATATTTGAACTTTATGTTATTGATGCATTGCATTATCTGAATTAAAGAACGGTGTATTAGTAATATCTTTCTTAGTCTTTTGTCAATAATCATTACAACTTTTTAAAGAGTAATAACATCATCCTTTACATTCATGGAGTAGTCACATTCTTCACATGGCCTGCAGATAGTAGTCACATTGTTCACAGCTTTGCGTCAGCCTTTACAACCTTTAATCACATCATTCACATAGCCTGCAGAGTTCATAGAATTTTGTCAGCCTTCACAACCTTTGGTCAAAACTTGCACCTTGCGTAGGGTAGTCACACCCTTCACAGCCTTTATTCATCAACATGCACATACTTCACAGCCTGTAGTTTCATTCTTCACATGGCCTGTAGAGAGTAGTCACATTGTTCACAGCCTTTTGTTAGCCTTCACAGACTTTAGTCACATCATTCACATGGCTTGCAAAGTTCACATCCTTTTGTCAGCCTTCACAACCTTTGGTCAAAACCTATACCCTGCATAAAGTAGTCACACCCTTCATAGCGTTCACATGTGAATGGTACCACCAATTGGCATCCATGGCGAAGTCCTTCACATGTGAATAACATCATCATTCATATGTGAATAGTACCACCAATTAGCATCCAAGGCAAAATTGAAATCAATTCCCACTCACGAGATCGGCGTAGTTCACATGTAACAATTATATCACCCGACCCTATATAAAGAGTGGGTGACAATTATACAACTCAAACATGAATTACATAGTGAGTGATATTTTTTAGGCAACGGGTCGAGATTGGGTTGGGTATGACGAGTGAGAGTATCATTTCGACCCTAATAAACGCTACTCACGAAACACTGCCAACATAATGTACAATGAGTACCAATATCGTACTAAGGAGACCGAAGTTTTAGTAGAAGTTTGTTGAGGTGTGAATATTTTAATCCCCTTTCATAGAGCCATAAATATGCCGATTAATACTTCTCAATTGTTACAAATGGCGTTGTACCATTTCCGTGAAGAAGTTAATAGAATGACACAACGTCATCAACGATGGTCATTTATTTAATCCCCAAATGAGAAGAACGAAAATGGATTTATAGGTGAATGGGAAATATATATGCAAGCCAGTAATAAAGAAAATTATTAATCAGACATCAGGATGTCTAACGAAGATAATGTTTAAAGGTGGATATGTTTGTAGTTGTACTTCGTAATTGTCAGTTTCTTTGTAACCATCTTAGGAATTGCCTATGTTTTCAAGTGTATCTGTGTACTTCATATTGTAGTTTGATATAATGAGTGATAATACTATGACCATTAACTTCTCATTACTAAATTCATCATTACAAATGGAAATAGCAAACACGTGCAACTACTATGTCGTAGTAGATAGACAAATTACTTACTAAGTAAACATATAAAACGAGAACAAGGGTATGGCAAATAACGTAATGATGGCCAACTAGACTCTCAATCTTCATTTGACATCTCGTAGTTCGATAGATACTTTTCATTGTTTAGAGCCTTGGTGCGTTCTTCGATTGTGAGTTGCTTCTGTTTGCTTTTGCCATCTCAGTAGCAAGTTCGAGCATGAAGTATCGGCACCGCTACATAAACATTCTGTTGCTCTCCTTTTTTATCTTTGCTACTGCTTTTTTGTACTCCTCCATGTTCCACTTCCGCATTGTTTGAGACATGTGTCGAGGGATACTAGCCGCCAAGTTTTGCAGATCTATGACTAGTCGTCTTTGTTCCTCAACCCAAACCACCCACTCTTATTGTAGACAAGCATAATAGTCTTAAGGGCTCGAGTACTTTTCGCTTCAGTACTGGTCATCGAATAGAGGCAACAACCACATACAAGGGTGTTGGTGACTTGCCAAACTGTAGAGTCCTCTGTTTGCCATTGTCTCTAGCAAGTGATAAAGTAAATTTTAAAATTTTTATGAATAAATGGGTCCCCCGTCGACTCTTATTTATAGATAGACTATGCTTGAATATTCATACATTTACAAATGTTTTGTATTAATTTTTTTTTCTGGACAATCATATTATTCTGTATAGATACTAATATGTGTCACAATGCAGGGCCTATGAATATAGCTTTATCAAGGCTAGCCGATGTTTAGGTGCTGACGTTACAGGCCCATCATCGATCCACCTACATATGAAACCAAGGGGTATGCATAAGTTAACTTTTCTCTATTTGCATGCATTTATTTTTTTTGTTTGTTTATGTGATTTTTGATATACACTACATTTTTCACACAGAGTACGGAGGCTCTCTAGTGCAGACATGGTGATTCACATCTGTATGATGTAGAATTACACCCCTGTGTGCTACAGTACGTATTATAAGCAAGATTTTATGGTGTATACTGACTTGGGCCTATCCGTTTGGACCACCACCTGATCACTGCCTTGATTGAGCATTGGCAAGAGGAGACACATACGTTCCATCTACCTATCGGTGAGGCCGACATCATGTTATTAGCACCCTATTTTGGCCACTCAGCAATCTCTGGTCTGACCAGAAGCATATACAGACCAGCACAAGTATACTCAAGCCTAAATTGGCTTTCCAAGTCTAGTCCAATCAAACAACCGCTTCGTGCGCTCGCTGGGCCCATTAGAGGCAAAATAACCAAAATATCCTTGTTGCATTAGTCAGTCCAATCCAGACCGGCACGCCTTCCATAAGACAGTAAGTCCATTCAAATTCAAAGTCAAATCCATTTCTCTTGTCATTTGAGAAAGTTAATCCCTCATTGACGGTAGGACCATTCAACCCAGTACGGCACGATCACTAGGAAAGTTTATTCTCTAGATTGGTAAAGCCCCTTTCACACTCATCTTCAGAAAGTATTTAAGTCCCCGAGATGGAAAAGCGGTTCACTTATGGCGCTTGCTAGATCGCCAATGTAGAATGTTCGCTAATCTAGCATGTTCTTTGAAAAATCACAAACCCCTTAAGAATGGTAGACCATCCAAATTCAACAAGTTTTTTGAGAAAGCACAAACCCCTCAACAACGAAAGACCGTCCCAGTCCAACACGACCTTCGAGAAAGTTTATCCATCAAGGCGGTAAGACCCTTTGAAGCCTATCTACTGAGAAAGTATCAATTTCTCGGATAGAAGTCCAGACCAGATTCAAACTGGTCAACACAGACGCCTGCTAGCCTGTCCTTGTGAAAAGTGACCATTTTGCCCCCAGCGGGTCTAGCATGTTCTTCAAGAAAGTACCAAGTCCTCAGAACGGTGAGGCCACCTTCCAAAGCTGTCCCTAAATGGTCCGACATGTCCAATGCTATTCAGCCAACCCCGGTCCTTTCCCAGAGGTTCTCCGGTCAAATGACCATTTTGCCCCTAGGCATCCAAATGCCCTAGAAAACCACACCGACTCTAGGTATCAAACCGGAAACACCCCAGTCAACTCTGGTCAACCCGATCAACTCTAGTCAATCTTGGTCAACCCTGGAGCTCTCAGGATGAGGTGACCGTGATCCGGTCACTCTCTTTAATCACACCGGCTTTGGAAATCAAATTGGCACCCTCCAAAGGGTCTATCTTTTGGCTTTGTGCCTTTATTATTTTTCAAAAGCCACAAGCCTAAAGCGATTCTAGCCTTTCAATGGCTAAAATTGCTTTATGCAAAGTGCAATTTTCTTTTGGATGTTTAAAATATAAGTTAGGGTTTTAGGCCCTAAAACATATTTTCAAAAGACTCGGTTTTCAAACCATTTACAAAACTCGCATTCGGTAAACCCTAGAAGATCAATACTAGGAAAATTCCGTTTTTGCCAACTTAGGAACCTTCCATTTTTAAGCCAAAATCATACATTTTTCAAACCCTCACAATCCTCAATTTTCAAATCAATCAAACATTTCATTTTCAAATCGACCGAATCAAAACTTTCCATTTCAAATCCCTCAAATTGCTTCTTTTTCAAACCTTCCAAATTTAAACCCTAAATCAACTCCTTCTATTTTGGAAACAATCCAAACTTGCATTTTTCAAATAAAATCAAATCAATATTTTCAAATCAAATTCAATCTTCCTGAAAAGGAAATATTTTCAAATCCAATTTTTCTAAAAAAGAAACATTTTCAAATCTAATATTCTTGAAAAGGAAACATTTCCAATCAAATCTTCCTGAAAAGGAAACATTTAAAAATCAAATGAAATCTTCCTGAAAAGGAAACATTTCAAAAATCAAATCAAATCTTCCTGAAAAGGAAACATTTTCAAATGCAATCTTCTTAAAAAGGAAACATTTCAAAAATCAAATCAAATCTTTCTAAAAAGGAAACATTTTCTATGTCCAATCTTTCCTGAATAGAAAACATTTTCAAGCTCAAACTTTTTCAAAAGGAAAATTTTCTAAAAATAAAAACTTTCTAGAAATAGAAATCCATTTCAAAATTTTAACTCTTTCGAACTTTTGTTCGAACTACGACTGACCTGATCCTCTTTAAGGAGGTACATAGGCAACTCTTCATGGGGTGCGGTCACAACCCTTTTCAAATTCCCAATTCCATAACCATTTTTCAAACTCAACTCCATCTTTCAAACTCTTCTTCAAATTTTGTTTTCGAAAGTTTTATAAGTGGATAGCATTAAACATAGGTAACCGTGAATTATAGTTAGGTGAGTAAAAGGTGAATGGACATATAGGTACTGTAAGGGCGGAGTAGGGTGATAGTCTTAGGACATCTTCCTTACACGTAACCAATCCTCGAACTTAAAAATTTCTGTTCAAAGACTAAAACCAGAGTCAATTTTCAAAAGGGTTTTCCAACGTTTTTAGGGTTGTCAAACAACCCTACCTTCTAAAACCCTCTTATGAGGACGTTTTTCAAAAGTATTTTCCAAAACCTAAGTTCAGCCATCGGGTTGTACTTGATATAGATGACCTAACACATCTTTAAATATGTTAGTGGTGACTCCAAAGACCTTTTCAAAAAGCCCTAATCAATTCTATTCAAACCCCGTCGCATTTGTCCTTCTAAGAGGATGAGTTCCAACAAGAGAGCACCGTACCATTTTTTCCTGAGCCAAGAGGGCCTGGTGTCCGGAAACAGGGCACGACACATGTTATAAGACATTGCCGTACTGTTGGGACTACTTGTCGAAGGGGACCCCATCATACGGCAAGGGGTGCCTACTACAGTTTTAGAGTGCCAGCAGCTTCATGTATAATCATTTGGGGTTGCCCCAGCTGCAGAGCATTTGGATAAGAGCCGCCTTAGGTTTTCATGGCTCTATGACACATTTTACGAGCTTTCAGAAGATGATAATGAGGTTACAGTCCAAGCGGAGAGATACGGCTTACATTTTAGGAGCTTCCTTTTTTATAACACTTTGCCCAAGCGGAGAGATATAGCTGGGGCAGTGTAGTTTTAGCCTTGCTTTACAAGGCCATGTGCTGGGCAGGAAAGTCCAACTCGAGGCAAATTGTGGGGGCACTAGTGTTATTACAGGTATTTACTTTGGTTTAATTGACCGTGCTTTATAATAATGTATATTTTTTACGAGTTATCTTTTTTACTACGAGTTATTTATTATGTGAGTGTCACCCATTTTGTATAGATATGGACATGTGAGCACTTTCCATGCATGGCCTCGCGTTGCATGGATGACACTATTGATCGCCAGCAACCATTACTAGTAGGAGGGGTGTAGTTCCCCTCCGGACCATGGGAAACCAGATATAAACGACTAACTTATAATTTTTATCTATAAATATATACGTGTTACTAGTAATTTTCATATTATGTTTAACATTTATATCAAGTGGAGATGTCAATATAGCACAGACACTACTTCCACCCATGTGGTCCGCGTAAATCGAGACCAGCTGGACCGATTAAGCCCTGACGAGGTATGTACACAATATCTTTCATTTGTATTTTATGTTGCTTAATTTTACTATCATTGCTCACAAAATTGGTACTATCAACTTAAACGCATACAATTCACTTGGAGGCCGTACGATGCTATCATTGATGCACTTCTTGCTTATTGTCGGGCATGGAGCGATGTATAGATGACTTGGTTCCCTTTACTGTGCTTTAAGGTCGTTGAGTGACATCTACCTGATTGTGTATGCCAATAGTTTGGGTTTAGACAAGATGTATCAGAAGAGTGTTTTACCTCGGTCAAGTTACATGCTATCGAAATGCGAGGGAGAGGCCAAACTAATTGGACCAACAGATATGGAGAGTATATGCAGCGATGGGAGCATAGGCTTGAGCATCTGGTAGTTGGAGTTTCTGAGGCTGCAGTCATACGATATGATGATCCATATATGGTGTGGTACCACAGTAGTACACGCCCACTAGTGGGCAATTTAACTCACCGCCCTGCTACTGGATACCTAGAGGTGGGCTTCACTGTAGAGGTTGCAGTTAGTACTGCCTTAAAATTTAATTTATCTCACTATGAATTCTTAACATTAGATAGTCATAAATATATCCCTTTATTTTGAAGACTCGTCATAGTATGTCCATACATTAGCTTGTAGATCATGCCATTTATGCGTATGGCTCGATAGAGGCATTGCAAGATATTTATAGGGCACAAGACTTATGTACCATGTCATTTAATGTATTATGAGAGCAGGAGTAGATTACACGGTCAGCAAGTCCAAGCGTTTCCCTTCCCGTGCTGCCACACCATTCAGAATCATCATCATATCAGATGCCACAATCGTTCGGTGCTATTAGGCCATAGTCATTGCATGTGACTCTAACGATGCTAGCATACACATATCATAGTGGGTCACGAGATGTACCTTCTTTATCACGTGCGACTAGTTGTGAGATGAGACCACGTCGCACCCCCCCTGCCCCCCCGCGCGCACGCGCCACATTAGCTCCCTTGTTGCGTATGACCAATGATCTGGGTACTCGGCACTAGGAAATAACGAGGACTTTGATGCATATGTCGACCCATTGTTAGTATTAGGGCAGCATATAGATACGCCTTTCATGCATATAGAAGGTCGCGTTTCACCTGCCATGTCATTCCAGTATACACCTCCATATCCACAATCATACCTAGAGAGGCCATCTCAGGAGGCTTCACAGATCACGCAGGCAAATGCACAACTAGAGCCACAACCATAGCCACAGAGACTGTCAGATCACACGTGTCTACAAGAGCCGTAGGCCGACAAGAGATAGGAGACCACCTCGATGCGGTACGGGAGGTCATGTATAGTAGTTAGGGTACTTAGTTTTTTGTTTATTTTTTTGTACACTATAGGGTTTGTTGTGAAAATTTTTTTTGAAGTAATTTCATATTAGGGTTTTTTTTGTAATTTCATATTACGGCATGTCAATCGGTTTCCCAGTTTGAAATTCATGCAAAGTTTTAAAATTTCAAAACTTAGGTTTTTTAAGTTAGGCCAACTCGGCTATTGGGGTACCAAAATGAGGATGAAGGGTCCGTGGAGTGCGAAACTTGATGGGAAGCATTGGTGTGACACGAGTGACATGTGGGAGTTGACAGCACATCAATTTGTCTCCTGGTTTGGAAGTTATGTAAGTTAGTTTAACTGCTTCACAGACAAAAAGTGGGGGCTGATTTCTTGATATAAACACTATTTCAAAAGGCATTTTTCCCATGCTTTTTAAGAGAAAAAAAATGTTATTTGAAATAGTGTTTTTAGGTGGTGTATTTTCATACACTTCGTATTTCTCTTTATTTTTTCCTTAGAACTTGGAAGAAATATAACATAAGAATGCCATTTGAAAAGGCATTTTTAGTAAAAAGCGCCTTTTGAAATGATGCTCAACCTAGGATGCTGAATTAAGTTGAATCAGCACCAAGTTGAGAATAAACTACAAAAAAAATCTGTGTCAGGAAATTAGCCAATGTTTTGGGGCATGATCGCGACTAATTTCCCTGACAAAGGGAAAAAAATAACTTATTTTGAAAAGGCATTTTTAGGTTGTATTCCACATAAAGCAAATACGGGGACTTTTAGGTTGTATTCAAAATAAAAGGAAATATGGTTAGAAAAATGCAACTAAAAATGCCATTTCAAATGGCATTTATATGCCCTAATTTTTAATCCCTGACTGTTAAACGCAAGAGAGACAGAGACTCTGTCTCTCATGCTCCTTCTCTGTCGAATGCTCAGTTCTTCTCTCTCTCTCTCTCTCTCTCTCTCTCTCTCTCTCTCTCTTTCTCTCTCTCTCTCATGCTCAGTCTCTGACTCTCCCTTCCTTCTCTTTGCTTTATTGGTCGTCTCTTTCACACTCTCCCTTCCTCTCTCAGTTACTCTTTGAAGCTTACAATCAATGGGTAATCGAAGACTGAAGAAACTTGTGATTTAGTAAATCTCTCTCTATATGTGTATATTTATATCTGTAAATCTATGCATATATGTTTGTTTATAAAGATGAAGATGATATTCTTGTAACACATAAATTCTAATGGGGTCAGAACTTAAAAAATATGTTAGTACCCATAACTAGTGCATCAAACAGTCATAACTAGCGCATCAAAATTAGTTCTATTTTTTCAATTTTTGTTGCTCCTGAAAATTTCTAAAGGCCGCTGAAAAGAACTTAAGGGTTCATGTAGAGTTGACGACCCTAGTTAATTAAAGTGAAATGTTGGGCTGGGACTGCACAATGGACTCCAATGGGATCAAATAATTGTCAAATGATTGTGATGGTAATATTGTTGATGAATTTCTTCAGGTGTTAAGAATAAACACTTCTTATCTACTCAAGCTTTCTTAGTGGATATTGACATAATTCCAAAACTTTGGTAATTAAGGTTATCCAAAGTTTAAAGAGACCTATAACTAGCGCCGCATAATTCCATAGTTCCAAACAGTCTTCTAAAATCTTTACAGAGAAAAAACACCGCATCATGCAAAATTTTAGTGAAATACCAAAAGACATTACCTCACTAGTATTGAAGCCACCAATTGAGCTAAAGTTTTCATTCTCTGAAATGGACCTATAACTAGTGCTAATAGGAAGGGCTATGCATGTTCTTGGCAGAGATTATAAATCTAAAGAAGAAACATAAAGACAAAGCCAAAATTAATTGATACCATTAGTACCATATGTCTATGTATAGTGCTTTGTAGTAGTGTTGTTTGGCATGAAATTTGTAGATATACGATTGATTATTTTTCCTTTAATTTTTACTTTTTTAGTAAAGTAAAGTCTGCTTAATGAGGTGGGTTAAAATTATATTTGTTTGATGGTAGGCACAACTAAGTAATGACGATAATGGTAATGTTTTTTTTTTTTTTTGCCTGGGGAGGGGGCGGGGAGGTGGAGAAGATAGTAAAAGATCACCGAAAAGGCATAGCAAATGATATAAAGGCTATTGGTTGCTATGATATAGAACTGGAAACCTCACTTGCTGGATTACGGGAAATGATCATACCTATGATGGCTGGGTATGGAGAACATGTAAATATAAAGTTCATATGTAGATACCCTTATCAATGAATTGGAGAAGTCCTGATAAATAAGAAGTTGTCAGTCAATGATGACATGAAATTGCAAACTGTCTTGAATCTCGCTTCCAGATATAGTGACTTGCATTGTGTTGAAAGATACGTTGTGAATGAGAGGAGCACAATGACCACCAATGTCAGTCATGCATATGTGAATTGGAGAGATGTCTAGTCCTACGGTGAACTCTTGACGCGGGGGGGGTGATGTATCGACGTTGGGGACATTTAGGGGAATGCTTACACTTGGGCATATTAGTCAAAGCGCACAGGGTACAGATGCATCGGTTTAACAAATATCTAACCTATTCAGCCCAAATGAGGATTACTCGAAGGGCCGAAGTAATTTTCAACAATTTTAAGATTTTCACATTCCAGCTACACCTCACCTAGAATATGTTTCAGGCCAATGGGAGTGCGCAAAGGTGGGAGGTCCCACTGCAAGTATGGATCTTGTGAAACGGCTCGATGGTTCAGATGGAATAGAGAGATGGGTAAATGAAGATGGCGATGTTCAGTCCATTGAGTCAGACGAAGACATTGAAGTTTTGATGAGAAATGAAGGAAACATTGACTCCAATGACGATTGACACGAACAAGTGACCATTGTTGACTTGAATGACACTCCCATGCCACTTTTTACAAACCTGGATGAGGTAGACGATAGCATAACTAGTCAAAATTTATATGATCGCGGTCCGATATGGTCAGATGCAAATCCAAAATTTGCAAAATGGATGGTTTTTAGAGATAAAAATGCAGTGATTAGTGCATGTAACTAGTATTATGTGAAAAAAGAACATTATTATACTGTAGAAACAAACAAAAAAGTATAAAGTACCAGGTGTGCTCACGATTACCCATGGAAACTGCCTGTGTTTGAAGAAGAATCATACATTTTTTGAGATCACGTAATACTCCAGGCCACATACCTGTTTACATCGGATGGAGAGTTTGGATCACCGTAATTTGAATTCGACATTCATTGCACGCATGATTATGTCCCAAATTGCAGTAAGTTGTTATAAGTTTTCAATTTAATCTGAAATTTATGTATTCATGCTCTTCCTTTGTAAAGTTTAAGTATTCATTTGGATCTTGTGGTATGCAGGAAGACCCTGGTTGGAAGATAGCATCCATAGTGAAGAATGTAACAAATAATGCTGGTTTTACAGTGTCCTATAAGAAAATATGGCTTGGAAGAACAAATGCCATTGCAATGGTATTTGGTGATTGGGATGAGTCATATGAAAAGCTTCCAAGACACATGAGAACCTTGGAGTGCAGGAACCCAAGCACGACTGTGATTTCAGAAACACGTGACGTTGGACGAATAAGAGAAGTTGCTCTGGACAGAATATTTTGGGCATTTCAACCATACAAATATATACGCAATACTAATAATTTTTATATTATGTTTAACATTTATGTCAGGTGGAGATGTAAATATAGCACAGACGCTACTGTCACCCATGTGGTCAGCATTTGCCGAGACTAGATAGATCGATTGAGGCCTGACAATGTACGTATACAATATTTTTCATTAGTATTTCATATTATTTAATTGTACTATCATTGCTAAAAAAATTGAAAATGTCAATATAAACGCATGCAGTTCATCTGGCGGCCTTACGATGATATCATTCCTACACTTCTTACTTATTGCTGGACAGTGAGCGATGTATGGTTGACTCGGTCCCCTTTACTATGCTTCAAGGTCATTGAGTTGCATCTACCAGATCATGTCTGCCGGTAGTTTGGGTTCAGATATGATGTACCTGAGGAGTGTTTGACCTCTATCAGGCTACACGCTATCGACATGCAAGGGAGAGGCCGGACTGATTGGATTGACAAACACGGAGAGTACATAGAGCTGTGGGAGCAGAGGCGTGAGCATCTGATAGTTGGGGTTCCTAAGACTGCAGTAATGTGATATGATGATCCATATATGGTGTGGTACCGTAGTATTACACGCCCACCCGTGGGCAATCCAGTTTACCACCTCGCTACTGGATACTTGGAGGTGGTTCCACCATAGATATTAGGTTAGTATATGGACTTAAAATTTATTTTATTTCACCGTGAATTCTTAACATCAAATAGTCATAAATACATCCCCTCATTTTTTAGACTCGTCATATCACGTTCATACATTATCTCGTAGATCGTGTCATTTTTGTGTATAGCTCGACAAAGGCATTGCAAGATACGTATAGGGCACGGGACTTGTGTACCACTGCACTTCGTGTATTATGAGAGCAGGAACGGATTACACGATTAGCAGGTCCAGCCGTTCCCCCTCCCGTGCGGCCACACCCCCAAGATTATCTTCATATCAGATGCCACAGTCTTTCTGTGCTACCTGGCCATACTCATCGCATGTGACTCCGATGATGCCAGCGTGCACATATCACAGTGAGTCATAAGATATATCCTCTTCATCACGTGCGAGTAGTTCCGAGGTGAGACCGCATTGCACTAGCTCTACCCACATTACCTCCCTTGTTGTGTATGACCAAGGATTTGGGTACTTGGCACTAGGCGATGATGAGGATTTTGACGCATATGTCGACTCATTATTAGCATCACGGCAGTATATAGAGATACCTTTCATGCATACAGAGGGTCGCGTTTCACCTCCCATGTCGTCCCAGTATGCACCTCTATATTCCATCATACATAAAGGGGTTATCTTAGGAGGCTTCATAGACCACACAGGCAGAGTCATAGCCAGAGCCGCAGAGAATACGTTAGATTACATGTGTCTACGAGAGCCATAGGCCGAGGAGAGATAGGAAGCCACCCCGATGTGGTACGGGAGGTCATGAATAGTAGTTGGGGTACTTTTTTTTTTTTTTTTTTGGTACACTGTAGGGTTTGTTGTGGAAACTTGCTTCGAAGTAATTTCATATTAAGTTTTTTTTGTAAAAATATATTGTTGCAACATAAATAAAGTATGGTTCATCTGGTATGTTAGCCTTTCTTCTTAGTTGTCATGTAAATGGTAAAACCTGGCTTGTCCTTGAGTCTTCATGTGAAGTTTGCACAAAAAGCTTATCCTGCAACCCAATAAATTCATATGAGCTATTTACTCATGCATTGTACCGTATTGGTTATATATACGTTGTGTAATTACATGCAGAATTGCTAAATCATACTTCTAAATATGCCAAATCGAAAAGGATTATTTAAGGCATCGTCCAGTCATTCGGTTCGAAACGGCGACATAACTGAAAACCAATCTTTAGCTATCCATATGGTGCGTACATGCACGAATCTAGTTGGTAACAAATGGTATGGGCGAAAGCATTGCTTTCTTAACAATCCTATCCTAATGCGCGATACAATGGGTCCGATCAGCCATGTCTTCATCAGGGATGCATCCTTACGTCCATCCCGCGAGGTGACCAACGACCAATGCATAAGGTTGCTGTGGGAGGACTTCCTCAATAAACGGTGTGAACAAGAGATGTATTGTTAATGGCATGGCCTACATGTCCCAAAGGCTCATTCAGCTAAGTTGTTCGGCAGGTTATCTTACACCAAGGTCATGAAAGCGCTTGAACGTGAGATCGATCAAATGCAGCGAAAGTTGGATAGATATCATTTTACATATCATGCAAAGAAAGAATGTGCTTATCCAATACAACAATTAATAGAAATTGCTGAAGATCCATTGCTAGTTTCTAACCCAAAACTTTCAAACTTCTCAGAAGAAGAAGGTTACGATAACTTTGTTAACTATCTACCTAGTAGCCTTAGCATTGCTGGTAAACCACTATGTTGTTATGAACATGGTCCCTAAAGTTTGTTTTACTTTTTAATTTAGTATAATGTAAAATAAGTTATTATGTTTTCATGTAATATATGTGCGAATTTGGTTTTCGTCATAATTGTCATTTTCTATTTCATGTTATTCAACTCGGCAATTGGGGTACCGAAATGAGGACGGTCCGAGGAGTGTGAAACTTTAAAAGAGGCATTGGTGTGACACAAGTGACGTGTGGGAGTTGACTACACGTCAATCGGTTACTCGGTTTCAAAGTTATGCAAAGTTTTCGACTTTCGAAACTTAGGTTATCAGAAGTAGGCCAACCCGGCCGTTGGGATACCGAAATAGGGAGGAAGGGTTCAGGGAGTGTGAAACTTTACGGGAGGCACCAGTGTGACACGAGTGATGTGTGGGAGTTGACGACATGTTAATCTGTTTCTCGATTTGAAAGTTGTGCAAAGTTTTTGAATTTCAAAACTTAGGTTATCGAAAGTAGGCCAACATTGCCGTTGGCGTACCGAAATGGGGAGGAAGGGTCTGGGGAGTGTGAAACTTTACGGGAGGCACCGGTGTGACACGAGTGACATGTAGGAGTTGACATCACGTCAATCGGTTTGAAATTTAGGCAAAGTTTTTAAATTTCAAAACTTAGGTTATCGGAAGTAGGCCAACTCGGCCGTTGGGGTATCGAAATGGGGAGAAAGGATTCGAGGAGTGTGAAACTTTACGGGAGGTACTGGTGTGACATGAGTGACTTATGGGAGTTGAGGGCACGTTAATCAGTTTTTCGGTTTGGAAATTATACAAAGTTTTTAAATTTTAAAACTTAGGTTATCAGAAGTAGGCCAACTCAGCCGTTAGGGTACCGAAATAGGGAGTAAGGGTTCGGGGAGTGTGAAACTTTACGGGAAATACCAGTGTGACACAAGTAACGTGTGGGAGTTGACAGCACGTCAATCGGTTACCTGGTTGAAAGTTATGCAAAGCTTTTGAATTTCAAAACTTAGGTTAAGGGAAGTAGGCCAACTCGGCCGTTGGGGTATCGAAATGGGGAGGAAGGGTTCCGGGAGTGTGAAACTTTACAAGAGGCACCGTTGTGACACGAGTGATGTGTGGGAGTTGACGATACGTCAATTGATTTTTCGGTTTGGAAGTTATGCAAATTTTTTGAATTTTGAAACTTAGATTATCGGAAGTAGGCCAACTCGGCCGTTGGGGTACTGAAATTGGGAGGAAGGGTCCGGGGAGTGTGAAAATTTACGGCAGGTACTGGTGTGACATGAGTGATTTGTGGGAGTTAACGACACGTGAATCGGTTTCTCGGTTTGGAAGTTATGCAAAGTTTTCAAATTTCTAAACTTAGCTTATCAAAAGTAGGCCAACTTGGCCATTGGGATACCGAAATGGGAAGGAATGGTCCGGGAAGTGAAACTTTACGGGAGGTACCGGTGTGACACGAGTGACGTGTGGGAGTTGACGGCATGTCAATCAGTTGTTCGATTTGAAATTTATTTAAAGTTTTCAAGTTTCAAAACTTAGGTTATTGGAAGTAGGCCAACTCGACCGTTAGGGTATCGAAATGAGGAGGAGGGGTTCGAGGAGTGTGAAACTTTACGGGAGGCACCAGTGTGACACGAGTGATGTGTGGGAGTTGACGACACGTCAATCGGTTTCCTGATTTGGAAGTTATAAAAAGTTTCGAATTTCAAAACTTAGGTAATCGGAAGTAGGCTAACTCGGCTGTTGGGGTATCGAAATGAGGAGCAAGGGTTCGGGGAGTGTGAAACTTTACGGGAGACACCAGTGTGACACGAGTGACGTGTGGGAGTTGACGACACGTCAATCAGTTTCCCGATTTGGAAGTTATACAAAGTTTTCGAATTTCAAAACTTAGATTATTGGACGTAGGCCAACTAGGCCGTTGGGGTGCCGAAAAAGGATCCGAAAAGTGTAAAACTTTACGGGAGGCACCGGTATGACATGAGTGATGTGTGGGAGTTGACGGCACGTCAATCGATTTTCCAGTTTGAAAGTTATGCAAAGTTTTCGAATTTCAAAACTTAGATTATCGAAAGTAAGCCAACTCAGCCGTTGGGGTACCGACATGGGGAGGAAGGGTTCGAGAAGTGTGAAACATTATGGGAGGCACTAGTGTGACACGAGTAACGTGTGGGAGTTGACGACACGTCTATCGGTTTTTCGGTTTGAAAGTTATGCAAAATTTTCGAATTTCGAAATCCTTTTTCGGGAAATTAGCCCATTATCACAGCATCATCACCTTTTATGGGATCCTAGGTTTTGTGTTGTAGCCTTCTTGGCAAAAGTATCATCAATACCTCCCCCAAGAAACCACTACATTCAAGTTTTCAGTTCAAGCTATTTTTTCATTTGATAGAAATTTGCAATACAAATTAAGCTAAAATCCTTCTGTTTCATTACCGAAGATGATTTCATTTCTTTTTCAACTTGGAGTAATTTCATATTCGGATTTTTTTGTAATTTCATATTACGGCACGTCAAATGATTTTTTAGTTTGGAAGTTATGCAAAGTTTTGAAATTTCAAAATTTAGATTTTCGGAGTTAGGCCAACTCAGTTGTTGAGGTATCGAAATAGGGAGGAAGGGTCCGTGAAGTGTGAAACTTTACAGGAGGCATCGGTGTGATACAAGTGACGTGTAGGAGTTGACGGCACGTTAATCAATTTTTCGGTTTGAAAGCTACGCAAGTTAGTTTAACTGCTTCACGGAGAGAAAGGGGAGGCTGATTTCCTGATATAAACGCCATTTCAAATTGCTTTTTTTCCCAAGTAAATGGCAGTTTTAAGAGAAGAAAAACTCTATTTCAAATAGTGTTTTTTAAGTGGTATATTTTCATACACTTCGTATTTTCTTTTATTTTTTTCCTTAGAAATTGAAAAAAATAATAACATAAAAATGTCATTTGAAAAGGTATTTTTAGTAAAAACACATTTTGAAATGACGCTCAACTTGAAATACTGAATTAAGTTGAATCAGCACCCATGTTGAAAATAAACTCTAAAAAACATTTGTGTCAGAAAAATTAGCCAATGTTTTGGTGCATGATCACAGCATCATTACCTTTAATGGGATCCCAGGTTTTGTCTTGTAGCCTTCTTGGCAAGAGTATCATCAGGACCTCCCCCAAGAAACCACTCCATTCAAGTTTTCAGTTCAAACTGTTTTTTCGTTTGTTAGAAATTTGCAATACAAATTAAGCTGAATCCTTCTGTTTCACTACCTAACATGATTTCATTTCTCCTCCAGCTTGAAGGATCATGGTGGAAGATTTTATGTGTTTGTTAAAAAAGTTTCCTTTCTGATGTTTGGTCATTCATATGCATTCCACAATTATGAGGACAGATTCTCTCTCTCTCTCTCCTTGAGTATTACTCATAAGGTTAGTTGTTTTTGACCAGCTGGCGGGGAATAAAGATCTTTTGGCCGAGACGGCTCCTATCTTTTTCAACTTTTGTTACTATGCCCAGAATCTCCATTGTTGTCGGCTATCCCTCGTTCATAGAAAGGGGACCTTCATGGTGCATTTGATCTTCCAAAATTTGCAGCTGAGTCTCGGATTCCCTCTTGGGGATCTGTTTTTTATAATTCTTTTTGTGTTGATTCTTAACTCTCTCATTAATATAAGTTTTTCTAGAGGAGAATTTACTTTGAGAGAAGATTGGGAATCATATCCATGGATGATTTCTATATTCCTAGGTTTTTAATTTTATTTTATTTTATGTTTTGTCAGATAGTTTGCTTAAACCAAAAGTATACTAGTTTAAATAAACTAGGATGGGATAACCAAATTGGAAGGAACATGATTGGGAACCTTGAAATGGACAGAATCTGGTAAAGGTATCAATTCTGTATTACACAACCACCGTGTTGGTGGTGAGACTTCTCAATGAGATTGGCATCTTTTGTATTTTTGTTTCTTGTTTCACCGCTATCAAATGGTACAGATTTTTGAGCCATCAACCAACATTTGGGATTGGTATTTAGCATTTTTAGCTTATTAGGTGTTCTTATTGTCCGAGTAGTCTTTGTTTTTTGCAATATTGTTTTTTTTTTTTTTTAAATTAACACGTCATGAGAACCTAAAGCATAGTTAATAAGAGACTCTCTTTAAAATTGAAAGCTTGCTTTCCTGAAAACTCACTTCTAGAATGAAAACGAAACTCTTATAAAATAAAACTCTAACACAATTTAAAGAAATTTGTCAAAATCTCTTCAAAAAAAATCGTACAAAATTTCTAGAACCTAGTTTTTCATTAATTTTTAATATTTTACAGGCTCTTAAATCTTATTATTCAGCAATAATATGTAATTTTTTAATAAAAGCCTATGTAGACTATATATCATTAATAGTTTACTTATCATATTAGTATTCTAAATCATGTATATGGTTTTTTTTTTTGGATCTTTAATATATATATATATATATTTATAAATATTCTATTTTATTTTATATTACCTTGCATTTTCTGTTTTTTATTATTTTTTTAATCACATATCACGCTTATCGTCTCTTGCTTTCACGCTTATTTTCGCTTCTTATTCTATGAAATTTTAAAGTAAGGTTATTTGGTCTATTCATATGGATTTTATCTTAACAAAGTCAAGAATGCCCAAGTAATAAAGTCACCTCAGAGGGCACCCACTTCATGAAACCTCCAAAAGACTGAGGATGGCCTATTTTTGGGTTTTGAATGGAATTATTAAAAAGTAATAAAAAAAAAACCCAAAGGAAAAGCAACCAAAAGATGAGAATGTAATTCTTTTGATTAGATAAAGTAGGAACATTTCTTATGTCGGTTCTGAACATTGAACATGGAAGGCTTATGAGCATGTAAGTAGAGGAGAATTTTTCAGAACCGTGAGTTTTTTCATGCAACCGACCAAAAATAAAATAAATATTCAGAGAATAGTAAGTAGGTAGTCATCCAATACATAGGAGTAAAAATTGTAACAAAAAGTAATACGGTAAAAACATAAATACTACTTAACTATTAAAACTTTTTTTTTGAAAAAAAATACAGGACTTTCAGAGGCAAGTAAGTGTCAGTGCTTTTATAGATGGGTTAATTAAACTTTTATCCCTTCACATATGATTCAATATGACTTTACAACCCTCAACTATAAAACCGTATAGTAGCGTGTGACCAGCCAAGTCTTCATGCGCCAATTGCTCCTCCTCCAACCTCTGTGCACTACGTAATAATTTGCCTATTTCGATTTGTTGGTTGGCCGGAGTGAGATGAAATGGTTGGTCCAATTTGAAAATTTCAATGGGTTTGCTGAAAGGGGGATGGTGGCGTGGTGGCAGCTGTATGTGGTAATGGTAGAGGACGTGGTTGGAGGTTGTTAGGCACAAAGTCAAGATTTTGTCTTAGGAGGGCTCAAGCAAAATGGAGATAAGTAATAGCGTTGTTCTATAAATTTTAGGTAAAATAGAGAGACATGTTTGAACGCTAAATTATTTGGATATGTGTAAGTAAAATTAAACCACAAATAAATAATTACGAAAGTAGTAGTTGAGTTGAATTCAGCAGCTGGTCTTAGAATTTCAGTCTTTTTTTAACGGTTCTGTGTTCAAACTCACTTACGGTAGTAGTTGCGTGGCGTAGATGTTGTTCAGAAAGGGTTAAAAGTAATAGTTGAGTTGAATTCAGCAACTGGCCTTAAAATCTTGCTCTTTTTTCAAAAGTTTCGTATTCAAATTCACTTACGATAGTAGTTGCGTGAAGCAGAAACTGTTTAGAAGGGGCTGAATGTCGTTTGCACTTTAGTAAAATTGTGATGACAGGCTTATCCTTCTTAGGTTAGTAGTTATGGTTCAAATCGAACATTCCGCAGCAGATGAAAACCTTTTTTTCACTCCAAAAAAAAAAAAAAACCATAAACAAATAAAAAATAAGGCTACATAGAAAAAAATATGGATCACATATTGCATAGAAAAAGGTCATTTTATTATGCATAATTTTTTGGGTCTCAATTCTATGTCAATATAGAAGGTTTTTTTCAACATTAAGGGACTACTTTAGTATGGACCACATATAACAGGTTTTTTTTTGGGTCTTTTCTAGTTGATTATTCAAGGTTATTAATCTACCTAAATATTTTCCGTTAACGGTATTTATAACTTTCTGCATATTTGAATTATCTTAGTTGAGATGGTTAAAATGTTCACTCTTTCAGTTAGAAGGATGTTGAAGTAATAGTGAATATGGGTGAAGGCTTTTCTGCATAGTTAAGATTGAAGAGAAATTTCTTCTTTTTTATGTATTTTATATTATTGGTTTTCTAGGCCAACTTTGGATTTTGTGGCGGAAAAAAGTTGAATGGATAGAGAATGTATAACCGTAGAGGAGATAATAGCTTGTCCTTTTTTTTTTTTTTTTTTTTTGTATTAGTCTTTTATTATTAAAAAAAATTCAGGAGAGTTTAAAGGACGCCATCGTGTTTATCTCAACCACTCACTATGCGGTCATATGAGACAGGAAAAAGCACTTTACCTTAGACAATACACTATCTCACGTGATATCTAATATTAAAAAAAAAAACTAGTAATTACACTTTTAAAAAAAAATCAAATGACCATCCAAAAGTAAACACAACTCAGTAAAAACAACTTTTTATAGTTTGTACTTATTTATAAAATAAATAGAACGATGAAACTTATACTGTAATGATAAAAATGACTATGCAAAAAAATTTTTTTGATAAGCAAAATGGATATGCCATTTCACATACAATTTTGTCCTGTAACATTTATATGCGGATATATTTGGTACCATTACAAATAAAAAAGTTACGGCCAGGCAATCAAGGTCTTGCGGAGTAGGTACAATCTCAGCGAGAGCAACGAAAACTTTGGTCAAAAGAAAACTTTTTTATTTTGTTATAAAAGGATAAAATTATTTTTTTAATATTTTATTTTAAAGAAATGAAATCATGAAATTACCCTTATTACAGAAGTGCCGTTAATACTAACAATTTTGATTTATTTTAGGATTAATTATACTTTGTACCCTTGCACTTTATATTAAATTTTATTTTAGGACATTTACTTTTAATTATAACAATTAAGCTCTTAGATTTTAAATTTGTTACAATGTTAACTTTTTGTTTAAAAAATAGTTAAAAAATTTGCATATGATAGTTACATAACCTTTTTTAAGGAACTAATATGTAAAATTTAATCGTTTTTCATTTTAAAATCTCACACGTAGAGTTGAATGTTTACATCACAAAGTTGATTGAACTCATAATTTTGGAATAATTTAAAAGAAATTTATCGTAGATTATTAGAAAGACGCATAATTTTATATCCCTTCACTCTGAAAAAGGCAAAATGCTTACTATATGAGAATTTATTTATTTATTTTTAAATAAAAACTAACAAATAAATTGACATTGTAACAAATTAAAAATATAAAGATTTAAATGTTATAATTAAAAATAAAAATATTAAAATAAAATTTAAAATATAATTAACTATTTATTTTATAGTTAACTCTATGCGAAGAATTATGTGTTCACTATTAAGAGCTCTCAAAAAGTAAAGCGTAGCCATCCAAAAAAAAAATAGTAATAAAAAACTGATGAATAGATTCTTTGGATCGTTGGTAATTAAGCTACGAATGTAGGGCCAGTTTCGGATCGTATTCCAATCTGCAGGAACAACCGTGTAAAAGACACGTATTTTACATCTCAGTCGTCTATATTCAACTTTAAGATTCAACCGTCCATTCCATTCTCTGCCGCCTATAAAAGGGGGCCATTGGGGTTTGCATCTCGCCACCGTGACTCTTCGCAACGATTCTGGCGAGGACGCAACCGAATTCGGGATTTCTAGAGAGAGAGAGAGTTAAATTTTAAGAAGGAAAATCTACAATCGCGTTGTTCTTGTCCCTTATATAGATTGAAGCGATTATCAATCTCTTTGCGAACTAACCATTTTCCAAGTTTTCTGAGATTTATATATATGGTTTTACCCTTATCCAGGCATAAATTTTCGTTTTCCATTTGAAATAACGTTCAAATTTGGATCGAACTAACTGTTTCAGTCGGTAACTGCATACGGTATTGGTTATTGGATTTAGAATTTTGTTTCTGATTTTATCTTTGATTGATAGGGTTTGATTTGGGGATAATCATGAACGATCCGATGAACCAGTCAAAAATGATGAATCACTCACAAGTAATGATGAATCAGCCTCCCCAGATACAAATTTTGAGTCAGCCTCCGCCTCAGTTGATGAACCAGAGGTCTCAAATGTTGGGTCGGTCTCAGTTGATGATGAACCAATCGCAGACTCAGGGGATGGGTCAGTCTCAGATGATGAATCGGAGCTATGGAATGTGGCCGCCACCGCCTCAGACTTCGATAGACATGTTGAAGTTTCCGAACCCTATGAAACAGCAAGGTTTCATGGCTTCAAATCAATCGAAGCCTCGCAATTGGAAGGGAAAGAAGGGAAACGATATGAGGAAAGACGGGAGGAGGAAGGAAAAGCCGGTGATAGCCGCTAGCGGCAGCAGTGCTGGACCTGCTGGTGCAGGTGGTGGGGTTGGTCTAGGTGGCGGTGGAGGTTACAAGCCTCCAACGCTTAACGAGTTGCAGCATCAGAATCGTTTGAAGGCTCGGAGGTTCTACCCAAAGAAGAAGAATAACAGATTTGCCCCTTATGCTCCTCGGAATACCACTTCGTTTATTATTCGGGCTAAGAAATCGGGTGGGATTGCATCACTGGTTTCACCTTGCCCTGTAACGCCGGCAGTGCTTCCGACCCCCATGTTTTCACCGTCCAGAGAGGTTTTGGGGGATATGGCGAAGGAGGAGTGGGGGGTTGATGGGTATGGGTCGATGAATGGGTTAATTAGGCTTCGGTCACCTGGGAATGAGGCAGATCCCCATGAGGATGAGGAAGAAGAGGAAGGAGGATCAAGCGAGAGTGATGTGGAAGAGCATGTAGAGGTGGAAAGGAGATTGGATCATGATTTGAGCCGTTTTGAGATGATTTATCCGAACTATGGTGTGGATCATAACAATGTGTTGGAGAATCGGGTGGATGATCAAGATACCCATATAGCTCATCTGGAAGAAGAGAACCTGATCTTAAAGGAGAGGCTTTACTTGATGGAGAGGGAGTTTGGTGACTTAAGGAGGAGGTTGCAAGGTCTTGAGAGGCGGAACCACGTGGTGGAAGAAATTAATGAGGAGGTAGTAGAGAATGTTTCCAAAAATGGGAGTGAGGGGAGAGACGATGTTCGTTCAACAGAGGAAAATAATGAGGTGGTGGAAGAGAATAATGAAGGTGGGAAAGTCATTTTAAAGGGGGAGAATAATGAGGAGATATCAGAGAATGAGTGTGCAAGGGATGTTTGTATGGAAGAATTCGCGCATGCGCGACGTGAAGTGATTCCCAAAAACGTTCTCTCAACAGGGGAAAATAATGAGGTGGTGGAAGAGAATAATGAAGGTAGGGAAGTCATCTTAAAGGGGGAGAATAATGAGGAGATGTCAGCGAATGAGTGTGCAAGGGATGTTTGTATGGAAGAATTTGCACATGCACAGCGTGAAGTGATTCCCAAGAACCAGTCTAAGGATGGAGGATTGGGAAATGGTTGCTCAGAGACCAGCATTGCTGGCAGTGACGTGGTTTGTATGGAAGAATTTGCACGTGCACAGAGTGAAGTGACTGCAGAGGAACAGTCTAAGGATGGAGTGGAAAATGGATGCTCAGAGAAGAGCATTGGCGACGGTGACTTATCTAATTGTCCCGCGTTAATGTAAGTCTCTTCTTTGACAGATATCTCTTGATAGATTTCCTTAGTCCATCATATTGTTCAAAGTCTCCATATATGCTCTCTAAGTAGATTACTTGTTTTGTTGATCATTTGGGGAAATGGGAGGAGAACTGGCTTTGTTCTCCCATCTTTTATCCTCATTTTGCTTGACAGTTTCGTTAGTGAGAATGGACCTAGTGCTTTCTTTTTCCTTCTATTTTTAGTTTTTCTTATTTTTTCTGTTTTTCCTTTTTTTTTTTTTTTTTAAATGTCTGGTGTTGTATGTGGAGTGTTCATTTTGTTAAAGACATAAATTTGTAATCTTGCACGATGTTGAATGAACCTCTGAATTTGAAATTATGCCTAATTGCTTTTATGTACAATAGCTTCCTTCATGTAACTTAATGGGATATTTTCAGATTGTGTCATTCTGTCAAGTAATGAATGATCAGCTTATGTAACTTAATATCTTGATCTATATATGTGAAGGCAATTTTTTTTTGCTTTCTGCTTTCGTTGCCTTAGGTTTTCTGGCTATTACCTATATTGTTGTTTTTATTTAAAGATATTCATCATCATATAACTGGCTGTCTTTCTGGTTATCAGGATGTTACGCCATTTTTAACTTCAATCCATACTCTGGCTGTTTGGTCTTTTGTGGAACTCGTCTCAAGTCTGGAAGTTTTAATTAGATCAACCATATTTGATTTCCAATTTCCACATGTGAGCGTTTAGCTGGTTATGGATATGATTCGTAATTAGGTTATCAATCAGTTGAGTCAATGCATGTTGGATAGGTTGGGGATTGACACAAAGTGATTGAGTCATTTTGTGCTCTACTTCCTCACTGTTTCATTTGCAATATGGGGAACTTCCTGTCAAAATGGTGTCACACCAACTACTTTTAGGCTCATTGTTCTTTTTGTAGATGATTGCTTGATCGGCATTCATTAGGTAAAGCATTGTATCCTGACTGAAATGAGGAATAAAATTATGGAAAATGATTGTTGGCCAGATGAAGTGGAGTGATAGTTATCTATTTGTACACTTGCTTTCCTGATGGCTTTTCCTTTTATGGCTGAACGATAGAAAACGTGTTGTCTCCTTTTTTCTGCTACCTTATGAATTGTTTGACTATTGTTGTATTAAAGGTTAGAGCTATTTCTTTCTTGTGTAATGTGTTACTTGTGATGGTATAGTAGAGCAATGTTTGTATGATGCCAATGGTCAAGATTCACCAAAGCAAAATGGGTATTACAAAATATAGTTGGAATTATGCTTGTTATTCTAGAACTGTGAAGAAATATGTGGGAGACGAATAAAGAGGTATGGGGAGGGAAGAAGCTGTCGGCTTAAGGTTTGCCTTCTAAGAAAGTTGTATCCAATGGACGAGCTAAAACTATCTGATGGACAAGAGCTAAAACTACTTGATGGAAAGAGTGAAGAGGGCTTGCAAATTTTTTATGTTGCCGATTCATAAGATCTTATGGTGGTTTATATTAGTTTTTGTTGTAAATTCATTTAGTTATGGTGGAATGTTAATAAGGTAGGGAGGTCCATCTTGACTACAAGGTGTTTAATAAGCTTGAAATATATTGGGCTTATGAGAGGATCTCCATTTTGAGATCTTCTACTATTATGTGTTTAACCTTTCTAGGGACCCTTGATTAGTGAATGTTGAGACATTGAAGGTGATATGTAATTTTTCAAGAATTAAACCATTTTCAGTGGAAATCAACAAGGACTTGTGTTGTTGCTCTATTAGTTTAAGGTGTCCAAAGTAGATTACTTCATAACTCCTGTTGTTTTTAGATTTTTAGATAATTATATACTTGCCAGTTATGATGTAGAGAATGAAAATCTCCCAGAGGAGAAGTTTGATGGATGAGAGGACTTGGTTAAATTAGGAATATTTCACCTTGAAGGACTAATTTTTTCTTGAGTGACTTGTGCAATTTTTTCTCCTAGGGCTTGCATCACCTGGAATGTAATGTCATGCAGGACAAAATAAAGAGGTTATAGTAGAGAATGTGTCTTAAAATGAGAGGATAAATTAGAGGAGGGGCTTCCCTTAATATTTATTTTTCCGTTTTCACATAAAATGGCTATGTTATAACTCGATAGAGTTCTGCCAGTACACTGGTTTACGTGAGGGATGACATGGCTGTCGTTTGAAGTTTGGGTGTTTGGAGGCATTTTCTCAATGTTCCAGCATAAGTTGTCTGGTTCCATGGTAATCAATGTTCTCTCTCTCTCTCTCTCTCTATCTCTCTCTCTCTCTCTCTCATGTGGATTTTTTGGGGGGGGGGGGGGGGGGGAACGGAAGGGGAGATTCTTTTGCTGGGTTTAATTTGTTTTGGAGAATTTATTTTTAGTATCTGGCAGTCCTATTTGCTTGCTAATTGGACGCCATGGTCAATGAGAAGTTATAATCAGGGACCGACAAACTGAAAAAACAGCTATTGCTAATCGATACCAAGCAAATAGGACTGTCTTTTGCTGGTATTGATTTAGTATTTATAAATGCCAATGTAATGCCCAAGGTTAGAAGCTGCAGAATTTGTTTGAAATGGTTACGGATGGTAAATTAGTGCTGAGCTGCAAAAGTTGAGCATAGTTGAGTTTACGTGGTCTAGTTATGAAGAGTAGGTTGGTTGTCAATTATGTTTTTGTGAAACTGGAAGGGTTCCATGGCTTTATGGGCAGTCTCTTGTTATTATTCGTGCTATATATGTACATGATACATACATATTTTTTTGATTGGTAAACATGATACATATGTGTATTAGTGTGTATTTTGGGATATTGAGTTTGAAGCATTGCTTATGCAGTTCTCTTTCCTTTGTTGTTTATTCATTTCTAGCAGAGTTTGAATGGTTTATCATTTATTATAAGTTTCGATTTTTTTTTTTTTATTTGTTGAGAAGCAAGTGAAAGCTTTCCGCCATTCTGTGAGATGGATTATTATTGGTTCCAGAGTGGGTATAGCTTGAAAGTTGATCCTGTTATGGTGTCCCTTTCTTCTTGGAAAGGCCTTCATGAAGTTGGCTTCTTTTATTTATGGTGTAAGCGTGCCTGTTTTCCTGTCTCTTCTCTTTATTTGTTTATTTATTTACTTTTTTTGTTTGGGTGAGTGGGATTGTATTGTTCATGCAGTGTCATCACTGTTTGCAAGATAACTTAATTAGGAGGTGACAAATTCGTGTTAATTGGTGATGTATGCGTAAGCAATATAGGAAGGAAGTTAATCATCTCGTTATTCATTGCATGGTGGGTAGAGACATTTGGTCTTTTGGTTCTTTGTGCGTCTGCCGTAGTGGGTGTTGCCGAGGAAGAATTTAACAGAGCTTATACAATCTTGGATAGAGGCTAGAGCGGGAGAGGGTAGGAAAGAGGCTTGTTTTTGGTGCCTTTGGCCTTGATGTGGATTATTTGGGGTTAACACGATCAGAAAACTATATATGCGGTAGAAGTACCGATCTTTAAAATAGGGAGTAGATTTTTCTCTTTTTATTCGTAGAAACACTAGGTTGACAAGATGCTCAAGAAGATTGAAACTCCAGAGGCCCTTCATCTCCACGGTAAGTTGAATAAATATATAATTTATTATTCCTACTTTGAAAGATTAGTAACTTGGAACTTAAAGATTTGCTCACGACTAGAAGTGCATACCAGCTCACTACTAGAAGAAATTATCTGGTCCAAAATGGGAGGCTCTAGCGAAGAAATGTACATTTTGGAAGACTAGCAAAGAAATGTACCGAGAAGCGGAGCTACTGTGTGCTTTAACCGTCTTCAAGGATCCAACCTACCCGATAAGTATCTCAGCCCTCCTTGGATTGGCCAGGGTAAGCCATCTTATTGCTAGCTCATCTCTTGTGCTTGTTAGTAGTTGTTGTTCATCCCAAGAAATGCATCGATTATCATTTATTAGAACTTAAAAGTAATGTTCATGGTTTTATTTTCCCTCAGTTTGTTTTGTTTCCTTTCTTTGCCTTGTGTAGGGTTCGAACGCTCCCAGCCATGCTCTCCAAGCATTTGTTGATCCCTGGTACTGTCTCGAGGGCAATCAATTTGAATGTATCCAAAGTGGCGGGCAATTTATGGTGCCCCAGAGAAGTTGGGCATTGGCCTGATTTAGTGTGAATGGTACCTAAATTGTAGTTTCAAAATGGTCTGTCTGCTTTGTGTTGAAACTAGAAAGAACCTTCTGTAAAAAAAATTTTCTTCTTCCCTGATCGACCACAGAAAATTGATTTTGTTAATGGTGCATTTTCTTCTCATTATTCGACCACAACCAGATGAGAGAAGGATTTTATCCCCTTTTAATCTTTATTTTCCTGTCCCTCGTTTTGGAGAATAGACCAAATGAACATTTATGGATCAAAATTTTTCGTTGCTTTTGTAGGTTAAAGTAACAAGTTTACTACAATCACTTCAAGATATGCCTGACAGATCAAGGGTTCAGCTTGTCTGCCCAGATAAAAACATCCTCGAAGGCTGTTTATACATCCCAATCGCCATTGATGATAGAAGGTTCCGATCCTGCAGCAGTCTATTGCCAAAATGTGGCTAGGAATGTGTGACAGTAAGATGCAATACAGGATCTACACACTTGAAATTTAAAGAGGTCTAAGCCCCTGCTTGATCATTTTTAGCCCTATGATATTATATACATTGCTGGATATATATATTATATACATGAAACTCAATGCTTTCATGTCCAAAATCATGGAGCTTCACTAACCTTATTATTCCTGATCAAATTTACAAAATCCAACTTAAAACATCATATGCTGAATGTTCCCCATGACACCCAGACATCAATATCAATGAAACTCCATTTTTAAAATGTGAAATGGAGATCAAAACAATCTTGTACTACCAAGAGTCTTCATTGTTTTGCGCATCAAAAAGCTGGCCAACGCGCCTTACACTCAACCTGAACACTCAAGCCTGTGCGTTACCTAGAACCCTCACCCATTTTCAGGCCAACCTTGCATCTCCAGCTTGTAATGTACCATCCAAAGTTCCACAAGTAAGCAACCTGAAAAGGAAGAGTTATCAATACCGGCTAAAGTAATCATAACCAAATCAGGCACCAAACCACGAAAGGCCGAGTTCATAGTTCATCGTTTCAACTATTGTTACAAAGTCGAACATATTTAATTCACTCATAGAAGTTAGTTACATACATGTGCATGAAAGCTTGTTATCTCATATATGTGCCAAAATATAGACACAAAAAAAAAAAAAAAAAACACAATGTGTGGATTAGTTGTTGGGTGGGGCTAATCCTAATTTTGTACCTATGTTCGAATCCCCTTAGCAACAGTTTGCAAGGGGGCGTGAAATTTTTAAAAAGTTATAATTACCAACTTGCTTTACATGTTAAGTTACCAATGCAATGTGTATTAAAAGGAGTTGAGCAGTACACCAGTGGGCCGCAGTGTATCTAAAAGAGTCAACATTATTGCAGCTCGAATTAAGAAGTTTTAATGTTAGTGCTGCCTAGTTCAATTGAACCGCCAGATCCACCGGTTCCAGGTTCTGGTTCGGTTCTGATTACATTGCTGCTGGCGGTTAATGGTATTTTCATTTGGATGATGCTGTTGCCAGAATATCTCTGGCTTTGGCCAAGCAGCGTACACCTCTTCAAAGCACTAAATGATTGTATGCTGCTCTGAAAACTAACATTTATCACCTCCTGGAGGTGGACAGATATTCCTCAATGTGAATCTCATTACAGAAGAGAACAAGTTATGCTGTGTTCTGCCCTAAATCGGTAGCTGGCACACAAAGTGCCATTTAGTGATTATAGAAAGTTTTTCTCCTCTTTTCAGCAGAAAATGTGAAATTCATTACCTGATAATGATTAGCCAGCCTTGAGTTATGGAAGAAAAATCGATGTTGATATGTACTTTACCAAGTCCAAAGGCAGATACTGACCTCAACTCCAGAACATGACATGGAACAGACTCGAATGCATCGTACTTCAGCAGACTTGTGCCAATCAACCCAGCAACCAGAGAGAAGTAAAGCCAATCCTTTTGTAACAACATCCACCGTTGTAAAAGCCAATGGTTCAGCAATTCTATGTGGTTTTCAACCCTATAATTTCATAGAATCTCATCAGTTCATACTTCTCTTTATGTTCCCCATTTCTGAAACCTTTAGAACACAAACCTTGAGATGTTTGCCAGCATAACTAAAAGTGCCAGTGAGCAGGAGGAGGATTGCATATGACTATGGATATCCTTTCATGGTACTAAGCCATACATGTTATACCCTCCCATTGCAGTGCAGATTGTCTGTTCAACTGCTCAAGTCTTCGATCAATCTGCAGTATGCTTTCAACAGACAACCTGAAATGCTAAATTCTCAGTGCTAGCATAGAAATTACACTACAGACAAAGAGTTAAAAAAAGAAGAAGAGGCAAATCTAAGATTCCAAGAAAAGGAGGATTCTTTTCATCACATCCAAAACAGCATCTCATGCAAACTAGTGTGTCCATAAAATCATGATAGAAATATCTTAGTCTGCTAGAACTGTAGATGTAATTCAATATGGCACAAAGATATAAGCTGACACTCAGACATGCAAATAAACCATAGGTTTGAAAGGAAAACGTTGAAGAGATTAGAGCACTACAGAGTGCTCACCAAGTGCTTCAGATTGAAGGCCTGTCTCGAGCTTGACGCTCCATTCAATGGCACAATGTGCAGTGATACTCTTCATTTTAATTTCTTTAAGCCAAAGCAAAATTCCCAGAGCTTAAAATGTGGCCCTTTGCCATCATGAAGAAATTTATTAATAGAGACAAACGCAGTGATTCATCATTGTCCCAAACTATAATGCTTCAACATCTGACCAGAACATAAATAAATGATTCCCAAGGTGGCTCTGCTGTTCAGAAAAAGTTGGTCTGCCATAAGTTGGCAGCATACCAGTAGCATAAAGAGCAGTAGTTCAAAGTGCAGTAACACATTTGAAATAATGATATCAGCACACCAGTAGATAGCAAGTAAGAGCAGTTCAAAATATTGGACCGTCTTTTAAAACACGGGGGTCTCAAAAATTTTGAAGTTAATAGGTTCAGTGTCAACCAAGAACTTCACAAGGGAGAAGGAGATCTCTAGCCAGTGTCGCACAAATAATGGCAATTAACTTAAACAATACAGTGGCAGCAGGGGGATCCAGCCGAAAAAGTTATCCATGTGTACATGGGTGTTAAGCGTGGCCAGTGAACCCGTAGAATCTCATCCTCCATTTCTCTTTATGAAATAGGATCTGCCGTAACGTACAAAGCCCCCAAAACTTCAGTAACCATGCTTCCTTTTCTTCTGGCCCTTGCCAACAGAGAAAGAACCCATCGTGTATTGCGAATTTATGAGTTCCCGAGGAATTGGAGATCCAGATGATTTCAGGATATCAACCAACTCGGGAAACACTTTCTTGTTCTCTTCATTCAGAAACACAATTGCGGTACCCTTTTCCCCCAGCCTGGATGCCCTTCCAATCTGGTGAACATACTCCTTAATAGAATTTGGCATGTCAAAGACTATAACCTGTCTCATGCCCAAGAGATCAACTCCTCGGCCCAAAACCCCCGTGGCCACAATCACAGGAAACTCTCCAACTAAAAAAGACCTTATAATTTCCCTCCTCTCCTTCATGGGCTTTTCTCCATGAATCGATACAGCTTTCACCCCAGTGGTGGCTGTTACTGCTTCAGAAAGGAGGTCAGCCCCAAGTCTCGAACCCACAAATACCACAACTGGTGGCATGAAGTGCTGCTTGCTCATCAATATGTCAAAAAGCTTTTGCTTCTTTTTCTTTGACTCAACCCAAATGGGAAGCTGCTTCACAGCCTCATTTGGCTTGTTTGGCCTCCCCACAGAGAGAGCAATTATATCCTTCGCCATTAAGCTAGCCATCTTCTCAACTTCTTTTGGAATTGTTGCAGAATACATCAACACTTGAGGTTGGGGCAGGGCCCTAAAAATCTGCATTACCTGTTCACGAAAGCCCCTCTGGAGCATGCAGTCCACTTCATCCAGAACAAGAATTGAAACACCATCTAATTCAATGTCATACTTGGTCAAAAGATCAATAAGTCTTCCCGGAGTTCCTACAATCATTGCCACCCCTTGCTGGATGCGGTGAAGTTGTCCAGCCATGGGATCACCACCAACCACAAGTGCAGTCTTAAACAGCAAGCCCTTTCCAAGCAACTTAGCCTGCTCCTCCACCTGTATGCAGAGCTCTCTAGTTGGTGAAAGAACCATTGCCAATGGTTTTTTCTGATTTGAGAACTTCTCAAGGTTAAAATTTGCACAATAGGAAATTATAGGAACCAAAAAAGCAGCAGTTTTCCCTGAACCAGTGTCAGCTGAAACAAGCAGGCTTTTGCCAATCAAAGCAGCTGGGATTGCTTGCATCTGTACGGGGGTTGGCATTTCGTATCCTGCAGCTTCAATATTGTCAAGAAGCTTCTGAGCAAGATTACAAGAAGCAAATGACAAGATGGGTGCTGGAACCAAGTCCCCCCTCACATCAATTTCAAGTTTCTTTCTTAGCAATTCAGTCTGATTAATAGTTAGATATTGAGATTCTGGTTTATCATCAGTATCTCTTACATAAAAGCACTCATCAGTTGTAGGTACTCTCATAGGAGGTGGGTGACAAGCTGGCAACCGTGAATTGGAAACCCTGCATAGTAAAGTCTCTTTACACTCCAGGCTGCATATATCATCATCAGTCTCATCGCATATATACTCGCCATAGCGGCCACATATAATACAATGAGGCTCCCCTGGAAGAGCTTCTCTTTGATCCCAACACCTCTTCTTCACATCATTTGCTGCATCAGAGACTAAAACAATAATTCTGTAAGCTAGCAGAAGGGATTAAGTAGCATTACACCAGAATGCTTGCAAATCCCATAACAGGCAGCCACAAATAATGATGTAGAGACATTTACCATAAACTTAAAAAAGTGATTAGCACCCTGCAAGCAGAGGAGAAAAGGTGGGGAAAGAGAAAAGAGATGCCTTCTACTGGCTATTCTGTCCCAATATAGCTGGAGAGTTCCCCCCCTCCCTCTCCTCCTGTTCTCCTTCCCCTTCCCCTTCCCCTTCCTCCACCACTTCCCCTGTGGGTGGATGCAAATAGTGATTGAAAAGCAAAGAAAATAGGGAGCAGTACTCTGAAGAAAGAAGTTTCATAAACAAGAAAGTGATGGAAATAATGATTGTGTTGCTAAAAACGAAAATGCATGTGAATAAGTCAACCAGAGAATTTAAGGAATGGAAGATATTTAAGACAGTATTTGCGTGTGTAAACTGTATACTAAGATGGGTAAAATATAAACAAACTAGTGACAATAACAAACAAACAAACAAACAAACAAACAAGGTAAATAACAATCACGGCTTGGAAGTGATGTGCTTGAAGTACATGAAAGAACATTATATATGCTGCAGAATTGAATCAAAATGGAAGTTGGAGTTGTAGTGTACTACCTGGTGCCTCATTATCATTCACTGCCACCATCGAACTTTGACATTGGTTACCCTTGTCTCCGTATTCCATAATCTGAATTTGAAATCATCCGTTATCAGAGTCATTCGAGTACAGGAACCCTAAAGTGCTATTACACACGCACACGCACACACACACGCGCGCACACACACACACACACACACACACACACAGAACATCACGAGAACTTTAGAGCTGATTAAGCGCAAGTCTCCATTTGACTTCAAGAAATTTATAGTACTATGAAGCAGGAGCGCAGGACAAGGAAGCTGAGGTCAATCACCAAGACACTAAATGACATGTTCGGAAGATAATCGTAAAATTTGTAATCAAACAACAGAGAATGTCATATGAACAAATCATGCAAGATACATATTATCTTATAACTTCAGAGAAGAATGTTGAAGCCGTATGTAAGAGGAAAGAGGTAGTCCCCCATGCATTGAACACGCAGAAATGCTAATAGCAAGCACCAAGGGACAATTGTTTTGTCCAGCGAGGCAAAGCCCTTGACCTCCCAAATTCAGCACACAACAAAATCACAAGAATCGTTCAAATTATCTCTCTTACTCGCATCACATTAGGATCTTTATATGTGTGTATATAGATGTTTACAGGAAACTTTGCCAAACAACAAAATTACAATAATGTTACGTGCTTCCATAACAGACCTGAAAGACCCATTACCAGGTCTGTTATGGAAGCACCTAACAAATAGATATCAAAGCAGCCTCCATGTATTGGGTTTGAGTCATGGAAAGGGCTACATAGGAGAGGGCTATAGAGTGTGACCCATCCAAAAAGAAAATACGGCTACTTGCCGCCAAAGTGAAAGCTACCTAGAGTGAGAGCTACCATGTACTCCGGCTAAGGAAGCGTAGTGGTATGTTACGATACTGATGTGCCCCACCTGTGGTATGGGACATAGGTTGGGCTATTCCGTCATGAAATGGGATATAGGAATTGATCTCACACGTTTCATCAAACTTAAGTCGTTTGACGTATTGGTCAAAGTCCTAACAAATAACCATCCACATTATCACTTACCCACATCACTATGGGATCTTTGTGTGTGTGTAGATCTTTACAAGATCATACACACACAGAAATCAAAACAACTAATTAAGTGAATGTGGAAGAACACATAGGTTAACTCTAAAGATAAAATGAAATATACAAAAGAATCATACAATTGTTTTCAAGAGCATAACAAAAAACATAAACCTAAAATTATTGTCACTGACTTTTGCATTGAAGAAAATTAGAGAGGAACAGAGGATGGAGAAATAAATTGAAAGCTGTATATCCATATGTACAACATTGAAAGCTCTATATCCATATATATAATTGAATACATACACACGTATATAGAGGGCGAGAGGAAGAGAGATCTGGGGAGGGAGTACTCAAAAACGTCGGTGAAGAGAGGGATTTGTCATCTCCAAGCTTCGACTTCACAACAGGGACGACGGAAAGTTGGAAATTAATATATAAAGTCTGAACCCTAATTTAGTAATTCATCGCAAAGAACAAACTGACCCAGTCGAGTGGAACACACAATGTGTTGCGCGGTTTACCAATTTCAGTGACAGTTCTCTATGTAGAGAACCTGTACTTCCCAAACCTAGCAGTCAGAAATGAACCAAACTACTACTAGTATTCAACCAACCAAAAATTTATTTAAGGTTGGCACGATATATAAACAAGTCAAACTTAAACACATGCATTTCAAAGTTGAAACACATTTCAAAGGTTATTCATTTTCTAAAGCTGACTTGAACTCGGTTTGATAAGCATATGCACACTATATATCAACAAACTACTTAACCTTGACTCATAATCAGATGAATTAGAACTTATTTGGAATTAACTGAAAAAATAAACAAGCCAAGCTTAAACACATTTTGAAACAGGTTAAGTTTTAAACAAAACTTGAACAAACCACATAGGTCTTTCATGCTACCATTATACAGTGTCCTTTTTCTACATAGGGAAAAAAAAAAAAAAAAGAACAAAGAGTTTAATTTGGATACACTAACAAAATTTAAGTGTCCTTAGAGTTTAGGGGCCGTTTGGTACAACTCTTTAAAACTTTTTTGGCCTAGCTTTCTTGGCTTATAAGTAAACTAGTGGTACGGCACGTGTTTAATAAATACATACTACAATTAAAAAATTGAACAGCCAATGTACAAAAACTTAAAAACAACAATGAAAGTTAATAATTATATTGTAATATTTATGTATCATCACTATTAATGATGTGAGTCAATGGAAACTAACGTTATATCATGTCAAAATTAACGGTATACTAATTCTTCCTCTCTGTATTGTTCGAGATTTAATGAAGTTTCTTGTTGGCCCTCATATCCATTCTAATCATCACACAGCCATTTTATAAGTTCGTGTCACAGAATTAACTATAGGTATCTTATAATCTGAAAATAGCAAATATTAAAGCTCATAAGGCATCCGAAATTTCTACATGTGAAATAACAATCATCCACCTATAACACAATTTTCACCAATGTCAGATCCTAAAGATTCTGTTCAGCAATCTGCATTGCAAGTTCCCTTAGATTACTTGCGGTAGTGAAGGTTATGTACCACCAAGCTTTCCTCTCATGATCAAACTAATGAGTCAGATAACAAACCGTGTTGTGGCGAACACACAAGCAATGAATGCCTGACGAGTCTCAAAAAGGGCTTAGAGATACCCCTACTGCAGTAAAAGAATGTCAACATTATTAGCATAACTGATAGATTGCAACCAATGAAGATTGGAGGTTACCAATAATAATTAGTATCAATTGTTAAACTTTTTAATCACCTAGAACCCATTTAATATTGGTCACACGATCATGGTGCTAGCTCTACTACAATGCATCAGAATAAATTTTAACCAGTAATCGTTTCACTGATGTCATCCTTTCTTGATTATACTTAACTCAAATTCAAACATCAGTTTTCGGCCTTAAAAGGATAAACTCACAACTTGATCACACTTCGCAAAAATTGATGCTGAGTTTTAAAGTTGTGCGAAGCATTAGATTTTTATTCAAGATGACTGAGGATTGGTAATTCAAATATTGGCTGTACACATTCTTTGCCATTGATTGAGATCTAGATGATGCATTTAGTGTAGGCTATGGCAAACACTGGATTCTACCTTATACAATACTTACCTATTCTAGAGATTATCAATTCTATATTAATCTGCCGAATAACTAAAAGAACAAGATAATTTTAACATCTACGAACATAAAATCAGTGTGAGTTGAACTGTTGTCAAGCATTTTTTCAAGCATTTAGGACGCAATACTTTTTTCATCCATTCTAATTTGGATCCTAACATCACATAATAAAGACAACTTAATCACAAAAAATAAAAATAAAAATAAAAATAGACACAAGTATCATGTGCGTATACATATAGATTGAAAGAATAACAAATTTTAAACAACATCATTAATAAGAGAGAGAGGGGAAAAAACTTCTAACATGTTCGCAGAATTTCAAGCAATATTGTATCGATCGCCATAGCTGTTGTTATTCTTCTTTGCAGTAGTATAAGGCATCGAATTTCGCTCAAAACGTATATTTGTAGACAGAAAAAAGGGGAATGAGGCGGTTTGTGTAGCGGATGGTTAGGTGCGAAGCTAGCAATGTTGAGGCTGGTTGAGCGCGAAGCAGCCGTATTGGCTGCCTATGCGTGGTCAGAATTTGTTGCCGCGCGGTAGTCGTAAAATGAATTGCATTTGTCTTCTTGTTGGAAGGCCTAGGCCGAGTGGTATGACAGCGAGAGCTATGGTTGCGGCTGCCGTTATGGTTGTGGCTGTATTAGGCGGCGGTATCGTTGATTGGTAAATTTAGACGGTGAGCAGGGAACCGAGCGGCGATTATACATGAAGGACATAATTGTAAATAAAATGATTGGACGAGGCTAGATACGTAATTTCACAGTAGGAGAAAAATTGTGTTTCTCCATTTTGTTTATAAGCAAAAAAATAAAAAATAAAAAAAAATAAAAAAGTTAAATTTAAACTCTACCAAGCAGAGCTTATGTACATTATGAAAAAAAATAAGACCCAAGAAATTGTTTTGTGCTTATTAGTACCTGCTTGTATACAAAGGTTTCACACTCTTAATGTATTAAAAGTAAACTCAGATGGAGAACAATAGCCTTTTATTTCTATAGTTCATGGCTAAGAAGCTTAGATAATTTAAAAATATATGTTGTGTTCAGACACAATATTCGTCAAAGACTCTCCTAACGTGTGTCAATTGTGTCAGCATTCAATTGTGTCATATTATTTTTATAATTTTTTAGAACCGAATACTTGAGGAACAAGCATTCATTGCTTAAACACACATGAAACACGTTATAAGTTTGAAAAAAATAATTTTGAATCCAACTGTAATATAAAAATAATGTGAATTTATACCTAATTAGATGTTTAAGTTATGGAATATATAGTTTTTAATTATTAATTAATGTTATCTTGTAATTTTATATTATTTTTAATTAAATATTCATATATATGATATATAAAAATATAAAAAAAATATATGCTATTGCCATGTTCGTGTCGTGTTGTGTCCCAAGTTTTAAAAATTGCATTATTGACGTGTACATGTCATATTGGGTGTCTGTACTTCTTACTTAAATTCATGGAAATAAGAAAATCTTTGATAAAAAATAATTTCAATTTTTTAATGAAAAGGTAAGAAAAGAACCTATCCATTTATGAATCATATTGTAATTATTCTTGCACGATACAGCAGTTGACATTGTAGAAAGCTTAAACAAGCACACTAGATACATGACTTTGATAACCAGACAACTATAAAACTATTCAGCCCTTACAACTATTTTCTTTATCTCTATGTTTTTTTTTTTTTTTTTTTGACATTATGCAGATGACTTTAAGTGCCCTTCTATCAAAACCAATTTCATTTAAGTTCAAATCTATGAATTGACCGCCCTGCAGCTCTTCCGTATCTGTCCGCTCGACCCAGTTAAAGGACTAATGTTCCCCATCTTGATCATGGAAGTAACAAAATCATCAAGGAAAAGGCTGAGATTACTGCTATATTGCTCGACCAAACTTTTGGTGGTTGATGCAGCCTCATCACTAGAAAATAGAATCTGGTCAGAATGAAGAAGACCTTTCCCATTGAGCAAGTTTTGGAAGTAATGGTTGTCAAATAAATCTCTAGAGTTCCTGTCAAGAGGGGCTGTATTGTTTCCATCTCCGGTGACTGGGCATAGGCCTTGCAGATCAGACAACATGGTGGTGTCCATTGTACTGTCTGGGGCACCTGTCTCTGAGAAGTTGCGCAATCTATTGCTGAAGGTGGCACACTTCGCTAACCCAATTGTATGGCCACCTACACATGAACCCACATATATAGATTTAGTATAATTGGTTAATGATGCAGAGAAAAAACTCACAAGCAATGATTTTGGAATCGCATAAAATTTGGTGGTGTGATTGGAAATATGATGGAAATCAAAAGCTATAGTAACTATGGACCTTATCAGTTTTTTGACAGAATTCTAACATTTAGATCTCGGAATTTGCAATTTTGGTAATAATTTTGTCTAGAAATTTTCGTTTTTATTTCCGTTTATTTTAGAATATTTCTTTAGGCCTTTAGTATTCAAATTCAAGCTTAACTCGAATTTGCCATGTTTGGTAATTTTTTTTTTAATATTTTCTTAATTTTAGCCTTAATTAGAGTCGGTTTGTAGTATTTTTCTTGTATAATTAGATGTAAGGGCTTTGCCCCACGACAGTTTAGTGAGTTTTTTATGAACAAAATTGGAGAGATTTCTCTTATTTTTCTACTTGGGTAATTTTTTGTGAATCAACTAGTATCGATGTCTTTATTTTGGTAATCTGCGGAATTAATAGATTAAAGAATAACTTAGTTTTCAATATTCTTGTGTGAATCAATGAACCCTAACTTGTTTATCATTGTTCCTACAATCTTTCCTCCATCTGCTAATATTGCAATTATATATATAAACAAATATATGTAGTATCTACACACACACACAATTGCAAATGAATGTCCTTCACTGTACATGTCTCCTTAGGATGAGTTTTGGTTTTTTGGTTGTGTCATGGTTTGTTGTTTGTCAAGGAGATTGATACAGAGAGTAATCATCGGCAGGCGGTGGCCACGGCTGCCCCAAGTTTATGAAAGTTGCACTAACATATTGTATATTTTGGTTATTTAGGATAAGAAATTATACTTTGGCTCTTCTAAAATTCAAAAAATATCACTTTGCCCCTCCAAAATTTAGAAAATTTTTCTTACGACTTGCGTATGTACAAGTATTTGTGATAAAAAAAAATAGTACATAAACCCCACCAAAATACAATTAATTTTATCTTGTACTCTTTTCAAAAGTTTTTACAGCCTTTTTTTTACTCATTTCAACATTTGTTCTTCATTGTAAAACTTAAATTTGAGTTGTCTGTACTACTACAAAAATTTTCTATGTTGCCCCTTTCGGTGCGCCACTAAGAATAATGATCTTGTCCAACAAAAATAGAAGTCTAGAACCGAGTACCTGACAGAACCACCACATCGGTGAGGTCTAAGCCCACAGCGACAAACTTGGCAGTGAGTGTTGACACATTTGGCTCGAAGGGAGAAGGAAGTCCGGTGTTGGCTCCGGCCTGGTTTGCCACTAGTCCATCCCTCCTTCCTAGTAAAACTTTCCATGATTTTCCTCCACTCTGCAAAAACATCATCAGTTTGTTTCATCTGTCCTACTAGCGCTAATATAACGCATATATACTTTGTGGATTTTATATTTCAGACTAAAAACTATTTTGACTCTATCAAATTTTTGTGCTGAGTACTGCTCTAGGGTTCATATTAAAGCTAGTTTGAGTAAATCTAATGATATGTAATGTTCTCTATGAAGTATAATGACCTTTATGGCATAGAAATGCAATCAAACAAATTTTTTTTACATACTAATATGTTCTTTCCTTAATGAATACATATAAATATATCAAACAAACTTCTAAGAAGATGTCCACTTACTAAGACCACCGCATCTCGGGCAGCTATGGCTAGTATGTCAGCACAGGATACAACTCCGCTGCATGCACTCTCTACAGCAGTTTTGATAGCATCCACGACTTCAAATCCTCTGGCTGAGTTCTGGTTAGGGATAGCAAACTTCTCACCGTCACTTCCATCCAACAGAACAGATGCATCACAACCCTAACACGAACATAAAAAAAAAAAAAACTCATGATGAACTAATGTTGCTTACAATGAAAAGAAAGAAAAGGTGAGTTGGCTAATTAATTAGCATAATCCATATAATTAATCAAGAATTCGAAAGTAACTTTCTCATGAATAATTTGAATACATGCATTAATAAACTTCCACTATGTACACTAGAAAATAATGCTTATGAAATGTAAAAATCTAGCTAGCTTTATATATATACGAACAATTTATTTGGAACTACCTAATTTTTATTATTATCATATATATATGTATATATATATATATATATAAATGTTAGCAAGTGCTACTCGCTGTTGTCATATTCAAATATCAACCAAGGAAAAAAGAAGGAAATTTTTTCTGAAGAACACAACACTAACATTAACAAAGCAATCATGGAAGTGAAGCCGAAGCAAAGAAGCTGCCATTCGCATCTCAGTCTTAACAGCATTTTGCACCTCTTTACGAACAATTTTGAGAAGATTAGGACATGTAGTTGAATAGAAATCAGTGGTTAGTTGAGATCTCACGACCGTGCACGACATCAAGAAAACTAGGAGCAAGGAATAACCATTAAAGCTTTTTGGCATCTTCATGATTATTCAGAACAGAGCAGAACAGAAACAAACTAGCTAGACTTTGGCAGAAATCGTGGTTACATACAGTACATATTACCACTAGGGTTGAGATGCTTGATGGAGCTGTGGAAGCAGCTTAATTTATAATCATGATTAAGGCCTAATTAGCAAATATAAAATTTCATTTTAATAAATGCAAGTTCACACTTTTGAAGCTTAGTGCTAGGCTGCTAGCCGTGGTGTAAGTATGGCGGCTGAATGCAGCCAGTGTTTGGCCTACATTCAAAAAGCTGCAATGAGCTAAACATTTGCGTAAAGCGCAGAAGATGGGTTTTAATATAACCGTCACGCTAGCTAATTAAGAGATTAGTGGCTTAGTAGTTATCAGATTTATAAAATATAGTCATATATACAATGCAAGTTCATGAATCAACACACACTCATGAGCATTAGTGCTTGCAGTGCTAAATCCTTTTCGAGTTCTCTGGCTTCCACTATTGCACGATCAAGGTGTGAATGCATTTTGCTTGTTTAAAGTATAATTGTTATCAGCATTAGCATTTTGGCAATTATATATGCATACATACATACATATATATATATATTCATATAGTGGCTGACCCAAGATTCCAAGTGAGGGTGGCCAAGGTAAAAAAAAATTTGTTCAAATGAATGGGGGTAAAAGAGAAATTTAGAAATTTTGAGAGGGCCGCAGCCCCATCCGTCCCCCCTATCTTCCATTGTGTATATATATATATATATATCTGTGTGCTAATTGCTATTGACCGGGCCATTTCTGCCTTTGATATTGATGTGTGCTTTGGCTATGTATTCTTTAATGAAGGTGATTACAATGGTCATTGGTATCTGACTAGAGTTATTGCATCATCTTCAGAGGAATCGACTTCTGATGAATCCAATGCATAAACATGATTTTTTTTTTTTTTTTTTGGCTAATGGCTAGGCAAATCAACATTAGCACTGTGTTTGGGGCATTTACGATACCAATAATTATATGAATTCTTTCTCAATTATGCACTTTCCAAAGTGTTAGCTAGCTTGGTAATCCAATTGATTTGTGAGGTAGATAAGTAACATGTTAGTGCAAAATGGAGAGAGAAGAAAATTTTGAATGTGAGATGGAATTACTTATATCTGTTGGGAGGTCCATTTGATTGAATTGCATTGGTCTTTCTGTAACCACCTAATTTGAAATGACAAACCTGAATACTTATAACCTAGCTAGCTACTGGTACTTCAATATTTTATGCATCCCCAAACCATCCACCAACCCCTCTCTCCACACACACACACACACACACACAAGATATCCAATGTGATTCAAGTGCGATAAAGCTTACTCATTCTCAGAAGCTGATATGCATAGGAGCACATATACATACACACACATTTATATATATATATATATATATATATTTGCAGGATCTTTACAAGTGTTTAGCTCTTATTAGTTCTCTCAATATGATAGGAAATATGTTTCGACAAAACCTAACTTGTTAAGAATACACGAGCAATATCCTGATCTTTATCATTAGTTACATGTGGAAATGTCATGGTCATTTTATGAGTGCAAATTCTAAGGGCTAGGAATTGACACATTCTAAAATTGGCTAATTCGTAAATTGAAGAATTAGATGTGTTTGGTTGTTAAAATGAAATAACATAAGAATTAACAAATTTCACTCCCTTTGCAAAAACGTAAAACTTGTTCATTTCTCCAAAATCTTAAAATTACCAAAAATAGGTTCAGAGTCTACCTAGATTTTAGTCAAATACAAATACTAATGAGAATGAAAACACAAGTAATTAAGCATCCCTCTGAACCTTACACCCATCGGCCATCCCCACCGCACCCCAACACGGGGCCTCCAAAATGAGAAAATTACAATGTAGGAGAACTGATGAATTTATATTAGTGAAGAACCATTTTGAAATGCAATATATTCACTGTGATCGAAGCGGGGTTTTAATATTGCAAACAATATTGGTAATATTGCTCCAACACTAGCAAAATGGATGTTGAATAGGGAAGCAATTCAAAGAAAATCAATTAATGACTAATTTTATGCTTATTCTTTGGCGATGTACCTGTAAAATATTGGACGTTTCAGTGAAAATTTACTGTTTTCTGATTTATCAAATTGAAAACAATGAGAACTGATCTAGCCATGAAATTACTTGGATATTTCACTTATTAATTGATCAAACCATGAAATTATGTGGAAACATAAACAAATAAATAAAGAGAAAGGAACAACATATTTAATAACAAAAACGAAACATGTACTTTATTCTTGGTGAGAAAAATATAACAGCACTAAAGGTATATATATTAAAATTTAATGGGCATTGCACTCTTTAAATATAGGGTAACTTACATTGACCACCCTTGAAATTTTATAAAATATAAGATACTATCCTTCACATACTGACAATTACACTGACCTCTCTTACTTTTAAAAATTTTTAACTTGACTAACGGATGCTTACTAAATTAAATTGTAAAATTTTCTAATTTTCTAAACTACCCTCAATAATATAATCAAGTTTTAGTTAAAAGAACTAAACCATTTAATTAATAAAAATTATGGTTGTGATAATATAATTTACAAACATAAATTACATTAAGGTTAAAAAAAAAAAAAAAGCAATCTCTCTCCTCTTACCCCTTAACCTCGTTAAACAATCAAATTATAAGTTCATCTAATAATCAAATTACTGACTTGTTCACCGATCAAATTTCAAGACCCATTATTGATAAAAATAATCAACAAACATATAATAAAAAAAATTCTAATCAACAAACATAAAATAAAAAAGATGGTATGAAAAGAAAGACTGGTGGATGAGTGGATGACCTACACGTTTTCTAACCTACCCCTTATTTGCCTATATAAACGGAAGAGAGAAAGAGAGAAGAGAGGAAGCAAGAAAGAGGAAAAGAAAAAAAGAAAAAAGAGAGAGAGAAAGAGAGATTGAAAGAGAGAGAGAGAGAGAGAGAGAGAGAGAGAGAGAAGAGAGAGAAAAAGAGAGAGAGAGAGAGAGAGAGAGAGAGAGAGAGAGAGAGAGAGAGAAGAAAAGAGAAGAAAGAGAAAAGCAAAGAGTATAGGTAACCTATTTATATTTCTGTTGTCTTTATTTTGTATCTTATGAATGAAATACATATTTGGGTGATCAAGAAGATCTATCCCTATAGTTCCAGAAGAACTATTTTAGTATTATTTGACAGTTCTAGAAGAACTAATTTTCTTATATACTGTGCTTTAATATTTTGCTTGCTGCCAATGCATTTAGTTTACAACACGTTATCAGCACGAAGCTCTAAATACTTATATATCGGGAAGGTACTTCATTATATTAGTGAAGGTACTTCATTCATATTTCAATTCATTTACCTTTATTTTGGGTTCTTTACTGTTCACGCTTCACTTAGCAAAATTTATATTTATTATATAGTTGGTGAATAGTGATGCATAGTTGATGAATAGTGATGAATAGTAATTTTTCGAAACTTTGTTTGTTTATTTCTCCGAGATTGTAAATATTTGGCCTATGATATTTATAAATCTGGAATCCTTATTTCAATACCTTTCCATAGACATGTGACTTGACTATATTTTGATGTCTAGATTGAAAGTTATAATATGGACAAAAAATAATACTATACATATTTATATATACGTATGATATATAATACTATGCAGCAATAGTGATTAAATAGTGATGTTACTATTCATGCATAGTGTTAATAAATTAAATTTATTAGATTCGGATGTGTGAGATTTGTAGTGTATCGTGATTCTAAAACTTTGTTATCTTGTGAGTGTAGCATTCTGAAAATGTCAAATCTCGCGAAGCTAGAATTTACAGCTTTTGACATTTCAGGCAAGAACTATTTATCTTGGGTAGTTGATGCTGAGATCTATTTGTGTGCAAAGGCCCTTGGAAACACTATAAATGAGGAAAATGACGAATCCCAGCAGGATCGTGCAAAAGCGATGATATTTCTTCGTCATCATATTCATGAAGAATTAAAAACCGAATACCTCACGGTAAAAGACCCACTGATACTATGGCAAAATTTAAAGGAGAGATATGAGCACCAGAATACCATGTTTCTCCCTAGAGCTCGTTATGATTGGATGCACCTGAGGTTGCAAGATTTCAAAGCTGTTAGTGAGTATAATTCTGCATTATTTAAAATCAGCTCACAATTGAAATTATGTGGACAAACGATTACTGATGCAGATATGTTAGAAAAAACATACTCTACATTTCATGCCTCGAATGTGCTCCTGCAGCAGCAATATCGAGAGTGGGGTTTTCAAAAATATTCAGAATTGATTTCATGTCTCCTTTTAGCTGAACAAAATAATGAGCTTTTGATGAAAAACTACCAATCTCGCCCGACCGGCTCTACACCATTCCCTGAAGTGAAAACGGTCTCATTTTATGAATGTGGTCGTGGATGTGGACGTGGCCGCAGTTGTGGACGCAACAAAAATACTTTTCGTCATCGTGGGGGTTATCGTGGAGGTTATAACAGTTATACTTCTTCAAGTTCTAGAGTTAAGAATACTACACCACACCACCAGCAGTGGAACAACTCGTGGACCAACTCTGAAACAAAACAAGAAAAGGGAAAAGGTTTATAGAATAAACCCCCCAAAAATTATGAAGATGTTTGTTACAGGTATGGTATGAAAGGGCATTGGTCACGTACTTGTTGTACGCCCAAACCATTAGTGAATCTTTACCGAGCATCAACACAAGATAAAGGAAAAACAGTTGAAATGAATTTCACAAACTTTGATGACTCAGTAGAAATCACGCACCTTGATGTTTCAGATTTCTTTGCCGATCTTGATGGAAAAATAGATCACTTAATTGGTGATGGAAATGTCCACACCAACTAGTTTATCTTATTGTCCTGTTCAATTTATTGTCATCTTGTGTAATATTTTACTACGCATGTTTCTATTATATGAATGTTTTCGTTTTCTTATCAAATAAGAAATTTCATATTTTGTATAGAAACATGGAATCCACCAAAGCATTAATAGCATCTAAGATGAACGATGGAGATATATGTTTAGTAGACAGTGCAACAACTCATAAAATTCTTCGAGAGAAAAAATATTTTGTTAGCTTAACGTTAGTTGAAAATAATGTTAAGACAATATCTGGCAATACAAAATTAATTGAAGGTTCCGGAAGAGTCAATATATTGTTGCCAAAAGGAACAAAACTCTATATTGATGATGCTATGTATTCAACTAGAGCTATAAGGAATTTGCTCAGTTTTAAAGATATACATAGTAATGGATATCATATAGAGACAACAAATGAAGATAATAAAGAATATCTTTACATTACTTCTATTGTTTCATGCCAGAAGCAGATATTAGAAAAACTTGCTACCTTCTCTTCTGGCTTATATTATACAACTATAAGAATTTTGGGATCACTTGAAGTGATGCACTAGAAGTGTTTTGACCCAAAGACTTTTATACTTTGGCATGATCCTCTTGGTCATCCGGGATCAACAATGATGCGTCGAATAAGTGAGAACTCTCATGGGCATCCGCTAAAGAACCAGAAGATTCTTTTGACAAGTGATTATACATGTCCCGGTTGTTTACAAGGAAAATTAATTATGAGACCATCCCCGTTAAAAGTAATAGTTGAATCCCCAACCTTTTTATAAAGAATTCAGGGGGATATATGCGGGCCGATACACCCACCATGTGGACCATTTCGTTATTTTATGGTTTTAATAGATGCCTCCACTCGATGGTCACATGTTTGTTTGCTTTCTACTCGTAATGTTGCATTTGCTAGGCTTCTTGCTCAAATTATCAGATTACAAGCACAGTTTCCAGATTATTCGATTAAGTCGATACGACTGGATAATACTGGTGAGTTTACATCTCAAGCTTTTGATGATTATTGTATGTCCATAGGAATTGATGTTGAGCATCCCATTGCACATACACACACACAAAATGGTCTAGTTGAATCTTTTATCAAACGCCTTCAGCTTATAGCTCGACCTTTACTTATGAGAACAAAATTACATGTTTCTGCTTGGGGACATGCCATATTGCATGCTGCATCATTGGTCCGTGTCCGACCCATTGCTTACCAAGAATATTCATCATTACAACTTGTTTTTGGTCAATAACAAAATATTTCACATTTAAGAGTTTTTGGTTGTGCTATATATGTACCAATTACTCCACCACAACGTACTAAAATGGGTCCCCAACGTCGACTTGGGATTTATATTGGTTTTGATTCTCCATCTATTATTAGATATCTTGAACCTTTAACAGGGGATATATTCATTGCACGTTTTGTAGATTGTCATTTTGATGAAACACTTTTCCCACCAATAGGGGGAGATAAAACGCAACTGGAAAAACAGCATGAGATTACTTGGAATGTTTCAACGGTATCTCATCTTGATGCTCGAACTAATCAATGTGAATCAGAAGTTCACAGGATTATTTATTTACAGACGATTGTAAATCAATTACCTGATGTGTTTACCGACACCAAGAAGATAACAAAATCATATATACCAGCTGCTAATACCCCAGCACGTATTGATGTCCCTGTAGGACAATCTGCTAGTATAGCAACAAATGAATCTCAAGCACGCATGAAGCGTGGGAGACCTGTCAATGCAAAAGACACAGTTCCTAGAAAGAGAAAGGTACAAATGCATAAGCAAGTTAGTATTCCTGAAGAAACCACAGTATCTAAACCTCCAGAGGAAGGAACTCCTGTAAAAGAATTTTCAAAAGAGAAACCTCCTGAAGAGATATCCCTTGCAGAGGAAAGTAATGAGATCTCAATAAGTTATATGCATACAGGAGAAAAATGGAATAGAAATAGAATTGTTGTCGACAACATATTTTTATTTAAAGTGGCTCTTGCAATTACAAGAAGTAATGCAGAGAATGAACCACAGACAATTGATGAATGTCAACATATAAGTGATTGGCCAAAATAGAAAGAAGCTATTGAGACAGAATTAAACTCATTAGCACAACGCAAAGTATTTGGACCCGTAGTCCAAACACCAGAATATGTAAAACCGGTTGGATACAAATGGGTATTCGTACGAAAACGAAATGAGAAAAATGAAATCTTGAGATATAAAGCGCGTCTAGTAGCACAAGGTTTCTCGCAGAGACTTGGTATTGATTATGATGAGACATACTCTCCTGTAATGGATGCCATTACGTTCAGATTCCTAATTAGTTTGTCAGTCTCAGAAAGACTGGATATGCGTCTGATGGACGTCGTAACAACCTACTTGTATGGTGAATTAGATAATGATATATATATGAAAATTCCTGAAGGATTTAAAATGCTTGAAGCAACTAGTTCAAAATCTTGAAGCTTATATTCTATCAAGCTTCAAAGATCTCTGTATGGGTTAAAACAATCTGGACGCATGTGGTATAATCGTCTTAGTGAATATCTATTGAAAAATGGATATGTGACTAATACAATTTGTTCATGCATTTTTATTAAGAAATCAAAATCTAGATTTGCTATTATTGCAGTCTATGTCGATGATTTGAATCTTGTTGGAACTTCTGAAGAATTGACAACATCTGCTCGTTATTTAAAGAAGGAGTTTGAAATGAAAGATCTTGGAAAAACGAAATTTTATCTTGGATTACAAATTGAGCATTTATCAAATGGAATTCTCATCCATCAATCTACATATACAGAAAAAGTTCTGAATCGATTTTATATAGATAACACTCATCCATTGAGTTCTCCCATGATTGTCTGATCACTAGATGTACAAAAGGATCCTTTTCGCCCTCAAAAAGATGGTGAAGAACTCCTTGGTCCTGAAGTACCATATCTCAGTGCTATTGGGGCTCTTATGTATCTTGCAAATTGCACAAGACCCGATATTGCATTTTTTGTAAATTTATTGGCAAGATATAGTTCTGTACCAACTCAGAGACATTGGAAAGGGGTGAAGCACATATTCCGTTACCTTCGACGAACAACAGATCTGGGTTTGTTCTATTTAAAAGGACCAGAATCAGAGTTAGTTGGCTATGTAGATGCTGGTTACCTCTCTGATCCACATAAAGCACGATCACAAACCGGGTATGTATTTACCTATGATAACACTGCTATATCTTGGCGATCTGTGAAGCAGACACTAACTGCAACCTCTTCAAATCATTCTGAGATCATCGCAATTCATGAAGCAAGTCGAGAGTGCATTTGGTTGAAAGCAATGATCCAACATATTCAAGAGAGTTGCGGGCTATCTTCAATCAAAGATACCTCAATAATATTATATGAAGATAATGCAGCGTGTATTGCACAAATCAAGGAAGGCTACATCAAAGGTGACAAAACCAAACATATATCGCCGAAATTCTTTTATGCACATGAACTCCAGAAAAACGGTGATATTGATGTCCAGCAGATACGTTCCAGTGATAACTTGGCAGACTTATTTACTAAAGCACTCCCAATTGCAACATTTGAGAAATTGGTACACAACATTGGCATGTGTCGTCTTAAAGCTCTGAACAATTGAAGGTACAAACTTTAACTTCATACCAGATGTATGAATGAGGGGGAGTCGCAGACTGTACTCTTTTTCCTTCGCCAACAGTTTTTTACCATAGGGTTTTTATTGGCAAGGTTTTAATGAGGCAGTATTAACGCACCCATACTAAGTTAGGTTACCTAATATCACTGTACTCTTTTTCCTTCGCTAAGGTTTTTTCCCATTGGGTTTTCCTAGCAAGGTTTTAATGAGGCAGTTGTAATATATCCTAATATGTAGCGGTCATCCAAGAGCGAGTGTTATGGAAAGAAAGACTGGTGGATGAGTGGATGACCTGCACGTTATCTAACCTACCCCTTATTTGCCTATATAAACGGAAGAGAGAAAGAGAGAAGAGAGGAAGGAAGAAAGAGGAAAAGAAAGAAAAAAGAGAAAGAGACAAAAAGAGAGATTGAAAGAGAGAGAGAGAGAGAGAGAGAGAGAGAGAAAAAGAGAGAGAGAGAGAGAGAGAGAAGAAGAAAAGAGAAGAAAGGGAAAAGCAAAGAGTATAGGTAACCTATTTACATTTCTGTTGTCTTTGTTTTGTATCTTATGAATGAAATACATATTTGGGTGATCAAGAAGATCTATCCCTATAGTTCCAAAAAAACTATTTTAGTATTATTTGATAGTTCTAAAAGAACTAGTTTTCTTATATACTGTGCTTTAATATTTTGCTTGCTGCCAATGCATTTAGTTTATAACAAAAGATATCTTTTTATTTTTATTTTTTTGTTCTTACTCATCTGCATCACCACCTCTCTCTCTCTGTCTCCTCCCACCCTAGGCCACCTCCCTCCCAACCCCTTACCAGAGTACCTTCATTGTCTAGTAAATCACCCGAAGAACCCTAGCCACAACTATCCAACATCCACCACCCACCACTGATTAAACTCACAAAACCCACCACCACTACCACCATCAATCAAACCCCTACCAAACCCTAGTCCAGACCATTGCTTCCCACCACCAAATCTCCAATCTTCTTTGAGTTCTATCTCTCATTCTATCGCCACTACTATAGCCATCGGAAAAATATCTCATTGACTGCCAAACTACTGTCGTTGCATCCCTGTCACAGCCCCATCTCGATTTGGCGAAGCATACCTATATGGTCACCTTGGTGGAGATTTGATGTCAATCGCGAACCAGATTGACGAAGCACTCTGCCAACACCCACCACAACGCAGATCCACCATGGCCGAATACTCAACCTGAGTTTTGAGACTAGCAAACCAAATTTCAAAAATCTATTAGTGTCTTTCTTGTTGGGTAAGGAAGCTACTGTATATATATATGTGTGCTCTTATATATGTGTACATACATATATAAAGTGAAGAGATTGGTATTTCGTGGATAATCAGAGAAGAGGAAAAAAGGAATATGTGATGCTTGATGATTGGGGTTTGATTGGGGATTGGCTTTAATGGGGTTTGATTATTATTGGCTTCAATGGGTGATTTTATTGCGGTTTGATTCCATTGGTTTGATTGTTGTAAAATTAATAGTTGAGTTTTGTAAAATATCACAAAACTTAGTGAAGCCAGATAGTTACCATTGAGGATGATAACTATGGTGGTGGGTTGGCAGATATAGTCCTGTTGGTGTAGGATGAGAAAGAGATAGATGGAGAAAGAAAGAGAAAAATGTTGAAAATGTTGATTTTTTTTAAACCAAGGATTGGTGTGATTATTAAAATATAGTTTAAACAAGTAAGGGTAAAAGAATAATTTCACATGTCCAGTGACGATAGTTTCTCGACAAACTTTGACAGGGGTTCAATGTAATTTTTAATATGTGAAGAATAGTATCTTATATTTTAAAAAACTTTAGGGGTGGTCAGTGTAATTTGCCCTTAAATATATGTTTGTAAATATAAAGTTTTTTTTTTTTTTATTTCCCAATGTATCCTAGCTAGCCACTTTAAGGCTTGATTCAGAATTAATCTTCTGAGGTTCAATCGGGCGTCAAAGCGGGAACTTTTTCTTAGAAAGTTTGTTACACCCATAAAGGCTCAAAACCAAAACATCTTGCTTAAGCGACCAGAACACCTTCTACCAACCTTTGTTGGTGTAAAGATTAAGTTCCCTTATGCTTAATTCACACATTTTGTCTTGGAAAATAAAATAGTATCAAAACACATACATTTGATAGCATCCTCTCATATTTAGCAACTATAACTCCAACTTTATATTAATGGCCATAACCTCCTACTATAGATATGTGTTTGTAAATATCAAGTTTGCCTAATTCACTTCTTAGTTTTATCATTAAAAAGTTTCTAATTCAACTCAATTCAATAAGCTTTACTATATTTTTGTCATCATTGGTCACAAACTAAAATTTAGAAGGTGAAGCTACTAAAATAAATATAAAAAGAAAAAGAAAACAGATGGAATACATAAATAATAGAATCAAACACAGTTGACAGCCTATTGTTTATATTGCACTAGTAGTAAGCAATGTTGTTGAATGACTAGTACATGTTCCATAATCATGTTAATAATCAAGAATTAACAATTCATGAGTTAGCACCAAATGCCGCTAAGCAGGGGCGGACCGACCAAACACCGAGGGTAGGTGGTCACCACCCTTGAAATTTAAAAAATAAAATTTTTTTTTAGCCCAACCCATTGTATACTTTGCCCTGACTTTTATTTTAATGATTTTTCTTCACTTGAACTTATGATACTTGATAATCAACTTGAGACCTACATCCTAAATGTAAACTCTAATGATCAATTTTTAGATGTGTTAGAGAATGGTGACTTTGCTCAAAAGTTTGTTCAGATGAAAAAAGATAGTGTCTATCCATTAGTTTATTTGTTTATAAAGTTAGTATTGATCTTACTGGTTTTAACTGCATTAGTTGAGAGAGCTTTTTCTGCATTGAAGATTATCAAGACTCCATTACGTAATCGCATAGGAGATGAGTGGATGAATGATTGTTTGGTGTTGTACATCGAAAGGGACATATTCAAAACAGTAGACAATGAAGCCATTTTGCATAGATTTCAAAATATGAAATAACGAAGAGTATTGTTGTAACTTATCATTTAATTTTATTTGAATGTTATTTTGTATAAGAAACATTTGATATTGATATATAGAGTCTTGAAAATTATCCTATTTGTTGCATTATTCTAGAATTAATCATTTTATTTATAAAAAATTTTCTTTCTACTTGAAAAAAATTCTTGAGTCCGTCACTGCAGCTGTGATATTCCGAATCTCTATTTATTTATATTAATGAGAATTTCTAGTATATGTAATATTTAATGTTAATTATTTCTTTTTTTTAGGTAAAAAATGACCAATAAGAACTTGTGTTGTAACTTATGTTAGAGGTGTGAGACACATGGGATTATTTTTCATGTGTGTCTTCTCATAACACAAAACACACGCACACACACATACATACACACACCCCAACCGTAAAAGGGAAAGAGAAATAAAGAGAAAAAGAAGAAGGAAGGGAGAAGATCAAAGAGAAGAAGAGGAGGCAAGAGAAGCCCAACCCAAGCTTGGCATCCCTTGTGGAGTTGGGAAGCTAGAGAGAGAAAGGTATGAACTTCTACCTTGTATGTATATGTATCTATCTTGTGTGATTTTATTGAATATTTGTATATATGCATTTAGGATAATTGTTGTTGAGTTTGGAGGATCCCTTGGGTCCCATTTACATGATTTTGAGAGCTTGAAATTCATTATTGAAGATTGGAAGTGGTGGTTTGAAAAATTCCCAAATATATAAAATGTTAGGGTTTTGAGTTCAACTCTAGATCTCTTTGTTTTAATTGTTCTTTCTCCCCCATTTTAAGTTATTATCATCCATGTGAGCTAATCTTTGAGCCCTAAGAGTGTTGGAAATGTTTGGTTGTGTTTGGACGGATTTTGGGTCAAAATTTGCTGCTGTGCAGGTGGGGGCATTCAAACGCCCGACATAGCAGTTCGAACGACCCGAGAGTAGAGATTTTCACTTTGCCTGGCATTCGAACAACCCTCCTAGGTGTTCGAACGGCCCGAGAGGGTGTTTTTCCATTTTTGCCTGGCGTTCGAACGGCCCGATTGGGCGTTCGAATAGTCTGCCAGCTTTGACACTATTTAGTAAAATGAGCATAACTTTGTCTAGAAAACTCAGATTGATGTATCATTTAAAGCATTAAAAGTAGACTCATAGGCCTTTGTGCCCATACAAAGTTTACACTTTAATTTCTTATAGATTGAGAGATATGGAAGTTTAAAGTTGACCCAAAATCTATACTAACAATATTATTTTCTAGAATTTTAGTCCACTTTCCGTGAGGCATAACTTCTTCACTCGAAATGTGTTTTTAGCCCATGACCTATCAAATTAAAGACATTTAAGCCTATTTTCAAATGGAATTAACCTAGAATGTGAACTCATCCTTGAGAGGCGGTTGGGACGCGATGGAGGAGTTGACACTTCGGCCTTCACGTTCGAACCTCAACTTTATATTCTTGTTTTACATTGAGGCCTTGTTCTAAAGTTGAGCCTCATTCTCCTATTGTGAGAATGAGGTGTTGTTGAGGGACTTATGTGTTTAGTCTCGGTTTATGTGTTATTGCTTTGCTTTAGAGTCTTGTATTAATATTTTTATACTTCCATGTGCATTTTGTATAGGAACACTTTGTTTAGCACCCGTTCTATCGAAGAGAGATAAGTAATAATATGCCATGAGTAAATTCTACTACTTTCCAACTATTTTAAGTTCAAACCATATCATACAATGTTTTACATATGTTTTCAATGCACCAATATTATATTTAATGTAAATGTCATACTTTTAAATACATGCAAGTTTTGCTTACATTATGAAATGAGAACCCATGGACTAGAATGCTTTAAATGATAGAGATGCAAGATTTTCAATCTATGGTGCCAACTCGCGGTCTTTCATGGCAAGACCTTAATTGAGCAACGATGGTCCTATGATAGGGGACACAAAATAAACTATTGCAATGTTCGGGAAACATCTCACAACTTAAAAGAGCCCTATATGTGACATTTAAGGTTACTAATGTGGAGTCTAGCTCTAATGTCAAGTTGTAGCACACTTATATTTTAACAAGAACTATGATACATTCAAATGCTTTATGATGAATTATGATACATCAAATCAAGGACAATGTTAAAGTGCATCTCTCTTACGGTACCATGTTATGAAATGTTCGAATGGTAGCATGACACTTATGTTTTTAAGTCTATATTTCTTACGTTGCAAGATTCTGTTGACTCAAGGTTGATCCGCATGTTGATTTTGATGATAACTATACCTTGTGTTGTTTTATTAATGCATTTACTTAGTGTGCAGATTAATAAAGTTTATAATTTAGACTTAAAGTTCAATCTTAATTCTAATACATGTCAAAGTGAATGCACGGCAAGCTCAGGATCAAGCAATAAACTCTAAGAGCTATACAATGAATCAAACAGAGCATTGACGCCTATTTTTACTTCAAACAAATAATTTGTATTCGAAGATATTGAAGGTGTTTAAATAAAGCTTTCATCAAGTATGCATGGACTCAATGAAGTTGTCTTGCACTCAGACTCCATTAGAGTATGCAAAGATCAGTTGAAGATGATTTGATTATGAAGATATTGATTATGTGATTGGAAATTGCTTGAGAAGAAGATTCATATTGATTGTCTGATCTCTACATAAAATCCAAATGAATAATTCTTCTGAGACGTAAAGAATCAATGAAGACAAAATGTATGAAGAGATTTCATCAAACTCATGAAAGTCTCATTGAGGTGATTCTAAAAAATAAAGAAGAACTTCTAGCAGAGAGAAGAAATCGGCAATGAAGTATTGTGAAGCTCTACATAATAGAGAAAGCTCGGTATTGAAAAAGAATATTCTATAATGAAAGAGGAAGCTTTGCAAACAAACAAGAAGAGTTCAGAGTTGATTGAGTGAAACCTTGATAGTTTGGAAGTCAAAGAAAGCTGAATGTCAAATGATTGGTTCAATCCAAATTGAATAGAAGTTATCTCTGATGAGTTAAAGAGTTTCGATTGATCATCATACCCCAAAGAGAAGACTCATTGAAGATCTTATACTATTGATGAGATGATCTGGATAATTAGAAGTCAAAAAACAGATTTTTAGACAATGAGCCGACTCATGGAAATGAAGAGTCGCCTCATGAATACAGATGCAGAAGACTTGCAGAAAAAATGATCAAAGAGTCAACTCATAGAAATGAGGAGCCGACTCACGAAGACAGAAGCAGAAAACTTGAGGACCAAATGAGCAAAGAGCCAACTCTTAAAAATAAAGAATTGACTCATGAAATTAGAAGCAAGATTTCTATGCAAAGAGCCGACTTATGGATTTGAAGAGTCACCTCATGAAGGCAGAAGCAAAATGACGTGAAGACAGAATGATCAATGAACCGACTCATTGGGCGTGCTGTTGCGGGCACCCAAATATAAAACCGATACCCAAAAAATAAATATGTAGTAGTGCAAGTAAAGATCGTTCCCACGAAGAGTGTTTAGCCTAGTTTTATGCTATGTGAACAAGGATTGGGGGGTTTTGGATTTAATGAAAACTATTTTAATAATCACAGTTGCGAAACAATTCAGATTAAAATATTGAAATCAATCAAAAGAACAAACCTTAGTCTAGGTCAACATCTACCATTTACAACTAATCATCGATGCAAACATATCAATTCACACATTGAATATTTACCGTTGGAATTATTTTCCTATCTCTCCTTAGTCGTAGTTAATCAGAAACAAGCGATCAGATTAACCCTAACTATTAAACAACCCAGGAAAAACACACAAGGTTTAATCTAGCAGCAGCCTTAAGAATTAAAGAGATCGATGAAACTAAACAACACAAGCACACGTGGTTGCATTTAATTTAGTCGAATGCCCTTCCCAAGATATAGTAATTCCCAACGCAATAAATCATTAAATCTGAATTGCTTCACAAATCAGAGGAATAAAATAATTACGGATTTGATATCTAACTCAGCAGTAGATTGCAATAATTAATAAACTAGTAGGTCTCCTAGCGATTAAATAACACAATCATGAAAATAGGCATAGAACAACATTCGATACTCAAAGCATAAATCGAAAAATGAAAACAAATTAGATCTCACAGTTTATTATTAATTCCGAGATTTCTGTCTCCTTTGACCAAGATTCAAAATTTAGCCACGCAGGGCCATGAAAACAACTTAGATAATAACCTTCAATAATACGAAAAACGTCAACAACCCTAGAAACAAAACAGTCCCACCTTTTGTAGGCTTCTAAAAATCTGTAGCTGCGCACGACCGTTCGAACGCACTTGTCACCGTTCGAACGGGTCGGACTACCGTTCGAATGGTATGTCAAACGCATTTCGAACGGTTAAACTTGCTCTCTGAATCTTTCGAACGCTCTTCAAACTTGGTCTTAACATGTATCCGTTTGACGTAGCGTTCGAACGCCTCTTCTACCGTTCGAACGCTTCTTGGGACTGTTTGAACTCCTCTTCGAACGCTGCGTGTATTTTTGCTCGAATTTGTCCCTTTTCAGCTAGGATCCTCTTTCTGGGCATTCCATAGCACCCTAAGTCAAAATATAAGAATAGTGAGTATCTTTAGGTATCAAATAAGTATAAAAGACTAAACATTAAGGGATAAAAATATGATATTTGCATTCTTTTATACTAAACATCAAGGGTTTATATACAAGTTTTCAACTACATTTATACAATAAGAGAGATAAGAAACACGCATCCACTGACTAATCAAACTGAAAAAAACCTGAACATTCTCTTTGTCTTCACTGTGTGAGCTTTAATTGTATAATTCACTCTTGTTAGAGAGTTTGTAAGTTATTTGTATATTTTTATACACTTGTAAGTGAGAGTTTTAGAGTTCTCTTGAGAAAGAAAAACTCTTATAAATTTGAGTGGAGTTTGGACAAAACCACTTGGTGGCTGAAGTACTTGGGTAGAAGTTCTTGTGTGTAGTGAGCTAAGCACTTAGTCAATTAGCACATATTTGTAATTGAAGATTACATAGTGGAGGAAAACTTTAAGGGGATCTTGGGGTGAGAACGTAGACCACGGATTGTAGTTGAACCTCAGTAACTCTTTGTGTTCTTTCTATTGCTCTGTTTTCTTTTTTTCTTCTGATTATATTGTATTACATATACATTGATCATTGTTAAATTGTTTAGATTAATTTTAATTAATCTTAATTTTTATTAATATTTGAAAAACTTAATTCACCCCCCTTCTTGGGTCGCCGTTTGGGCCAACATATTCCACGTTTATGCATAAGTGTTTATCTATTCCCATATGTTGGATAAAATTGCTAGTCCCTGATATTTTTTCGCTCATGCATCATTGTTATTCACTAAACATTAGCTTATGCTTTTTCAAATGCTTTTCAGGTAGCCAATCCAGGAGGCTCTAGACCGAGGCCATACGTGGATTTTGAGTTACGATCTACAGGTCTATGTTTTGTAATATGTTTGAGGGCTAGACCCAATGTTTGTAATGATACAATGTTATAACTTTGGTGGACCTTGATTTGGTCTTTATGTATATTATATTTTAGATTAGACACAACTCTACCATATATAACACGGATTATATTTCAAGTGACAAAAGATTTTGTTTTCGCAAATTTTAAATGATTATGCATATATGATCAACTATTTTATGTAATGCGGCCTCGGGTAGTCTTGCTACTGGCCGATTATGTACCCTAAATTCGTATAGGCCAAATTACGGAATGTGACAGCAACAAAGGTAGTGTTTGTGCTTATAATTATTTTCTGAATTGGTTCAAATGCTATGACGTCCCTCCTCAAACTGACTGATCTTCTACTAGTAGACATCAAAGGTGAAACAATCAAAATACTCAACGTCTGCCAACTCATCTAGTTGAAAGCTCCCGCACCTGTAGCTGCCAATTTCGCTGTGTCGATCACTTTGAAGGTAGTTATTTGTCCATGCAATTTGTATCTTATTTCAGATTGATGGATTCGTACCTTACCTGAGATTGGTGAATTGTAGATATTTTTTTAATCTCCAAAAGAGTTTAGTCACCAAAGGTGGGTTCAAAAGGCCTTACCTTAGACATGTTTCCCTTCATCATCAAAAAAACAAAAAAAAACAAAACTACGCAGCCATAAAAAGCTTAGGACACGACACATCGACACAGATATGGGATGCAGACTATATATGTAAAACACAGGACACGATGTAGATATGTGACACGAACTATGAAAAGTATAGGACATGACAATATACATTACATGACACATACACGTCGACGTAATAATTTTTAAAAATTTAGAGCATGACAAGAAAAGAACAGGACAAAAGTATATATATTTTAATATAATATATATATATACTTATATTGATATTTAACTTAAAAATATAAAAAATTTACAAGATAATACTAATTAAAAATTAAAAATCATATATTTCATATTTTGAACATTAAATTAAGTATAAATTTATATTATTTTAATTTTATAATTAGATTTTAATTTATTTCCTTTAAACTCGCAACGTGTTTCACTTGTGTTTAAGCAATGAACATGTCCCTCAAGTATTCGATTCTAAAATTTTTTAAAAATAATAAGACAAGTTTAGACACGTATCTGATATGTGTCTGAAAAGTCTTTGATGAGTGTTGTATTTAACAGAAACACGACACCCTTTTAAAAGTGTCTATACTTCTTCGCCATGGACTATAGAATCAAACATGGCTGACATCCTATTGTTGATATTGTAGTGGTAGTAATCAATATCAGTGAAAGACTCATATAATTAAGAACTTAAAATTCATGAGATAGCATCAAATGTGGCCAAGGTTTTGTTTGTGCTTATAATTATTTTCTGCACTGGTTAATGTTATGACGTCCTTCCTCTAGCCACACCATGAGATTATCCTAGGGAAACAAGTCATGGTACTATTACAGTAAGTATAGAATAAGTGACGAAATTGCCTCTATATATATATATATACCCAAAGTGGGGGAGGGGACATGACAAACTTTTAGAGACTCCGCAGAAAAAAGTGTAGATATGGTATATGCTAAATTATTGATCTTCAATTCATCTAAAAGCTCAATCTCAAAAAAAAAAAAAAAAAAAATTATTTTATTGAAAAGCTTAAGTTATTAGAAAGAGTGGTAACTTCATTACTATTTATTTATTAACACGCCGCTTCACATGTGACTACGCTCTCCATTTTAAATGAGTTAAATACGTGAAAATATTTGATTAGTAGGTAATGAGATTTGAACTCAGGACCTTACTCAGTATCATAACAAAATTACTGACTACCACCTCATTAAAAAATAAATTGTTAGAGAAAAAGGTAACTTCAATATTTAATTCTTAACGGTACTATATTACTGCTAGAATGTTGCGATGTATTCAACTCAATGAAACCAGTGGAGAAAATTATTTTAATATGCAAAATATCAAGAACTTTGTCGAAGTTGTCAAAATCAAGCCATTCATTTACCGATTGTATATATATATATATGTATGTATGTATATATGACAACTCCAAATCCATTGTCAAGAGATACAGAATCCAAATCCTATTGGTTTCAAAGAAACTTCAAACTGACTGTTCTTCTAATAGTAGGCAACAAATTAAGGTGAAACAATCAACAAATTGTGGTTCTGGGTAAACACTAAATGTTTCAAAGTCATTGAATTGGAAATATTAGATTATGTTTTATGCTTCACTCATGAAATTCGAAATGAGTCCATTTTGTTATCCCTAGCATTGAGACAAGTCCAACTAATTTCATGTATACCATTGATTTTAGCATTTCATTGCACTAATTAATATCTACATTGAATTGTGAGCTTGGATCCTAAAACCATGACATAAACATTTTAAAGAATTAGGAAGCCTAAAACATATGAATAGTCCCGTTGTAATTTTAGCTTAAGATGTTTCCTCTGGAGTTTTCTTGTTTTTAGCATAAAACATCATTGGGCAAGGCCCTTTCAGGTTGAAATGAAATAAGAGTGATGCTATAAAAAATAACTTTTATACAAATAGAATTTATATTCATATGATGTGACTCATTATGATCATCTTTGCCTTTCAAAGCAAAAAAGAAAAAATCTATCACTTGATCTCATAATTTAAGAAATGCCATAGCCATGTTATTTTAGATGAGATTTTTTGTCTAAAATTTTTGTTTATATAACATTTTTTATAAAATAATATACAATTTGGCAAACACGATGTGAAACCATAATATTATTCCTTTATCATTAGCGTTCTATTGTACGGATAGAACTATTGATGAGTCAAATCCGTAGTATGGAAATTTCAGAATTTTGAATACATATGCCGTTATTTGAATATGACTTCTTTAAGAATTGACTACAATTTAATGATTGAGTGATTTTCAGCAATGTTTAGTCAATGGATAAAGTTGATCAAGTCCTTCACAGAAGAAAGTTCTAAATGTTGGACAGGCCTTTATATTTTCACCTGTGGCAGGGCCGCAGCAGGGAGGGGTTGGTGGTGGTTGGCGAGGCTCAAATTTACAAAGTTAAAATTTGGTGGAGTAGGTCATCCAACCAATTTTAGAGATCACTTTATATTTTGTCGACTTGTAAGATAAAAATGGCTCAAATTTACAAGGATTGGACCTTTTCTCAAATGAAGCGTTTTAATTTTTCTCAACAATTCGTCTTTTTAAGAGATTTGAATTCGAGACTTCAACGGCAGAAGTTCTAATGCCACTATTTAAATGCTTGGATAAGAATTTAAATTTTTTCACTTAATATTTCAGTTAGAGTTTTCATAGTCGCTTAGTGAAAACAAACATACTCTTCAATGTTAAGAGCACACAGTGAGACTTAAACTTCGCTTCCAATGTAAGTGCGGTAAAAACTCTCACAGATGGCTCTGTGGTACTAAGTAGCAATATTTCTTATTAAATATGTAGAGTAACTTATATACATATCTATTTTTAGCGCAAAAAAAAAAAAACCCACTAAACCACAATTATATCAGCGTAATGTCATCACAAACTCAAACAAATGAAACAATGAGTAAACTCCAAGTTCGTACTAATACTTTCTCTCGGACTTGGATGTTAGCATTTGAAACTAACTAAATTCGATTTAATTTTGGGCCAGCTCTGTATTTGGTTGAATTTTGATTGTATGGTCTTAGAAAACTCCAAAAACCGCATTTATGATAAAAGGTCAACAACCCTATTGTCGGTTGGCCATTTCATTGGTATGGCTTCTAAATTCTTGTATTAACCATGACCAGGAGAATCAACAAAGGATGAAATTTACATGCTTTTATAAGCAGTAGCTCTACTCGAGCTCAAGGATATAGTCAATAAAAAAACTTAAACAAACTTATAAAAATTATTAACTCTGCACCAACTTAAGAGAATAGTCAATAAAACTTATAAAAAAAAATTACCATAGCTACTGATGGCGGCACAAGGAATGATAGTTGTATATATATAAATATATACATGTGTATATTAGTCAACATGCATAAAACTCTTTGTCCTTTATGGGTTCGAATGTTTCCACTCACGACCACCTTGAACCATGCCATTCGAAGGAAAAATGAATTGCAGTTGAAGTATTTGTAATGCACCCAGCTACTATAAATAGGACAACTTAAAGGGATATTGCCTCTAACAAAAGTTTCTTAAATTCTCAATAAAGTTGGCCAAACAGTTACTACAGGACAAGTTAATTATTCCCACAAAACACCCAGAAGAACAGTCTCATAGTATAGGACTTTGTCTGAGAGCCTCCCAATTTGACCAGCCAATCATTTCTGGTACATGAAAAGTCAGACTTAATTACCATACATAGTTGGAGAACTTGCTTTGGAATGATCCCTCGGTTCAAGAAGTGGACCATATATAAATAAAAAATTTATACAAAAATTTTATGCAGAATAATGTGTATAAATAAAAAGTTTAATTGTCACTATCACATTATTTTAATAAAAATTTTTGTATAAATTATTTTTTATAAAAATAGTATTTTTCTTCTAATAAAAGAAAAAGAAAGATTCTAACATGTTAGCTTGTTAATATTTATTATACGTAGGACCTCCTAGTGAATTACATTCTAGGATTCGTTGTAGACAATTTCAACACTAAATTGAAAATTAAAAAGCTTGCTAGGAGAAGACCTGTATCCTCCTTTGAATTATTCTACATTCTAAGTGCTGAATTTGAATTAATAAAGACGGAAGAATTTTCTATAGCCTGAAGCCAAATTGTCACCAACTACATCTCTATAAAAGGGTCTCGAGAAACACATCTTTCATGCACAAGCTTTTTGCTCTAATCCCGTCTCTCAATTACAAAGATTAATACCATTATGACTTCATTTCAACTTATAGCATCAGCTCTATTCTTGGCTGCTGTGTTTATAGGATCTAATGCTCAGCTGAGTGCAACATTTTACGCCAACACATGCCCGAATGTGTCGAGCGTGGTACGTGGTGTCTTGGAGCAGGCTCAACGAAATGATGTCCGAATTGGTGCCAAACTCATTCGGCTTCATTTTCACGATTGCTTTGTCGACGTAATACTTTTTTATCCTTCTTCAAGCATGCTTATGTCTTTGTGTATTCCATATATATATATATATATAACTTACATAAAAAATTGAAGCAGATGCCAGTTGTAACTATCTGAATGTTATTGAGCAGGGCTGTGATGGCTCGATTTTGCTAGACGATGCAGAAGGAATGGAGAGTGAGAAAAATGCAGTTCCTAATGAATCAGCTGATGGATATGGTGTTGTTGATGACATCAAGTCCGCATTGGAGAATGTTTGCCCCGGCGTCGTGTCCTGTGCAGACATTTTGGCCATTGCATCTCAAGTTTCAGTTTCTTTGGTATTTTCTCATCCTCTCTTCATCCATGATTAATTTCTTATCTAATTCACGCCATCTTACCCAAAAAAAATCCGGTGAATCCTAGCTAACACAAGCTGAGTTTGAATGGCATTGTAGGTCTTCCATAAAATGTGATTGATCTAAGGGAACTGTTTATTATCTTTTTCAATGGGATTGTAATAAATGAATAGTTAGAGATTTTCACCATATACGTATATATATACCAACAAATGCATGTAATAATAAATTGTTGCATGCAGGCAGGAGGTCCATCATGGGATGTTCAAGTGGGTAGAAGAGATAGCAGGACAGCAAACCGAGCCGGTGCTGATAGGGATATCCCAAGTCCGTTCGAAAGCCTTAGTAACATGACAGCCAAGTTCACTGCTGTGGGTCTCGACTCCACCGATCTAGTCGCTCTATCTGGTAATTAGGAATTAAATTTAGCATGTCTTTTCTGAATTCTCAACTTTATTAGATCAACTAACTTCTTCCTTTAGTATTTAGTACAAGAAGAAGAAGAAGACTTTATTTTACACCAAATCATAATTTTTCTGCAGAATTTTCATGCAAATAATAGGACGATTTGTGTTCCTTTCATTTCAAACAAAAACTCTCCCATTTCAGCTCATAATATCAAATAACACTATCACATCATACATCATTCTTGGGGGTTTTTCTGTTTGAATACAATTTTTCTTTTGAAATTATGAGTCAAAATTGAGGTATATATTTTGATTGGAAATGAAATGATCCCAAATAAATAAATCATTATGTATAAAATACGTTTTGCTCGTATAACATTACTCGTATTTAAAAAAAATTATATTCGATCTTATAGAATTTTTAACTTTGGTAATAGTATTTCAGTTAAAATTATGGGTGTTTGGTTTAAAATTAAAGATACAAACAGTCAAATCATACGTACAAAAATTCAGTTTTTTATTTATAGCAAAATTAGCGTTATTTTATTTATTTTTTTTCTAACTGCACGCATGCATGCAATTGCTTCCCATGCAGGGGCACATACATTTGGGCGAGCTCGATGCTTGTCTTTCAACCGCCGGCTTTACAACTTCAACGGCATCGCCGGAAACACAGACCCAACCCTAGACGGTGCATACTTGGAAACGCTCCGGCAGACATGCCCGGCAGGCGGGAACGAGAACGCGCTAGCCGATCTTGATCCCTCCACTCCCGACGGCTTCGACAACAACTACTTCACTAACCTCCAGAACAACCGGGGGCTTCTCGAGACTGATCAGCTACTATTCTCGACCGGTGGGGCTGCCACCGTCGCCATTGTTAACCGGTTTGGTAATAGCCAGAGCGAGTTCTTTGACAGCTTTGGTCTGTCTATGATCAATATGGGGAATATAAGTCCATTGGCAGGAAACAATGGAGAGATTAGGTCTGATTGTAAGAGGGTTAATTAAGTAGTATTGGTCCTATGATAGGAGGAGCACAGAAGAGGACTAGTAATTGTTTGAAATTTTTATTTTTTTATTTTATTTTTTTTAGTGCGAATTGGTATTGTTCATTATAAGATTAATGTGATGCAAGTGTAAGAATTGTAGTAAATTGTTGCATGGAATAAGAGAACTAGAAATATTTGAAATTTACCCAGAAAATTCTACTAGCACAATGGGGCAATAACACATTTAAAAGAGCAATGCTACACGTAAATCCATTTCTTACCCACAAGACACAATGTAATAGGACTCACATTAATAAATACATGTAGGACTCGTTCATTTTGTGTCTTGTAGATAAAAAAATGAGTTTTTGTATAACATTTTTCTGTTTAAAAAGGTAATCATATACACATAAAAATTTTACAAAAAAAAAGAAGCTAAATGATGTTGTTGAGTTGAGAATTTATTACTTTCAAGCAAAGAACTCACGAAGATGCCTTTTGATTATAAAATTGCACTGCCACATCTTTCTTGTACATGATTGTGTACAAGAGTTATGGAAGATCAACATCATTTTCCTTTTTGAAAATATGAGTCAAATTGGAGGGTATTTTTATTTGAATTGAAGGATCACAATAGACACATCATTTCGTATAAAATTATGTTTTTATAACATCATTCAAAATATTTTTTTATCAGAAGTCAAGAATGAAAGATTGGTTAGACTTTAATTTTCATTCCTATTTGCTATATTTTAGCAGTTTAATCAGGAGCAACCCAATTCCCAACTATTGAAATGGTCTGGATTTTGAGTGGCGGTCAAATTTAGTGGAAGGTGAGAGAGAGTACACCACTCAATCGAGAGAGGAAGCACACCCAATAGGATCTGGAACTGTAAGAGCAAGAAGGCAGTAGCCTCCCTCCTAGTACTCTCTGGTGCATACTTATAACTATTTCATAACTCATACCAACAAAACAACACATATACGTGCATGGCACAAGTGGAATTATAAAACATTGATTATTAAGACAAAAAAATAAGAAAAATAAAAATAACATGATCCCTTTTCTCTTCCTTTCTAGTTTGGAGAATTCTACGGTTGGTACCTGTAGAATCTCGGCTCTTAGTTTAATAAAAAGAAAATTTTGGGCGTTGGAAGAAATTCTTATAAATTTTTTTTTGAAGTAATATCGATAAAAAGATAGTTGTCATAAATGTGACCTGTAGGTCATAATTAGCACAAGGAAAAAAAAAAGGAGAAGAAAATAAGAGATTATAAATTTTTATATATTTTCATGTCATGTTCTGTTATCAATCACTTTTTCTCGTGACCAAATCCAAGATTCCAAGATCTAAATAAAAGAAATAAAAAATGGGAAAGGGTAATGACTTTAGAAAGCACATTCTCCCATAAGCTTGAGCCGACAACCATCAAATACCCAGGGCCTTCAGGCAATATGTTCATATCCTTCACCTATTTTTATGTGGAATTGTACAGAAATTAATCAAAACCATATAGTAGGAGAACATTCAGGAATCTAAGTTATAAAGGTCATACAGAAGATATTAAGAAACAAAACAATGAAACCAAAAAAAAAAAACACTTCTACCCAGCAATCAGCAGTATGAAGCAAGTCATATGCAGCAATGAAAAATCAAACAATGCATCTCCAATCAAAACCACTTGCATGATCGACTTTGAATTACAATGAAAATGAGAAGCACTCTCAAGACTGAGAAAGAGACTTGGAGGGACTGCCGGAATTATTTTTAACACAGACAGAGAGAAAGAGACTTGGAGGGACTGCCGGAATTATTTTTAACACAGAGAGAGAGAGAGAGAGAGAGAGAGAGAGAGAGAGAGAGAGAGAGAGAGAGAGAGAGAGACTGTAAAAGTGAAAAATCAGGGTTGAGTGAAAAAATTAGGATCAAGTTCTAAAATGCCAACTATGTTGAATGATCATCTAGCTAGCTAGACTTCTACCGCCGGCAGCGGTGAAAGTATGTGGATAAGGGCTGGATTGAAAGTTCTCGTAGTTCCTTTGTTTTTAGCAAAGCTTCGATCAAAATAGCACCGCTTAGATCTGCTCTGATATCCTCCGATCTGCCCCAACCTACTGAGATATGCTCTGATAGCTAATGATCTACCCCGATCTACTCCAATATGCTTCGATCTGCTCCGATCTACACACAAGCAAGCTCTTGAGTCTGGTTTGACAGTTCTCGTAGTTTCTCTTAGTTTCTCTATTCTTTCAATTAGATTTTCTTGAGCTATTATCTTTCCTCCATGGATCATTACTGGAAGTTTCACCATCATAATCATGAACATCAGCCAAACCAAACTAGAAAGAAGTGACAGGAAAAGTGGAAGAAATGCTTTACAGTGTTTGTTGACAACCTTCCAAGAAACATGAATAATATCTGGTCAAAGAGAATATTTTCAAAGAATGGTGATGTTGCTGATGCTTTTGTGTCATTCAAAGAAAGGAGGAGGAACACAAGCCTCTTTGGTTTTGTGCAATTCTACCATTATCAGGATGCTTACAGGACCATCAATCTGCTAAATGGAGTTTAGCTTATGGATAAGAAACTATTGGTGAAAAAAGCTGATTATGGCCAAGAGGATCATAGCCCAAAAACATCACTGCCCAAGGAAACCTCCCCCAACAGATGTTTTATAGTCAAGGGGAAAACTTTCAAAGAGGCTCTTCAAAAGGGAGGGGATCAAGTGGATAGTAATGTCGAGGCTAGAGATTTCAGAGAAATTACCTATACAATTGAAGCTAACCATGCCAAAATAGAAGAAGAATGGTTGGACAGATGTGCAGTAGCAATGGCCAACAATTTCGATCTCATCCAAGGTATGGAAGAGGGTGTGAAGAGAGATGATGTTTTCTCTATTGTAGTTAAGCCTTTGGGAGGTCTTAAGGTCTTGTTAGAATTTTCTGATGTTGATACAAAAAGAAGCATGCTACAGAGTGCTAGATATTGGTTGGATAAGTGGTGCACTGTTATTTACAATTGGTCCTACATATAGTTTAATACTGGAAGAAGAGTATGGATAGCAGTGGAAGGAGTCCCTCTTAACGTCTAGAATGACAAAACCTTCAGGAAGACTGGATCATGTTGGGGAACTGTTATAGCTATTGATCATAGAACAGCTGCAAACAAGGATCTTGAGTTTGGCAGAGTACTGATTCAAACAGAAAATAAGAGCAAAATCCATGGCTTCTGTAATCTGAAAGCACAACAGTTCCTTTACACTACTAGAGTATTAAAGGAAAGTTTCCAAAGGTTAAATGTTTGGGGGTGAAAATTACAACTTTGATGGCTTACATAATGAATATTATGATACTCCATCCTCTAATTAATCACAGAAGTCCTCTGTTGGGGCCAATTCTGCTTGCACAGAATAGGATCACCAAGTCCAGGGTCAACTCAAAGCTTCATTATCTAGGTACAAATGAAGAGCAATGCAAGGGAAGGGAGATCAATCCTCCCAATCAGACAGACATTGAAGATATTCGAGATGACGATGACACGGCTCTTGCTAGCCATGTGGCAGACACTTTTGGTTCTAACAATGATGAGGTGGCACCATCAAATGGAATGAAGGCCATTAATATTGATGAGCTGGAAAGGGTTGTAGCTGCTGCTAATGAGGGGAGACACTCATTATCTTCCCAGGGATAGTTGGGACTCTCGACTTGTAATGACAATCTGGTTGAAGTGGGAAGCCATTGCCTAGGCAATGGATCAACAGTGATGGACGAGTCTCAAGGGATGCTCATTGCAGATTCTCAAGAAAAGCTAATTAATCAAGGTTTTTCAAATTCAAATCAGATGGGAAATCAGGTGGATGAAGATTTACTGATTGGGTCCCAGATTCAGGTTGGGTCTGTCTTAGTGCATCATAATAGTAACTTAAACCCAAGTCCAGCCCGAATGAGTCCTTCCAGGCTGGACAACTCAAATCAAGTAAGCAGAGGACCAAAGATGAACTTATCAAAGGGCACGCCTAGAAGAAAGTTTAAGTTCATGGGCGAGTTAGGTGGGTTTAAACATCCATATAGGAGTAATAGATTAAAGAAAAAAGACATCAAGGAAGTCTCGTCATCTAACAGAGGGAAAGGAGATGAAGCTCTGTCTTTGTTATCCCTTCTTCCATCTACAAACATCAGGAACATGAATAGCTTGAATTACAAGCACTTGCAAGATCTATGTACTAAGCAGAGGAAACAATCAAACTGGGCAGCAAAATAGTGGTGGACTTCAATGGGAATGAGGATGAAATGGCTCAGAAGATTAAAAAAATGGAGTGGCTTGATTTGGAAAAGGGGATGGGAAAGGAAAAGGGAGCTCTGAGTAGGAAGTAAACATGCTCAGATGAACAAAAAGGGTGTTGCATAAAGGTCTAAATGAAGGTATTAAGATGGAATGTTAGAGGGTTAGGAGGGAAGCAAAAGAAAAAGATGGTTAGAAATGTAGTATCAGGTAGGAAGTTGGACATGGCACTACTCCAAGAAACCAAATGGAAGCAATGTTCAAAATGGAAGGTCTTCTCAGTATGGGGGAATAATGATTGTGAATGAGGTTCAGGAGGTCTATTAGCAATCTGGAACAAAGCCTTCTTCACATTACTGGATAAGGTAACTGACAAGAACTTTATACTGCTTAAAGGCCTCATCAACAATTCTTGCCATTGTGTGTTTCTCAATCTGTATGCTCCAAACTCTGAAAGTGATAGGAAGCTCTTATGGATGAAGCCAGTTAATCATAAAAGAAACTACAATGTCCCATTTTGTGTTGGAGGGGACTTTAATGAAGTTCTAAGAGTTGGAGAAAGAACATCATGCACCAGAATGATTGCTAGCATGATATCATTTAGCTCTTATGGATGAAGCTAGTTAATCGTAAAAGAAACTACAATGTCCCATTTTGTGTTGGAGGGGACTTTAATGAAGTTCTAAGAGTGGGAGAAAGAACATCATGCACCAGAATGATTGCTAGCGTGATATCATTTAAGGATTTTGTCTCTGATATGGATTTACTGGACCTGCCTATGCTTGGCAGAAGATTCACATGGTCAAATCTTCTGGAAAGAGAGGTTTGGAGTAGGCTTGATAGGTTTCTCATTAACCAATGATGGAGTGCCAGATATTCATGCTCCCCATGGGGACTGCCTAGATGTTTTTTTGACCACTGCCAATTTTATTGATTGATGAAGAAAGAGACTAGGGTCCAAAACCTTTTTAAGGTTTATGAATCCTGGTTCAACATCAAATCCTTTAACACATTGGTAGAAAATTCTTAGAGGAACCAGAAGATAGGAGGATGGGGAGGACTTGTTCAATTGAAAAAGCTTCAGCAACTAAAAGTAAAAATTAAAATTGGCATGCCCTCAAAGCATGTCAATGGAAGGAGAAAGTTAGAAAAGCTGAAGAAAGCTTGCACAATCTTGATCTTCAATGTGAGGTAAATGGCTCTGAAGGGCAACTCAAACAGTAGAAAAGAGACTTAAAGATGTTGCTTTGGAATCATTATGCTAGAAAGGAAGCTGATGCCAGGCAAAGGTCAAGAATGCTCTGGCTAAAAAGTGGGGGCAGAAATACTTCTTTCTTTCATGAGAAATAGGTTCAAAAGGAATTGTATTAACGAGTTGACCATTAATGGGATAATTTCTATTGACCCTATTCTAATCAAGTAGGAGGTAGTCAAGTACTTCCAAAATTGTTATAAGGAGCCCTTCAGAAGCAGACCACTGTTGCAAGGGCCCTTAAAGCTACAGTTGAGCATGGACAATAGAGCAATCTTGGAAAAGTAGTTTGAGGAAATTGAAGTTTTTGATGTAATTTGCAGCTGTGATGATAGCAAAGCTCCAGGCCCTGATGAATTCAAATTTAGTTTTTTGAAGAAATACTAGAAAATCTTGAAGGAGCACATCTTGAAGTTCATGGGGGATTTCTCCTCAAATGCCAAACTGGTCAGAGGTATTAATTCATCCTTCATCTCTCTTATTCCTAAAGAGGAATTTCCTGATGATCTATCTAAGTTTAGGCCAATTAGCTTAGTGTCCTCAATGTATAAAGTGTTGATTAAAACTCTAGTTGGAAGGTTGAAAAAAGTGATCCATGAGGTTATAAGTGAAAACCAAACACCATTCATTAAAGGAAGGCAAATCCTAGATGGTGTTCTAATAGCTAATGAGATAATTCATGATTGGAGGATCAACAAAAAGCAAGGTGTTATGATAAAATTGAATTTTCAAAAAGCATTTGATAGTGTGAACTGGACTTTTCTTATGATGAGGATGGAAAAAATGGGTTTTGGGATAATGTGGTGTAAATGGATCTTTGAATGCCTATCTTCTGGATATGTGTCAGTGCTTGTGAATGGTGCACCTTCAAAAGAGTTTAAAATGGAAAAGGCGCCTAAAGCAAGGGGATCCTCTTTTCCCTTTTTTATTCAACATGGTGGCAGAGGGGCTAAATGAGTTGTTGAGCAGAGCATTAAGTCTAAACATCATCAAAGGAATCAAAGTTAGACTGAATGGGCCTACCCTGATGAACCTACAGTTTGCAGATGATCTTATTATATTTTGTGAAGCTGATTTTGGTGAACTAACTAACCTCAAGAGAATCTTGAGATGCTTTGAAACACTTTCATGTCTCACAATGAACTTTCAGAAGAGTTCTATTTGTGGTGTAGGCCTAGATGATGGCTTTCTAGACAATGTGTCAAAATTATTCAATTGCGAAAAGGAAAGGCTTCTTATAAATTATTTAGGGATGGTTGAAAGGATCAATCGTAGAGTCAGAAAATCTTAGGACAACATATTAGACAAGTTTAGAATGAATCTAGCCTCTTGGTGTCTTTCAATAGGGGGAGGCTAACCTTATTGAAATCTATTCTCTCTAATCTTCCCTTGTACTATTTCTCTCTATTTAAAGCCCCATTTGCAATTTACAAGAAGATTGAGATGGTTCAAAGGAAGTTTCTATGGGGAAGTGATAATGAGAAGAGAAGTATTCACTATGTGAGATGTGTTGAGTCAATGCCTTGATTTTGATGATAACAAAACATGGTTAAATGATCTAATAATTCTACTTAGTGTGTAGATGAATTATTAATTAGATCTTGACTTGAAGTTTATCATAATAGAGGATTTATGATGCAAAGATTTGAATAAAGAATGAAAAGCATGATAAAGTGATGTATTCTACAAAGCTAACATTATAAGAAGAAAAAGAAATCTCAAGTTGATGAAAATTCTAGATTGAAGATTGATAAGCATGAAAGAATATCATATTCAACAATGGTGATTTTATAAGAGAATGAAGATGATGGATATCAAAGAAGAAGAATGAAAATGATCAAAGTCTTGATTTAAAAGATTGAAGACTTTGAGGACTTGAAGATATCTTGCAAGAATGGAAAAAGAAGAGACCAACTCAGAAATATAAAAGCTTTCTTGATAAATTTAAAGATGTCTTGAAGACATGGAAGGAATCACAATACTTGGAAAGCTTTCTTGGAAGAATTGTTGAAGTCCATGGAGAAGCCATATTGATTGAAGAAATGAAGATTCTAAGTCATGGAAGCTCTCTTGAAGATCTTGAAGAAGACTTGAATCAATGGATGAAGCTATAATGATGGAAGAGCTCTACAAGTGATGAAAATGAAGAAAATTCACCTTGAATGGATTGAAGATGTTCTTGGAGTCATCTAATCTTGAAGAAGTGTTTGCAAGCTTCAAAAAACCCATTTAGATGATCCTTGAAGAGATTGGAAGCTTTGAAAAAGGATAAAGAAAAGTTGCAAAAATATGGGTTTTGGTAAAAAGAGTCGACCCCTCAAGCAAAAAGAGTTGACTCATTCGAACAGAGCCTTGGATTTGTGCTGGAGACTCAAAAGAGTCGACTCCTGGCCAAAAAGAGTCGACTCATTGCAACAGAGAACAACAGTTCTGTAGACTGCTGAAAAGAGTCGACTCCTGGGACAAAAGAGTCGACTCATTTGGACAGTGACTTGAAAAAGTCTGCTGAAATGAAAAAAGAGTCGACTCATTGTGAAAAGAGTCGACCCCTAGACCGTAACGGCTAGTTTTCTGACAGACGGTATGGGCAAAACTGCTACCAAATCTTCTCCCATACTTCTCCAACGGCTAGAATCGATCCATACCTATATATATGAGATACATACAGCTTCAAAGAAGAAGAAAAGAGCAATCATACTATTCATATCAAGTGCTTGAAGCTGAAAATCACCTATACCTCACTGCCACATATTTTTGCTGAGTGTTTAAAGTTATCCATTGAGTTGTATTCATTCATATACTCACTAGAAGAGTCACTCTTTGTATAATCTTCATTCATTCTCTTTTGGATGGGTTTGTAACCTTGTAAGTTTGAGTGTTCTTGGGAAAAACACTTATAAGTTTAAGAGAGGCTTGGACAAAATCTCTTGAGTTTTGAAAGCTTGGGAAGAAGCTTTTGTAAGAGTGAGCTGGGCACTCGTGGCACAACCAGCAGCTGTGTAAGGAGTATTGCATAGTGGAATTCCTTCGAAAGGATCGAAGAAGAGAGGACGTAGGCAAGGTTGGCCGAACCTCTATAAAATCTGGTGCATATCTCTTCTGCCTCTGTTTTGCTTACTTGCTCATTATACATGCTTGCAAATACTTGTATTAATGTACACTTCATTTGCTTGATACATATACTTTGATTATTTGTTACTAAAATACATAAACGATTTTTTAGTTGCAATTCTTGGTATAAATTCTATAAAACGCAATTCACCCCCCCTCTTGGGTTGCCTACTTGGGCCAACAAGATGGAATCAGGTTACAACAGATTTTAAAAAAGGAGGACTTGGGCTGGTTCCTGTTAAAATCATAAATTTAGCCTTGATCTCCAAGTGGTGGTGGAGGTTTGGTAAGAAAAAGGATGTTTTGTGGAAAAAGGTCATATGCGCTAAGCATGACTAGTATGTCTGGAATTAAAGGCCAATGATTCATGAAGGAAAGAATAAATGTTCAAGACTGTGGAAAGATATTGTTGATCTTGATGATGAAAATGATCAAATTAGAGATTTAATTCATAAAAATATGATAGTAAGCTTGGGGAATGGGAAGTCTGGAAGGATAATTGGATGGGGGAAAGACCATTGATGGAGGAATTCCCTAGATTATTCCAGCTATCATGTCAACAGGAGGCCTGTATTGCTGATATGGTAGATCCTACAAGGGCTTGGAACCTTTCATTCGGAAGGAAGTTATTTGCTTGGGAGGCTGAGAAATTATTGCTTCTTTTAACCAACCAAAAGGATGATAACAACAAAAAGGACACCCTATTTTGGAAGTTGGGAATGGATAAGTCTTTCATTATAAAGTTAGTTTGTAATGCACTTCAGTTAGGGAATTCTCATGCAGAGGATTTATATACCATGCTTTGGAAGATAAAAGCTCATTTAAAATGCTAGATCTTTGGATGGTTATCCTTACAAGATAAGATTAAAACAAGGCTGATGCTAATCCATAGGAAAATTATCCCCCAAAATAGCGATAAAAAGCTATTTATTCTGTAAGGCTTATGATGAAGATTCAAATCACTTACTTCTCATATGGGTTGACTCATGGAAAATTTAGAGCTCCATCTTGCAATGGTGGGGTATTCAATGGGTGTCTGTTAATGATCTAGCAAACCATGCACTTTGGTGGCTTCAAGGTAGCTAAAGGAATTTAGAAAAGATTATCTGGGAGGCCTTGTTCATAGCAGTAATCTGGGGCATCTGGTTTGCAAGAAATAACATCTTCTTCAACCAAAAATGCCTCATTCGGTCTGAAGTAGTGGACAATGCGAAAATTCAGGTTGCTTTATGGGTAAAAGCAATGGTGGTAGGGAGTTCCTTTTCTATTAATGATGTGTGTACTCAATACAAGGTGTGAGGAGCATGAAAACAAAATTGACATTTTAAAGCTAGAACCAGAATCTTGGTTGGCCAAGCTACAGCTTGAGAGTTTGATAGTTTTGAAGGTGGCCTGGGAATGTCTTAGGGTGGTTGTTAGCTTTCTTGTGTAGGTGTTTACACTTTTTGTTTCTCCTTGCTCTGGTTTTTGTCGCCACTGTTTGGTTGGTTTGCTTTGGTGGTGGTTGTTGTTCCTGGCTTGCTCTAGGAGCTTCAACCCTTCCCTTGCCATTTTTGTATCTCAGCTACCCTTTCAATAAAAATTTCTTTTTTATGTAAACCCCAATCTTTACATCCATGCCTTCTCCCCTCTCCTATAAACATTTGTCTTTCTCTCCATCCTTCTTTCCCTCTTTGGAAAGCATCATTTCTTATATCTTTACAAATTATTTCAAAGATTAATCAAACATGTTACTATGCTGTTGTTAGTTTTCGTACGGTCTTTTCTGTTGTTGTTCTCAGTGATGCTAATGTTGTTTTTTATTATATTTCATCAAGAGTTATACATAAAGGAGCTCATTCCACGAATCAGGTACATCGGGAAGGCACCAATGGTTGCAATCAAGGAATCTCAATGGTGACCGTCTCTCCTCCTCCGTGAAGTCTTGCTTCCTGTAAATTGATGGGTGTGTATCCTTATGATAATCTATCATTCTTGTAATTTTCAAATAGAAGACTGGGGTCTTTATCTCTTTCATCACCCCCTCCAACATACTCGTTTTCTGTGGATATTCAAACACATATATTGCATTCTTGATTGGCTCTGATTCACTATCACATTGCCCCCCAGAATTCCATTGTCTACCACTACACATAAACATTTATATGCAGAAAAAGGGAATTGTATTTGATTGTAGAGGAAGTTGTGTTTTTTTAAATTACCTAAAATGTGTACGGGAGTATCCCCTAAAGAACACCAGCGTCTTCACGAGGTCTATATTGGCATCAATTGTCACGCTCGCTCTTAAACAAGCATCATTAACGCCGTCTTAGGACGAACGTGATTGCATAGGTTCTTAACCTATAAGCTAATCCTCAACATAGTCCCAAAGATAAGAATCTTATAAGAGATAAACAATAACATTATATAAATAAACCATCCCATAATCCTCCACCGAATACATAATAAAAAAATTATCAAATTAAACTCATAATAATTACAAACCAAATGTAAACAAACTATAAGAAATCTCAATCGCTATATAACATGCACAAAATGAACAACACAACAAATGGAGCTTCTCGAAGCACTCCAACTCGACATCAACAACGATAGCGACAATGGTGGACTGAACCTCCCTCTCCGTCTCATCTGCAAGACAATTTGTATGGGTATGAGGTATATATCAACGTGCTGACTAAGATAATCAAACTTATAAAGAATGAATGCTAAATAGCAATCGAATTAATTACCAACAGATAATTCACTAAATCAACCACCAAAAGATAAACCACCACACCAATGAGTAAACCACCAATAATAATATAACGACAAACCTATCACCATCATCAATGATAAATGACTTATGTAATACAATGCCTCCTCTAATGTAATGTTGAATATCGCCACATTGGCTCACCACACCGGCTTACCACCACATAGGCACATCCCACATATGTATACTTTTTGATAATCTTGCCAAGATTGATAAAGCAAATTATCAAGAATGACCATCGTCATGCAATGTATGATACCACGTGACCAAACTTTCTCCCATGTAATGTAAGATATGCACACAATGCATGTTATATGCAATGTCACCTCATATTTCAACACTAATATCAACACCCCAATGCCACTACATAAGCCATGCAACATCAACACCAACACCAACATAGGTAACAATATCAATATCAGTATAGACAACAATTTTAATATAGATAAGCCGCACAATGCCACTACATAAACCACCATCATCAACACAGATAATAAGATATCCAATTCAATACGAATAAAACTATCTCATATCCGCACACAATCAACACTAACAATTCACAACAAGACATTCCATTTAATACGAATGAGAGTATCTTATATCCCTATAATCAATACTAACATTCATAACATGACTTTCATTCAATATGAATAAGAGTATCTCATATTCCCAACAATCAACACTAATATTCATAACAAGACATTCATTCTAGAACCGCTTTCATATCAAACATTGTAATAATTATGCCCATTTCATGGCTTTTTTAAGATGGTGTTAAACAATTCCCTAATTCAATAAAAGACTTTAAATGACCATTTTACCAAAGTGTGCACTGAAAAACTGTGGCTGGAGATATGACCATTTTACCAAAGTGCACTGAAACTGTGGCTGGGAAGCATGCCACTAGGCGCCCCTTGGCACCCTCCTGGCAGCCCACGGTACCACTAGGGGCCCTTTAGGTGCGCCAGTGTGTCTCTCTCCCTACTTGGTCCGAAATACACTTCTAAAACATGATTTTAAGCCCCATTTTCATTTCCTACACAATTCTAAGTCCTCTTAAGTCTAAAATGAAGTTCTAAAGTCATAAACAAGTTCTCAAACACCAAAAACATGCACAACATGAGGATTCAAGACTTTCTCTTTGGAAACCCTAAACACTTTCCCACACCTAATCTCAATTCTCACCTCCATGACATGAAATAAGCATGCAAGAATCAATAAATATGTAATGGAACAAATACAAACATGCGATTTCTCACCTCAAATAATGAAATCACAAGCTTTCCCTTCAAATTCCTCCTCTTCTCTTCTTTCCTCTTCTATTTCTCTCTTTTTCTCTCACTTTCTCTTTTTCCAAACACAATTACTACACAAGCTCCTCTCTTCTCTCTCCCCCATTAACTTGAAAGTTATGATAGATACAACTTGTATCTAATGCACCACATATCACACACATACACACACTTGCTAGCAACAAGCACACACAACACGCACACATGACGCACACACCTTATGCACACATCTCACTTAAGTGAAGCACACACCTAAGTGGCACTCCTTAGCATCTCCTTGCTTCACTAATGTACTACTAATTCACATGATTAACATAATTAATCACATTTATAATAACTAGTCATCATTAACATAAGCTAAACCTAAAGATTAATTAAGCTAATTAATCATGGATTAAGTCCACTAATCATGCTAAAAAAATGATAATCCCGCCATGGCATGTTCTCATTACAACATGTTAATCAAACTCCTCAATTAGTTTAATCACATACTAGAATATACGCAATTAAGCTAAACATGACATTAAGCAAGTTAGGGTTTTACATCAATCCACCTTGCCCATGTCATCATTGCTTTCCCAAATGCCTCAGCAACATTCAATTTATTGTAGATATGGCTACCTTCTTGAAAGTAAATCTTCCTATAAGATTTTTTTTTTGGGTTAGTTTTTAGTACTATTTTCTGCTTCAGTTTCTTAGCATAGGGAATTCAAATTGGAATGTACTTATATCAATGCTATAAAGGAAATAGAGGAATACCCTCTTGAGGTTCTCCCACGAGTCCACTAGTGTCTAGTGTTGAAGACGAGTACGTCTGCGCTTTTGTATCTGTTAGATGATCTTTCTAGCATGTTAAGGCGAAGTGTTAACTGTTTCAATCCATTTGTGTAATCCACTCCCCATTCTTGAATAAAAAATGGAGGCCAAAAGAAGTCCACCGATCAATTATAATCCTATTAAATTATTTAAACCATAATTAGCAAAGGAATTTTGTTTAACAGAAGCAAACAAATTGATAAAAACACTAAGATATTCTGCAGTGGGCAATTCTTAATTTTGAGAGCTAAACTCGATCAATTTTTGCTTACAAAAGCAAGGTAAGTACTTTAAAATGCTGAACAAACAACTAATTGAGTGGAAAGACGAAGGTTGAAAAGCAAACACATATAGCAAATAGAAAAGAGTATGAATCCTCGGTTCGAAATTCGTGTATGCCAGAGGCTTCAAAGATTTTGCTCTCATCTTCCACCGGATTTTGAAGAATACAAACCATTGACTCCCACACATTCCTAGTTAGAGAATCACCCACATACACTAACCCCGCTTTCCTCTCAATAACTCCAACAATTCTGTACCATTTAACTTGCAAAATATGTTCAACTAAACCAATCTTATTAACCTAGAATCCAAAACCTCATTAAGAAAACATTAGGTCAACAATTCAAAAACCAATCTCAATAGTTCCAACATATACTTGCCATTCAACTAGCAAATTAATTGCAATCGAAACAAAAATCTCACTGGAACAAAACCCATAAGTAAATACTAACAAATGGGAATTAGCTATATATAAACAAATCCCAAAATGGAAAAGACACCATACTTACCTTGGCATATTGCAGCCAGTGGGTTGCCATTGAGACAATCTCAGGCTAAGTAGTTCCAATTTTATACTTACCATTCAACATGCAAAACATTTGCAACTACAACTAAATTCACTAAACGGATCCCACAACCAAATAGTAACAAATACAAAGCAGTTATATATATACCCTAAAAATAGAAAATTACTAATCTATGTAAATTACCTTGGAATGTTGCAGCCACTGGTTTGCCACCTAAAATTCGCAAATTTATTATCTTGCCTTCCATTTAAAAGACAATTGAATTGCTCATGAATGTGAGAACATGACTCAGCTTGATATAAAGGGTAAGAATCATCCCTTACCCATGACACATTATACATACTAGCGGGTGTGCACACGCTTTCAGAGCAATTTTTTCAGTGCTGGAGATTTCATCAGAATTGCAAGTGAAGAAGATGGATTTAGAGTCCATAAATTTTGAATAATTGAAGCAGTTAGTGATAATTATGTGGAGTAGTTAGGTGCACTTGCAATTATTAAGGAACAGTTATTTTGCGTTTCCCAACTTCAAAGACACATACACTTTGGAGTTTTACTTTTATATATTAGAATATATTACAATGATTCATCAAATCCAACAAGTCCTTTTTTATTTGCTTCGTTTGATCTCTCTCTTTTTTCAACAAAAAACAATCATTTGGCACTGTTTTCTCTTCCTTAAACCTTTTTGTGTTGGCACTGGTAATTTTGACATACTACGAGGAGGAATTCTCTCTTGTGTTCTCATCTATAGATGAACTATTTGTTTTCCCGAAAAACCTATCATTTTCCTGGGAAAATGGGAGAATGGGATTGTGGGATCTGGTAGTGGAAACTTGGGGAGAAGAAGAGGAGGTGTTGGGGAAGAAGTGAGAGAAAAGGTTGGAGAACTGAGGATATCTATTCTTGAACAAAATGAGGGAGTTGTAATTGTTTACGACACAGAAGGTTTTCCAAGCAATGAAGGTGAAAGTGAAGCCAAAGTTGTAATCGAAGGCTATGGACCTTCGAATCACGAATGAAGAGGAAGTAGAAGAAGAGAATAAACTCTTCTTTATGTTTGTTGTGATTTTAATACTTGTTGGAGAGTGCTTATTTGCTGTTGTTGGTAGTGGTGGTGACGACAGTGGAGATGAGTTTGACAGGTGGAGTATAGATTTAGTGAAATTGTAGGAAGAACATGAGAGAGAGAGAGAGAGAGGAGGGGCTCAGATGAGAAGAGAGTTCATAGTTACCAGAATCGAACTAGGCACCAAACAAGTGAAGCTACCAGTTTACAGTTGATTGGTTCAACCGGTATTATAAATTAAATGTATTTTTGTTTATTCATATATGTTTTTATCTTAAATATAATTTATATTGCAAAGTAAAACCCAAGAGCTCATGTAGAGTAGTGGTTAGTGTTGCTTACTTCTACCATTAGTTCCAAATTCAATTCTTGAGAGTCACAAAAACATCAAATTTTTTAAAGACGATTAAAAAGTCAAAGCTGGTCAACGACTTTTTCAAAAAATCGGCCGGTTCATGGTCCGATTCCTCGTTCAACCAGTTGAACCAATTGGTTCGGTCCAGTTCTCATAAACCAAACCTTCCCTACAAAATAATTCCCATTTTATTGGAAGATAGTATTAAACTATTAAGGAAAAGAATATGTTAAGCTAGGTTAGAGAAAGAATAATAGGATTACCATAACTATCTGCTGTTATATATAAATATTAGGTATTAGAAGTAGAAATAATTGAGTCAATCTCATTTCTTAATTTATTTTCTCACTTCTACGCACAAGGCTGTAGGACTTATGTTAATAAATTTATTTGAGTCTCATTCACATGTATCTAAGAGTGAGAAAATAGATTGAAAAAAGATTATGTATAACATTTTCTGAAATAATTATAATATAATTACATTACTTACTGTAGTATTACATAATAGTAAGTTTGAAATAGTAAACAAAATAAAACATTACCGTAATTTAACAGATATTCCAAAACAAATATATTTGAAGGATATATGAATAACAGTATATAATAATTTACAAAAATTAAAGTAGTTGTGTAGTAACATATAGATAAAGAAATTTAATGTTAGAATAAATAGACAGAGATATAGAATTAATGAATGAACTAAATGCTATAAAAATAAAAAATTTAGAAGAGTTAGTATATATTGATAACTTAACTATAGAAGAAGAACTAGACTTTCACAAGAACGATAATTATAAGAAAATATTATCATTGGATGCAACGCTCTTATAAAATTGATAATACAAACATGTGCTTCATAAAATTGAACATAAAACCAATCTATGACTTTAACGTTGTGTTTGGAACTCAAATTTATCAAAGAAAAAACAAAAGATAAAGGAAATGTGAGAGAAAGAGAACAAAATGAAAGAGTATTTTTGTTCTCTTTTTCCTCACCTTTTTCTTTTTCTTTTTTTTTTCATCACTAAATTCTTGACCCAAATACAGTGTAAAAATACGACTAAAATTTGGATTGTAATACAGATAGACACTATAATGACAAGAGAAATTATAATTTTAAAAAACTAAGGGGTATTGTAATTGTTAGAAATTGAAAGAGTGTTTGTATAATTTATCCTATAAAAAAAGTTCAAGAGATTGAAGTGATTTGATTAAAATTTTTATTTTTATATTGGTAGATAACTAAAATGTTGTTTGGATCAGCCTATAAGTGCACTTCTAGTTTCAAAAAAATTTTGTTTTTATAAAACAAAGTCAAAAACATAATCTAAAAGTAAAAATTATAGAAAATTGTATGTTAGTTGAAAAAAAAAAACTAATAAAGTATAAAAAATCTAGCTAAAAAAATAGTAACTAAACTTAGGGTAAATTATGTACCTAAAAATAACAAAAACCGTCCTTGTAATTTTTGAAATGACATTGACCTCCTTTGGTAGACTTGTCCCCTAGTAATAACAAAAAGTGACATTTTACCTTTTTACCCTGAGGTGACTAAAGCTATTTCATTCACAAAAATAAAAAAAAATTGAAAATAAATTATCCCTTATACATTTTAGGACAACTCCAATCAATCCTTAATACACCATTCTCTGTGTAAATATAAGTCCCACCACAGACAATCCAATCCAAACCAAACCCAAAACTAGCGTCACCCAGCAATCCAAAGTTCCAAACCCACTAATTGGAGAGAGAGAGAGAGAGAGAGAGAGAGAGAGAGAGAGAGAGAGAGAGAGAGAGAGAGAGAGAGAGACGTAAAAAAGCCATGACCCATACATCATCGCTAAGCTACCGTACTCGAGCACCACTCCATCCTCCCCTCCACCGCTAACAAAGGGAAAAAAATCATCTTATTTTTCAACCTGGGTGCTATTTTAACTTTATTTAGGAACTCAGGTTTAGCGCCTTCTGAAATGACACTTTTAGTAAAACGTTTAATTTCTACCCCCTACCAAAAGAGAAAATACGAAGGTTAGGGAAATACGAAGGCAAAAATACAACGATGGGTCGAATATACAGGACCTAAAAATGTCATTTCAAATAGCTTTTATTCCTTTAAAAAAATGCCATTTTCCTGAAATAAGTAAACCCTAGCTACGCGATGCGAACGAACGCCTCACTCTCAGTTCTCTCTCTCGCTTAGTTCGTTCTCTCTCACTTTCACATTCAATTTATCTCTCTCTCTCTCTCTCTCTCGCTCGCTCAGTTCGTGGATCTCTCTCTCACTCTCCCTTCTCTCTTTCTCACTCTTAGTTCGCTCACTCTTAGTGGAGCTTCTGTCTCTCACTCTACCGATCTCTCATCTCACCTCAAGCGCATCAAACCGACTTTGTGAATCGTCTAACTCATATCAGGTTCTCTCTCCATTCTGTCTCAATTTTTGAAATTATTATGCTGCATTCTCTACCAGAACCCCTATTATCTCAAGCAAGTATTCATATTTTAAAGATCATGGACAAGAGTCATGAGAGTCTGCAAGGTGGATTTTATTATCCACTAGTGATAGTCCTTTGCTTATGTAGTCCCTTGCTTATTGTCCACCAGTGATAAGCTATTTGGGAGTATCATTTGTTAGTAGTTCATTTATGCTTAATTATTGTGTAATTTGCTATTTTGGTGTTGTTTGCTGCTGTTCTACTAATGAAAGTAATCACGTAAATTGATACTTCATTTAGTTTAAATTGTGCTTAATTATTATGTAATTTCTACTAATGCAAATTTTTGTGCTTAATTATTGTGTAATTTCATATTTTTGCCTATTGCTGTCCCTTGCATTCCATGATTAACTTGATACTTCATTTAGTTTAAATTGAAAAATCAACAGCCAAAAATATGTAATAGAAGTTTGTACGTTACGGCAAGAATGAGCTCAGAACTTGTAATGCAGTACTAACATATCAACACTCCATTTAAACCAGTGTGGATGGTAGAGTTTCAGGCTATCTAGAATTTGTAGGTTCTTCTTCCTTTTTAATTTTTTTTCCTTCCTTTGTTTGTTTTCTTCTAATTTGAACCTCAATAAACAATGGATAACCATCCCTTTTTTTTTAACCCTTTCTATAGGCTGAGTAGTATGGGTGAAGTCTAAACCATTTCGAGTGTTATGGCTCTAGTTTTGTGTTGCTAATCCCTCCCAAGTTTTATTGCCCCTTCTAAAGCTCTAGTGCATATGCACAAGCTTTTAGGTTCTTTTAATGCTTTGTTTGGATGATCAATTTATAATGAATAAATTGCCTTGAGGACTGGTTAAGTCATAACTCGTCTAACCAATATATGTATATGTATATGTATATGTATATGATAACAATTCTAGTTTCAGTCATCATTACTAACCAATACATGTAAATATCTTAATCACTTGTACAATCCATCTTCTTATTTTGGGATATTGGCATAGGAATCAATCATTAATACCTTATAATATATGTGTTTGATAGTAGGCACAGCTAAGTAAAGACGACAATGGCAATGTTTTATTGAGGGGAAACATAGTAAAAGATCGTCGAGAAGACATAGCCTACGATATAGAGGCTAGCGGCTGCTATGATGTAGAACTAGAAACCTCACTTGCTGGGTTACGGGAAATGATCAATCTTATGATGGCTGGGTATGGAGAACATGTGAATGTAAAGTTTATATGTAGATACCCTTATTAAGGAATTGGAGAAGTGTTAGTATATAAGAAGTTGCCGGTCAATGACGACATGACATTGCAAATTGTCTTTAATCTCCTTTTGAGATATAGTGACTTGCATTGTGTTGAAATATACGTTGTGAATGAGGGGAGCACAATGACCACCTGTGTCAATCGTGTAGATGTGAATTGGGGAGATGTCCAATTCTAAGGTGAACTCTTAACGCGGGGGGCGATGTATCGACGTTGGGGACATTTACTGAAATGCTTACACTTGGGCAGAGTAGTCAAAGTGCACAGGGTACAAATGCGAATGTCTAACCTATTATGCCCAAATTAGGATTACTAGGAGGGCCGGAGTAATTTTCAATAATTTCAAGATTTTCACAATCCAGCTACACCTCACCTAGAGTATGCTTCGGGCCAATAGGGGTGTGCAGAGGTGGGAGGTCCCAGTGCAAGTATGGATCCCGTGGAATGGTTCAGTGGTTTACATGGGATAGAGAGATGGGTAAATGAAGATGGTGATGTTTAGTCCATTGAGTCAGATGAAGATGTTGATGTTTTAATGAGAAATTAAGGAAACATTGAATCTGATGACGATGGACACGAACAAGTGAACATTGCTGATTTGAATGACTGGTCGCTCCTGAATAGTGCAATTTATATCCGCCAGTGTACGATTGCGATGCAGTAATAATATTTCGGTAAGTCCGAGGTCGAACCACAGGGAATATGGATGGAATATAGTAAACTCACTTTGGGAAAGTAGAACTCTCAAGAAAAACAACTTTAGAATGTAAAAGAAAATTTTGATTTGAGATTTGGTATAAGAAATTATTTTAGGCAATGAAAATAAATTATACTAAGAAAACTTGAATAGATAACAATAAGCAAAAGGTCTTGGCAGGACTGATTCAGTTAATAGGCCTATAAGTAGGTCCCTAAGATAGTTGTGAGTAAAGAATCTCAAGATTTGATTACCCTCTTGGAGTTGATATTCAGTTATTTACTAGTGTTCATACCAAGATCCCATTCATACTTGTCCCAGTTTATAAACCTATCTACAAAGTATGTTTGAAGCTTAATCAAGAACAATAGATTATTAAAGTACTCCTAATAGGAATATATATGCAATTATAATCAATATCCTTATCAGAAATTTTAGGTACACGTATCTCTGCTTGCATATCAGTCTATACATACATGCTAGATATGATCAAGAATATTATTTTTGAAGATATTCATGGGTAAAAAAATAAATCTTGGTTCAAGTTCTTGAAATCTTAAAAAATAAATAACTATCTTGAATCTCTATATGTAACGTACTTACCTTTTCAATCCATGCCAAGAAAAAGATTTAACAACTTAAAGCCATAAGAAAGCATATGAAAAGTATATCGATAGCTTGCAATAATTGAAAGAACATCAAATCTTGAATATAAAGAAAAACTGAATGAATACAAAAATTAGGGTTCTTGAAAGATGAAAAGATCAATAAAACTACTCCTATTCCTAAAACTACTCTAATTCTAAGGTTTCCTAACTCTCCATAAAGTTTTCGAACTCTCTCCCCCTTAAAAGGAACTCCTATGGGCTTAAAAAGACCTTAATTTTAACCCTAAGAAAATTCTGGCCCGCGGCGAGGCATCCGGACGACTTTCAGACGGCTTCCAGACGACCTTCCAGACTTATTCAATTTTTTGCAGTTTCACCAACGTGGCCATTGCCCGTCCAGACGGGTCCCAGGATGGCCAGTGTGCCTTCACGAAAGTTGTAGATCTCAAAACGTTGTATAAAATTGACATATTATGGGCCCTAATAGCCTTCTTGGTTTGAGAGATATGGCCTTCCAAAGTTTCAGCTCCGTGTGCTTTAGCAGCTTGTACCACAGCTTTAGCAGCTTGTACTCTAGCAGCATCCTCTTAAAACCTATGTCTGAAATGTATCCGAAATCGTTCCATTTATGCTCAAAACCTATACAAAACATAATAAACTTAGTTAGTACTAAAACATAACTAAAAAGACATATAGAATCATAAACTAACACTAACAAAACACTAGTTAAGGCCTTATAATAGCATTTTTGAAGCACAATCACACCCCCCAACTAGATTTTTGCTAGTCCCTAGCAAACTAGTAAAACCAATAACATAATCTCTACTTTCGTAAGAGTCACGAATGCATTTAGCCTATGCATCAAGTCTTTAAACCCCTAGGTTACCCCTAGTGGACGAGTAATGTCTCGTGAGGGTTTCTAGTGATGTTACCTACAAACATCAAAATATGACCTACAAGAAACATAATTAGAACAAAAAATTCTATGCAAAAGATAATCCAAGATATATCATCCATCTTCCCCTTCATTACTCAATACAAAAGTTAGAATAAATCTCAAATAACATAAGTGAGAGTCAATTTGTGTGTGTGGCGTATCAACACATTAGAGCTCACCCATAACTACGTGAAATAATTATATCCTTCAAGTCTTGATTTCAACTCTCTCCAGGCATACACTCATAATAAAATAAAGTAAATATAATGAAACACAAAAGAGCAATCCAACAATAAGAACCAATAAGGTGTAAGTGTATTCGACTTGGCATAGTTTCATGAAAGAATATTCAAAACTAAACACTAATCAAAGTAATTGACAAATATAACTTGTACTAAAAATGAATTCACGGACATGTACTATTAAGATCAACTAGGACTTTTTATGGTTGTAACTTTGGCCAAGAGGTATAAGGTAGGAAAGGAAAGGATAAATGGTTCAAGACATGGGTGATCAATGCATGTAATGATCTATAAGGACACAATTCCAAGTCCTAATTTCATTTGATGTTTCATTTTTTTCATTTTTTTCCTTGCTTCTTTTTTTTTTATCAAAATCTAACCTCTTTATTTTTTTCTTTTCTTTCTCTTCCCTTCTTCTGCTTTCTTTGATAGTTTCTTTTTTTTTTTTTTTTTGACATCGCAAACATAAAACCCTTCTTTCAATGACATTCTCACAAGTGAAGATACTTATGTCTTTATACTAGGGGAATACTTTTACAATGGTGTATTTTAACAAATATCACCTCAAATATAGGTTTAACTTGGTTCCAAGGGAATGCATTTAACCAGAAAATATGTGGCTCGAAATAAGAAAAATGGCCTAGAATCATATCCGAAGTACATAAAAGTGAAATTCAAAAGAGTACAAGTGTTAACAACTCAAATCAGTACTCAACATATGAATCAAGAACAAATATAATGAAGCTATTGAATGAATAGAAAATAAATAAATTATCCTTGAGTAAATGTAAACACTCTAAAAAATGGTAATAGATTTAAAGCTCACAAGGTAAATCTCCACTCATGTAGGATATAATCATAAAAGATAGCTAAGGATGATACCATAATGCTATGATAGTTGCATATGAAATTAATCCTCTTAACTTATGCATTTAAGAGAGATTCACACAATTGCAAGAACATTAGAAGAAGAATCAGAAATCATACTCAAATGTATTAATGCATACAATTATTCATTCTTATATCTAACATTTCAACTCATAGTAAAAAAAAAAAAAATAGAAAACAAAAAAATTAAAATTAAAATTAAAAACTAAACTACAAAGCATTGAGTACAAAATCAACCAGTACCACTTCGTGGTATGGCTTCAAAGTTTGGCCTTAGCTCATTCATTAGTAATTCATAATAAGGATTCAACAAATAAGATTCACTTGAAATTTTGAGATCCTCATTAAGCTCTTGGCCACAAGTCTTGTACAAGGAAGATTGTGAAGGAGTCATGTAGTCATCCACTAAGATGTAAGGACTCACTTCCCTAGGTATCTCTACGTTTTCCTCTCTTTTTTTACTCTCTATCTCCCTAGGCTCTTCCTTTATCTCACTTCAAACCTTACTAGGTTCATCATTCTCACTAACCTCCTCCTTGCCCCTATACTCACTCACCCTAGAAGTGTCCTCTCTATGTGTAGACTCATCCAGATAGATGGTTATATCAATGACTTCCTCATTCCTAAGGGTGCTAGTGGTGGCTTGGTATTGCTCATGGTCAAAATTAGAGTTATTGAGAGACTCTTTTATGTGGGCTATGCTAGTGGGGCTAGGTAGAGGTTGAGGTGGAGAAGGAGACTCACCATTCTCTTGAACACACAAGTTTTGTGTTAAAAGACTCTTAAGATCATCTAGTTTGTCGGCCATCCTAGAGTTCCACTCTATTTGGGATTGCATGAATTGTGACAAGGTATCATCTAGTGTCTCCTCTTGATATTGATAGACATCAAAAGATTGTGATTCATAAGGTAGAGGTCGGGGTTGGTATTGTTGAGGGCTTGAAGTTCCCTCATTACTCCAACTAAAGTTGGGATGTTGCCACCTCAAATCATAGGTTTCCGCATATGAAGTGTCCTCTAGTGACCCTGTGTGTGGTGTTTGATAATAATTAAAATCTTGTGAGTAATGTGATTGGTCATATTATTGAGAGTGTGATACACTCTCATTCATCCAATTATAGGGTGAGTGATTTTTCCACCCCGGATGGTAGGTTTCTAAGTAGGGAGTGTATGTTTGTCTAGATGCATTCAAATAATCCCCAATAGTTCGGCATGGCAGGACTTGTGCCTCCTCATAACCGTATATGCTCATATTATCATCATACACACCCATTGTCATGTTCTCAAAGTTACCCGACTTATCCTCCAATCTCCACATATTTATACCACCAATTCACAATTAATTACTCCTCCTAATCTCTATTAGAAATCTCCGACCTAAAGAAAAAAATAGGTAAACAAATCTAACTAAAAAAAATAAAAATAAACAAATAAATAAATAAAAATATACTCGCAAATTAGAAAGGGATAGAACGAGTGTACCCAAGCAAGCTAAATGTTGAGTTACCTCGTTTTTGATAGATTGATTGATGAAGTTGCTTTTTTCAGAATTGGTTTCTCCAAATATTGTCACACCAACACCAATCGCAAGACTCCTTGGCAACGACGCCAAAAATTGATCGCTCCTGAATAGTGCAATTTATATCCGCCAGTGTACGGTTGCGTGTAAGCATCCCATTTTTGCCTGCTCGGCAATCTCTGGCCCGGTCGGATTCGGTTTCCAACATCATAACACATGCAAGCTCAAGATGAGCCTTTCAATCTCCAATCCAACCAACTGGTCGCTTCTCGGGTCTACAATGGTCCGTTGAAGCCTTAAGCACCATTATTCCAGGCAGTTTTCCGGACCAGGCGGTCCCAAAAACCAACGCCATCCAGGTAGCTTTCCGAGATCAAGCGATCTCGGGGACCAACGTCTCATAAAATTCCAAACGGTTCACTTCTGGTGCCTGCTAGCCCGCCAATTGTCGCGCCCAGATTTTTCGCACTCGAGGAATACTCACACAAGTGGGAAAAACACTGTACTCTCTCGTTAGAACTCACCCTCCTAGAAGAATGAGTGCGACTAGGTTTGAATTGAAAATTTGATTTGAATAAAGGGTTTTTGAAAAAGATTCGGAGTCGCCACCTAACTTGATTAAAGTGAGTTAGGTCACCTAAAAACTAAGAATAATCCGAAAACTACACTTAGGGTTTTTGAAAAACAATTTTGGAAAACATCCTCAAGAGAGGGTTTTTTTAGGAAAACAGGTTGTTTGGCAACCTTTGGAAAACATTTAGCCCTTTTTGAAAAATAACTCCGTTTTGGTCTTTGAAAACAGTGATTCTAGGTTCGGAGGTTGGTTACGTGTAGGGAAGAAGCACTAAGCTATCACCCTACCCCGCCCTTTCGGTACCTACATGTCAATCTACCCTAGATTCACCTATGAGAGTCTTTAATTAACATGTGTTCGACCCTATTCGCTTTGAAAAACAATGTTTGAAAACGAACATGATGCATGATATGCAAGTGCAAAACAAGAGAAGTTGAAAAATAGGTTTAGAAAGGAATTTGAAAAGAAGAATTGATTTGATGTGAAAGAGATTTGAAAAGTTTTGGAAATTGAAAGTAGAAATTTGAATATAGAAATTTGAAATTAAAATTTTGAAAGTAGATTGGAATTTGAGATTTGGAAAGATTTGAAAACCGCACCCATGAGGGTGGAATTGAAAGCTTGAAAAGTATTGTGACCGCACCTATGAAGGTTGCCTACGTATCCCTTTGGGGGAATCAGGTCAGTCGTAGTTCGGATCGGAGTCCGATTGAAAATAGATTGATTTGAAGAGAGAGATTGGATTGGAAGAAAGAAGTTGAATTGAAAATTGGATTTGATTTGAGATTAGAAGAGGAGATTGGGAAATTGAAATTGAAAAGATTGGACTTGCTTTGGAAAGATTGATTTTGGAAAGACTTGATTTTAGGAAACCTAGACTTAGGAAAGAGAAGAGACTTAGAAAATATTTGACTTGACTTGAAAGGTTTAAGAAATTAGGGAAGATTGGACTTAGGAAATGTTTGAATTAGGAAAAGTTCGATTTAGGAAAGTTCTGAGTTAGGAAAGTTTCATTTTTGGAAAGTTTTGAAATTAGGAAAGTTTTGGATTTAGGAAAGTTTTATTTTTGGAAAGTTTTCGAATTAGGAAAGTTGCATTTTTGGAAAGTTTTCGAATTAGGAAAGTTTTGAATTTAAGAAAGTTTCAACTTAGGAAAGTTTTGAAAATTGAAATGTTTTGAAATAGGAAAGTTTTGAAAATTGGAAAGTTTGGAATTTAGAAAGTTTAGAAATAGGAAAGTATTGAATTTAGAAATGTTTTGAATTAGGAAAAGTTTAGTTTAAGAAAGGCTTAGAATTTGGAAAGTTTCAAGTTAAGGAAGTTCTAAATTTGGAAAGCTTAGAATTTGAAAAGATTTGAAATTTGGAAAGTTTAGAATTTAGGAAGTTTTAGATTTAGAAAGTCTTAACTTAAGAAAGTTTTGAATTTAGAAAGCTTAGAATTTTAGAAAGATTTGACATTTAGAAAGTTTAAGATTTTGAAAATTTTAGAGTTTTTTAGAAAATCTTGAGATTAGGAAAGGTTTGAGGTTGGGAAAAGTTTAAAAGCTTAGATTTGAAAAGTTAAGATTTGAAAAGAGGGTAGAATTAGGAAAGAGTGGAGTTAGGAAGGATGTGGAACTTGAGTTTTAAAATTTAGGAAAGATTTTTATGTTCAAGTTTTGGAAACTTAAGATTTAGGAAAGTGAAAGTTTAGGAAGGATTTGAATTAGGAAAAATTTGGATTTTGAAATTTAAGGAAAGATTTAAAGTTTAGGTTTAGGAAACTTATGGTTTAGGAAGGTAGAAATTAGGAAGGAGCTAAGTTAAGAAAAGTTTGGATTAGGAAGGGATTGGATTTTGTTTTGAAAAGAGAAGGTTTGATTTTGTTTCCAAAAACGGATGATAGGATCTAGTTTCCTAAACGGGAGGATTTGATTTGGTTTCCTAAAGGGAAGATTTGATTTGACAAGGATTTGGAAAGGGAGATTCTAGAAACCCTAGATTTGGAAAATTATAATTTCGGCGTAGAAAATAGGTTTTGGAAACGTGTATGGTTTGGATGTAGAAAACAAGAGGTTTTGAAAACCTAGGTTTGGGGCAAAGTTTGAAAAAACCATGTTTTTGGAAAGAAAATTAGGGTTTCCTAATTGTGGGTTCTAGGGTTTGATTTGGGCTCTAAGAAAAGAAGATTTTTGGAAAATGCATTTTTGGAAACGAAGGTTTTCTAGAAGGGAAACCTAGGGAGGAGTTTTTGGAAAGTGTATTTTCGGAAACATAGATTTTGGAAGGAAATCCTAGAGAGGAAATTTCTAGAAGGAAGATTTTGGAAAGAGAGTTTTTTAGAAAGGTTTTTGGAGAGAGTTTTTAGGAAGGTGAATCTAGGGAAAGCTTTTAGAAAGTGAATTTTGAGGAGAAAGAGTTTTTAGAAAGGAGTTGAAAAATGAGGTTTTGAAAAATAGATTTTTGTAAGGAGTTTTTAGAAAACGATTTTGGAGAGTAAAGTTTTAGGAAAGTATGTAGAAAAAGAGATTTTTAGGAAGAGGGATTTAGAAAAAGAGTTTTTAGAAGGTATAAAAACATCTCACTTTCTTAAAACGATTCTAGCCATAAGAGAGCTAGAACCACTTTAAGAAAGTGGTTTTGAAAACAAGGTTTGAAAATATAGACCAAAAGGCCACTTTCAATATAACACTTTCCTAAAGCAACCCTAACCATGGAAAGGCTAGAATCACCCTAGAATTGTGGTTTTGAAAACAAGTTTTTGAAAAAGAGATTTTGATGCAATTTTGAAAACAAGTTTGAAAACGGTTTTGAAAACGAATTTTGGAAGATGCAAGACTATGATATGCACAATGCAATTTGGGGTCGTGAACATACAAGGTTAAGGCTTCACCACATAATCAAGGGGGCCGGACCCACGTGGTCTTTGGTTAGACTAGAAGAAAGCCCCCGACACGGTGACTCTCCAATAGTCTAATCCTACACATAGACCGGGAGTTCCCTTGTTTTATGCATGCAAAGAAAGGGCGGGAAAGAGATGGGGGATTAAAATAGAGAAAACCCAAGTGGGTTGGAGAGAGAAGAGAGAGGGGGAAAGTGCAGAAAATTAAAGAGGGAGCCTGCCTTGTTTCTTGTTTCTTGTTTATTTTTGCTCATCGTGCAGTCTTCGGTCTTCGGTCTTCGGTCTTTGTCTTCACCTTCAGTCTTCAAGGATTGTTTTCAAGCTTTGGATGGCTGCTCTTCAAGTCTTCAGAGAGTGGTTGAAGGCTAGTGTATGAGTGTCTGGGAGAGTGTATCAGTGTATAGGAGGCTAGGGTTTGTGTATAGTGGCTAGGGTTTGGGAAAACCTAGGGAGGCTAGGGTTTTGGAGATGCTCGAGCTCTATATATCGAAATATGAAATTCTTAGGTTAAGTTTGCAGACCCTTTTCACGTTGAACGAGGCTATGTATTTATAGAAGGAAGACAAACCTGGCGCCTGTTGTAGTGGCGCCAGGCCAAATTATACACTGGCGCCACTAGGAGTGGCGCCAGGCCATTTTTTGGCTTGTAGTGGCGCCAGCCAATTAGGAAAGATTTAAGGTCGGCAAGCAACGTATCTTTGACTAGATTTGGGCGCCTGTACTAGTGACTACCATGTAAACTTTAGCCTGGCTTCACTAGGAGTGACTCTGGAAAGTCCGGGAATGATTTGAAGGAGCCGGGGATGACCCGGAAGGCCAGAAGGGAGCAGGAACACTTAAAATAATGTCCTGGAGGTATTTGACTTGAAAAGTGAGGATAAGATGTGTCAGAAAGGTTGACCGAGCCTTTAGGGGCAAAACGGTCAACCGGACCGGAAAACTGCCGGGGCGAACTCGGATTGTCCCGGAAAAAGATTTGGGATTTGGAAACATTATTTAGAATGTTCCCAAAGGTTGCCGGTTTGATTTCCTAAGCCGGCGTGGTCGGAAAAGGAGACCGGCCCACCAAGGGCAAAACGGTCATTTTGTACTGAGTTTGCCGGAACTGACTCGGAATGGTCCGGAAAGGTAAAGGAAGGTTGAGAACACTATAAAAAGTATTCTCAGGACATTATCGGTTTGATACCCAGAGCCGGTGTGGTCGAAGAAGGAGACCGGCCCTCTAAGGGCAAAACGGTCATTTTGTACTGGGTTGGCCGGAACTAACTCGGAATGATCCGGAAAAGTAAAGGAAGATTGAGAATACTATAAAAAGTATTCTCGGGAGGTTACCGGTTTGATACCCAGAGCCGGTGTGGTTCCCGGGGCGTTCGGATGCCTAGGGGCAAAATGGTCATCTTGACCGAAAAGTCTCAGAAAAGGTCCTAAGGGTAGTCTGGCCCTTTTTCACCAAAGTGAGCTAACAAACACGGGTATTGACCTAGGTTTTGAGTGTTTCTGCCACTCCAACGGTGTGAATATTTCCTCTACTCGGACAGGGTTGATGATTTGTGAGTATTTCTGCTACTCGGACGGGGTTGATGATTTGTGAGTATTTCCGCTACTCGGACGGTTCTGTGAGTATTTCCGCTACTCTAACGGCTCTGTGAGTATTTCCGCTACTCTAACGGTTGAGTATTTCCGTTACTCGGACGGCTCTGTGAGTATTTTCGCTACTCTAACGGTTGAGTATTTCCGCTACTCGGACGGGGTTGATGATTTGGGAGTATTTCCGCTACTCGGACGAGGTTGAGTATTTTCGCTACTCAGACGGGGTTGAGTATTTCCGCTACTCTAACGGTTGAGTATTTCCGCTACTCTAACGGTTGAGTGAGTAGTTTTGCTACTCGGACCGTCTCGAGGAATAAACTGTCTCGAGAGAGGGATTGGAAAGGGGTCTTACCGTCTCTGAAGAGACATGCCTGGATTGGAACCGTCTCGAGAAATAAACTGTCTCGAGAGAGGGATTAGAAAGGGGTCTTACCGTCTCCGAAGAGACGTGCCTGGATTGGAACCATCTCGAGGAATAAACTATCTCGAGAGAGGGATTGGAAAGGGGTCTTACCGTCTCTGAAGAGACGTGCCTGGGTTTTGAGTGTTTCCGCCACTCTAACGGTTTTGTGAGTAGTTTTGCTACTCGGACCGTCTCGAGGAATAAACTGTCCCGAGAGAGGGATTGGAATTGAAATAAGAAAGGACAATGCCCCTAAGGGCATTTTGGTCATTTTGCCTCTATTTAGGCTTGACAGGCCTGCGAATCGATGGAAAGACGGAATTTGGACCTAGAGAATTGGATTCGATAGGAATATGCCCAAAATGACTTGAAAACAAGTCTGGACGGAGTGTAGACTGCCGAGCGGTAAAAAATGGGGTGCTTACACCAACGTAGAATGTCCGTCATTTGGTAGTTCTTCGAGACCGGGCATTCTCGGAGACCAACACCACACTTCCAAGTAGCTTTCTGGGACCAGGCGTTCTCAGGAACCAACACCACCCTTACAGGTAGCTCTCTAAGAATGGGTGTTCTTGGAGACCAACACTGCACAGGTAGTTTTCCAAGACCGGGCGGTCTTGGGAACCAACACTTAGGTCAACATTGGCGCCTGCTAGCCCGACTCGGTGAAAAATGACCAAACTTGCCCCTTGGGCTTCCAGGCACATTTTGGGAAAGTTCAAAACCCTCAAAACGATAAGTCCATCCTTCCACAATGTTGTCAAACCATCAGACGTCCCCCGCATGCCATTTGGTCCAAATCCAGTCCTATTCTGGCTCACTCTGACCAAAATGACCATTTTGCGCCTGAATGACTCAGCACAACACGAACCCCGCTGAATGGCGACGGACTCTCTCAAAACCATCAATGAACAGCCCTACATGCCTAACACAACAGACAGACCAGACCATTCATGACCATTTCTAGCCAACTCCAGTCAAAATAACCGTTTTGCCCCTAGGAGCCAAAAATGCCCCGAATAGCCTTCTTGGTTTGAGAGATATGGCCTTCCAAAGTTTCAGCTCCGCGTTTAACAGCTTGTACCGTAGCTTTAGCAGCTTGTATTCTAGCAGCATCCTCTTAAAACCTATGTCCGAAATGTATCCAAAATCCTTCCATTTACGCTCAAAACCTATACAAAGCATAATAAACTTAGTACTAAAACATAACTACAAAGACATATAGAATCATAAACTAACACTAACAAAACACTAGTTAAGGCCTTATAATAGCATTTTTGAAGCACAATCAATGACACTCCCATGCCATGTTTTACAAACCTGAATAGGGTAGACGATAGCATAACTGGTCAAAATTTATATGATTGCGGTCTAACATGGTCAGATGCAAATCCAGAGTTTGCAAAAGGGATGGTTTTCAGAGATAAAAATGCAGTGATTAGTGCATGTAACTGGTATCATATGAAGAAAAACAAACATTATTATGTTGTAGAAACAAACCAAAAGGTATGGAGTACCAGGTACACTCACAATTGCCCGTGGAAACTGCGCGCGTGTTTAAAGAAGAATCATATTTTCTTTGAGATCACGCAATACCTCGGGCCACATACCTATTTTCATGGGATGGAGGGATCACCGCAATTTGAATTCGACATTCATTGCACACATGATTATGTCCCAAGTTGCGGTAAGTTGTTGTGAGTTTTCAATTTAATCAAAAATTTATGTAATCATGCCCATTCTTTATCAAGTTTAAGTATTCGTTTGGATCTTGTGGTGTACAGGAAGACCCTGGTTGGAGGATAACATCTATAGTGAAGAATGTAACAAATAATACTGGTTCATAATATCCTATAAGAAAGCATGGCTTGGAAGAACAAAGGCCATTGTGATGGTATTTGGTGATTGGGATGAGTCATACGAAAAGCTTCCAAGGTACATGAGAACCTTGGAGTGCAGGAACTCGGGAATGGATGTGATTTCAGAAACACGTGACATTAGCCGAATGAGAGAAGTTACTCTAGATAAAATATTTTGGGCAATTCGGCCATACATTGAAGGCTTCAAGCACTACCTTCCAGTGATAGGTATCGACGGTATCCATCTTTACGAAAAACACACAGGAGTTATGTTAATTGCTACAGCTAGAACTGTGAGGAAAAACATTTTTCTCTTGACTTTCGCCCTAGCCCTAGTTAAATCATAAAACTATCATGATTGGGCATAGTTTATCTACAATGTCAGGCATGTTATTATGCTAGGGCAGGACGGGATCACTTTGATTTCTGATCGACATGCCGCCATATTGAGCACCGTCAAACGTGAATGGGAAACACCACGACGAGGACAATCACCTTGATTCCATAGATATTTCCTTAGGCACTTTCAAAGTAATTACCAAACAAAGTTTGGTAACGCTATAGTTAAGGATCTTATGTGAAAAACTGAAAATGCCCATCAAATGGGCAAGTTCGTCGAGTTAATGAAAGTAATTAAAAAATTATGTGAGCCAGCGTACAATGAGTTGTGCAGGGAAGACCCTACGAAGTGGACATTGGCACATGATGGAGGTTATCGTTGGGGAGTTACAACCACCAACGATTCAGAGTGCTATAACAATGTATTAAGAGATGCACGAGACTTGCCCATAACTTCATGTGTTCAGGTTACTTTCTACCGCTTGGTTAACACTTTTAATAATAGATGAAGGGAAAATGTGCGTGATTTAGGTAAGGGGTTAAGATACGCAAATAAAGTGCAAGAGAAGATAGAAGGGTGTCAAGCTCGATAAGCAGGTCATCGCGTAACTATTTTCAATTAGTAATGTCATAAATTTTGAAAAGTGTATATAGTTTTGTAGCCTATTGTTAGAATTCTATATTTCTAAATGTGTAATACAATGACCATGTTATTATAATTCAATTACAGGGGTCTGGGTTCCGCTTAGGTGGTTATAAATTTAGCAGGCACGAAAGGGAATAACAAATATGCGGTGTCTCTGAATTCTCCGTCATGTAATTGCAAAAAATGGATAATTTATCATTGTCCTTGCTCGCACATGCTCACAGTGTGCACGAAATCAGGGAGACAACCATGACACTTAATTGCTCCCCAATATAGCATGGACGTTTACGCTCGCATGTACGAAACAAGTTTTGAACCGATGGGACACGAGCATTATTGGGTAGCATATGATGGTCCTAAGGTCATACCCGATCCGAGTCATCGACGAGAAGTCACATCCAAGCGCCCAAATACAAAACGAATCTAGAATGAGATGGACGTCTCTAGGAAACAACAAACCAATCATTGCGGTATTTGTAAGGAACAAGGGCATGATAGGTGCAAATGTCCAAACTGGACTGCCTAAGTTGTATAATGGAGGGTAGTTAGCCATGTGTGATGGATTATTTCTGTATGTATTGAAGAAATTACTTGGTTGCAATTGTATTTGAGCTTAATCTTATTTATGCACTGCATTCTCTGAATTGAACTATGACATATTAGTAGCATCCTTCATAGTCTTTTATCAGTAGTCATTACATCTTTGCAGAGAGTAATCACTTCATCCTTCGTATTGCTGGAGTAGTTATATGCTGCACATGGCCTGGAGAGAGTAGTCACATCTTTCACAGACTTTCGTCAACCTTCACAGCTTTTAGTCATCAAATTTCACATACTTCACAGCTTTTAGTGACATCATTCACATGGCCTGCAGAGTTGATAAACTTTTGTCAGCCTTCACACTATTTGGTCAAAAGCCTGGCATTTTGCGTAGGGTAATCAAACCCTTCACAGCTTTATTCATAAGCATGCACATACTTCACAGCTTTTACTCATATCTTTCACATGGCCTGCAGAGAGTAATGACATCATTCCTAGCCTTTACTCACATCCTATAGAGTTCACAGCCTTTGGTCAAATCCTGTACCTCCACATACAGTTGTCACACCCTTCGCAGCCTTGACATGTGAATGGTACCACCAATTGTCATCGAAGGCGAAGTCTTTCACATGTGAATAACAGAATGCTTCACATGTAACAATTATATCACTTGCCTCTATATAAAGAGTGGGTCACAATTATACAACTCAAACATGAATTACACAGTGACTGATATTTTTGAGGCAATGGGTCGACATTGGGTTGGGTATGACGAGTGGGAGTATTCTTTGGACTCTAATAAACGCTACACACGTAATACTATCAACATAATGCACGATGAGTACCAATATCGTATTAAGGAGGCTGAAGTGTTGGTAGAAGTGTATCGAGGTGTGAATATTCCAATCCCCTGTTGTAGAGCCATGAATATGCGGATTAATACCCCTCAGTTGTTACAAATGGCGTTGCACCGTTTCTGTGAAGAAGTGAATAGAATGACACAGTGTCATCAACGATGGTCATTTATTCCGTCCGCAAATGAGAAGATGGAAGATGAATTTATGGGTGAATGTGAAATGTATATGCAAGCCAGTAATGAAGAGAAATATCAATCAGACATCGAGATGTCTGACGAAGAGAATGTTTAAACGTGGATATGTCTGTAGTTATACTTCGTAATAGTCAGTTTTTTTGTAACCATGTAAGGAATTGCCTATGTTTTCAAGTACATTCGTTTACTTCATATTATAGTTTCATACATTGAATGATAATACTATGACCAACAAGTTCTCATTACTAAATTCATCGTTACAATTGGAAATAGCTTACATGTGCGACTGCTATGGTCATAATAAATAAACAAATTACTTACTAACTACACAAACAAAATGAGAACAAGGGCTTGGTTAATAAGGTTGCAAAGGCCAAATAAACTCTCAATCCTCATCTGACATCTCGTAGTCTGATAGGTACTTTTCATTGTTTAAAGCCTTGTTGCGTTCTTCGAATGTGAGTTATCTCCCGCTTGCCTCTGCCATCTCAGTAGCAAATTTGAGCATGAAGTATCGGCATCGCAACATAAGCATTCTGTTGCTCTCCCTTTTTATCTTTGCTACAGCTTTTTTGCACTCCTCTATGTTCCACCTCTGCATTGTTTGAGACCTACGTCGAGGGATATTGGCTCCCAAGTTCTGTAGATCTGTGACTAGTTGCCTTTGTTCCTCAACCCTAACCACCCGCTCTTGCTATAGACCAACATAATAGTCTTTAGGGCTCAAGTACTGTTTGCTCTAGTATTGGTCGTCGAATGGAGGCAACAACCACACACGAGAGTGTTGGCAACTTGCCAAACTATACGGTCCTCTATTTGCCATTGTCTCATCAAGTTTAAAATTTTTATAAATGAATAGTCCTTCCACTGACTGTTATTAATATATGGATTACTCCTGAATACTCATACATTTACAAATATTTTGTATTATTGCTTTTTCTTTATTATGGACAGTCATATTATTGTATATATGTACTAATACGTGTCATAATGCAGGGACTATGGATATAGCTTTGCCAGGGCCCACCGATGGCTTGGTGCTGACATTACAGGCCCATCATCGATCCACTGACATATAGGAGCATGGGGCATACAGTCGGTATACTTTTTCTATTTGCATGCATTTATTTTTTTGTTCATGTATGATTTTTGATATGCACTACATTTTTCACACAGGGTACAGAGGCTCTCCAATGCAGATGTGGCAGTGCACATCTATACGATCTACATTTATACCCCCGTGTCCTGCATTACGTTGCCCAGGCAGGGTTTCATGGTGCATACCAACTTGGTTCTATCCGTTTGGTCCACCCCCTCATCACTACCTTGGTTGAGCGTTGGCGGTAGGAGACACACACGTTCCATCTACCTATCGAGGAGGCCACCATCACATTACAGGACGTTGCTGTCCTGTTGGGTCTACCTGTCGATGAGGACCCCATCACACGGTGACACGTGCCTACTACAGTTTCAGAGTGCCAGTAGCTTTGTGCACAGTTATTAGGGGTTGCCCCAGTCGCACAACATTTGGATAAGGGCCGCCTTAGGATTTCATGGCTTTATTAGACATTTCAAGTGCTTCCACAGGGTGCTTCTGAGGTCACAGTCCAGCGGAACGCATGTGCCTACATTATGCGCCTGCTTGGAGGGATACTGGTTATAGATTACTCTTAGACCCATGTGCGAGTGTCGTATCTTACTTTTTTGGACCACTTTGCCCAGGCGGGGAGATATAGTTGGGGCAGTGTAGTCCTGGCCATGCTTTACAGGGCCATGTGCCGAGTGGCGAGGTTTGGGCCGAGGCAGATTACGGGGTGACTAGTGTTGTTACTGGTATTTACTTTGGTATACTGGACAATGCTTTATATCAATGCATATTTTTAACAAGTTATATTTTTCACTACAAGTTATTTATTATGTGAGTGTCACCCATTTTGTACAGATATGGGCATGCGAGTGCTTTCCACGCATGGCCTCATGTTGCATGGATGACACTACTGATCGCCAGCAGCCATTACTTTTAGGAAAGGTGCAATTCCCTACCGGACCATGGGGAGCTAGGTATAAATGGCTGACTTATGAATCTTACCTATAGATATATAAGTGTTACTAATAATTTTCATATTATGTTTAACATTTATGTCAGGTGGAGATATAAATATAGCACAGACATTACTTCCACCCATGTGGTCCGCGTTTATCGAGACCAGCTAGACCGATTGAGGCCTGACGAGGTATGTATACAATATCTTCCATTAGTATTTCATAGTACTTAATTATACTATCATTGATGCAAAAATTGGTAATGCCAATGTAAACGCATGCAGTTCATCTGGCGGCCGTACAATGATATCATTCTTACACTCCCTGCTTATTGCCGAGCATCGAGCGATGTCTGGTTGACTCGGTCCCCTTTACTATGCTTCGAGGTTGTTGAGTTACATCTACCAGATCGTGTCTGCTGGTAGTTTGGGTTCAAATAGGATGTACCTGAGGAGTGTTTGACCTTTGTCAGGTTACATAGTATCGACATGCGAGGGAGAGGCCAGACTAATTGGACTGACAGACACACAGAGTACATAGAGCTGTAGGAGCATCAGCGTGAGCATCTGATAGTTGGGGTTCTTGAGGCTACAATCATGTAATATGACGATCCATCTATGGTATGGTACTGTAGTATTACACGCTCGCTCGTGGGCAATCTAGTTCACTGCCCTGCTACGGGATACCTGGAGGTGGGTTCCACCGTAGAGATTGCTGTTAGTACACGACCTTAAAATTTATTTTATTTCACCATGAATTCTTAACATCATATAGTCATAAATACATCTCTTTATTTTGCAGACTCGTTATATCACATCCATATATAATCTCGTAAATCGTGTCATTTTTGCGTATGGCTCGGCAGAGACATTTCAGGATACATATAGGGTACGGGACCTGTGTACCATGGCACTTCATGTTGTACGAGAACAAGAGCGGATTACACAGTTAGTAGGTCCACTCGTTCCCCTTCCCATGCAGCCACACCCTCCAGGTTCATCGTCAGATCAGATGCCACAGTCTTTCGGTGCCACTGAGCCATACTCATCGTATGTGACTCCGACGATGCCGGCGTACACATATCACAATGAGTCACGAGATGTACCCTCTTCATCACGTGCGACTAGTTCTGAGGTGAGACCGCGTCGCACCGGCCCCCGCCACATTACCTCCCCTGTTACGTATGACCAGGGTTCTGGGTACTCGGCATTCGGCGATTACGAGGATTTTAACGCATATGTCGACCCATTATTGCCATATAAAGACGCGTTTCACCTCCCATATTGTCCCAATATACATCTCCATATCCACCATCATACACAGAGGGGCCATCTTAGGAGGCTTCGTAGATCACACCGGTAGAGCCAGAGCCACAGAGATTATGTCAGATCACACGTGTCTACGAGAGTCGTAGGCCGAGGAAAGATAGGAGGCCACCCCGATGTGGTACGAAAGGTCATGTATAGTAATTGGGGTACTTTTTTTTTTTTTTTGGTACATTGTACAGTTTATTGTGATTTCGAAGTAATTTCATATTACGTTTTTTTATAAAAATATATTGTTGCAACGTAAATAAAGTATGATTTATCTGGTATGTCAGCCTTTCTTCTTAGTTGTCATGTCAATGGTAAAGCTTGGCTTGTCCATGAGTCTTCTCGTGAAGTAATGTCAATGGTAAAGCCTTGCTTATCCTTGAGTCTTCACATGCAGCCTGCACAAAAGGCTTACCCTGAAACCCAATAAATTCAAGTGAACTATTTACTCATGCATTGTGCCATATTACTTATGTATACATCATGTAATTACGTGAAGAATTGCTAAATCATACTTCCAAATATGCCAAATCGAAAAGGATTATTTAGGGCATCGTCTAGTCGTTCGGTTTCAACCACCGACATGGATGAAAACCAATCCTCAGCCGTCCATATGGTGCGTCCATACATGGATCTAGTCGGTAACAAATGGTATGGGCGAAAGCGTTACTTTCTTAATAAACCTATCCTAATGCACGATACGATGGGTCCGGTCAGCCATGTCTTCATCGGCGATACATTCTTACGTCCACCCCGCGGGGTGACTGATGACCAATGCATAAGGTTGTCGTGGGAGGACTTGTTCGATAAATGGTGTGAATAAGAGATGTATTGTCGAAGGCATGGCCAGCATGTCCCAAAGGCCCGTTCAGCTAAGTTGTTCGGCAGGTCATCTTACACCACGGTCATGAAAGCACTCGAATGCGAGATCGATCAAATACAACGAAGGTTAGACAGATATCATTTTACATATCATGTGAAGAAAGAATGTGTTGATCCAACACAATGATTAATAGAAATTGCTGAAGATCCATTGCTAGTTTTTAACCCAGAACTTTCAGACTTCTCAGAAAAAGAAGTTCACGATGACTTTGTTAACTATTTACCTAGTAGCTTTAGCATTGCTGGCAAACCACTATGTTGTTACGGACATAGTCTTTAAAGCTTGTTCTGCTTTTTAGTTTAGTATGATGTAAAATAAGTTATTACGTTTTCATGTAATAAATCTGTGAGTTTGGTTTTCGTCATATTTTTCATATTTTTATTTTATATTATTCAACTCAGCTATTGGGGTAGTTTTGAAAGTTGGATAGATATCGTTTTTAGTATGAACATGGTCCCGGTTTGGAATTTATACAAAATTTTTGAATTTTGAAACCTAGATTGTTGGAAGTAGGGCAACTTGGTTGTTGGGGTACCGAAATGGGAAGGAAGGGTCCGGAGAGTGTGAAACTTTATAGGAAGCACCGGTGTGACATGAGTGACATATGAGAGTTGACGGCACATTAATCGATTTCCTAGTTTGGAAGTTATGCAAAATTTTCGAATTTCAAAACTTAGGCTATCAGAAGTAGGCCAACTTGGTCGTTGGGGTACCAAAATGGGGAGGAAGGGTCTGGGGAGTGTAAAACTTTACGAGAGACACTAGTGTGACATGAGTGACATGTGGGAGTTGATGGCACGTCAATCGATTTTTCGGTTTGGAAGTTATGCAAAGTTTTTAAATTTTAAAACTTAGGTTATCAAAAGTAGGGCAACTCGGCCGTTGGGGCACCAAAATAGGGAAGAAGGGTCTGGGGAGTGTGAAACTTTACGAGAGGCACCGGTGTGACACAACTGATGTATGGGAGTTGATGACATGTCAATCGGTTTCCTAGTTTGAAAGTTATGCAAAGTTTTCGAATTTCAAAACTTAGGCTATCGGAAGTAGACCAACTCGGCTGTTGGGATACCGAAATGGGGAGGAAGAGTTCAGAGAGTGTGAAACTTTACATGAGGCACCGATGTGACATAAGTGACGTGTGAGAGTTGACGGCACGTCAATCGGTTTCCCGGTTTGGAGGTTATGCAAGTTTAAGTTGAACTGCGATACTGTTATTTTTTGGGTGGGGGGGGGATTTTTGATATAAATGCCATTCTGAATGGCGTTTTTTCCCATGAAAAAATGCCATTTGAAATGACATTTTCTTAAGGGAAAAAACGCCATTTAAAAAAGCATTTTTTGTTGTATTCCCCCCCGGCCCCCCACGGCCCCCCTGTATTTTCCTATTTGAAATAATACAACTTAAAAACGCTTTTTAAAAAGGCGTTTTTAGAAACAACGTCATTTCAAATGGCGTTTAACTTGGGTTGCTGGATAAAGTTCAATCAACATTCATGTTGAGAAATAAGTTATTTTTTTTTGTCTTTGTCAGGGAAATTAGCCCCCCTCCACCAAGACACAGCCCTGACCACCACCACCAACTCACGCAACCACCAATCCCCATTGTCCAAAAGAGAACGTTGTAAGACATTCTACCAAACACTTGGTGAGCTGCTCATTTTAACAATAATTTTCCCCAACATCTCCACAGCCAAACAAACCCACCACCCATCAACCCCACCTTCCCCCTCTCATGGCTGCCAAACAGGAAATGCTCCAAATAATCACTTCACCCGCCCTCCCCACCCACACACACACTGTAAATGCACAGGTATACACCACTATATATATATATATATATAAGAGCATACCCCCATACCGAACCGTATTTCTTTCTCTCCAATTCACTTTCTCAATCATCACTGCTGGATTTGCCATAGTTCAAAAAAAATTTTTTTTATAGCTATATATAGCAACCATACATACAGTGCTTGAAAAAAAGTCTTAAGCCTTCCCAACGCCCACGGCCGTTCGTTCCTTCATCATCACAACCTCAAGACAACAATCAACCCAGATGAGTGTCTCCACACCCACATACACACACATGTGTGTCTCCAAATCATGGAGGAGCTACCCTTGGCCTATGGGCCAAGTTGCACAAGGGCCAACCCCCAACCGAACATTGTCAAATTCAAATAAGCTCTAGAAATTTCTGAAGATTGAAAAGTATCTAGATTTGGAAGGGATATCTTCATCAACGCCAAAAATTATGGAGAATCGAAGGATATGTTTCTCAGGTTAATATATATATATATATCAACGATACTATACCTTGGAGATACAGCCTTGTAATTAAAAATATAGGGTTCATTTGGTAAACGTTTTTTTTGTTTTAGTTGTTTACAAAATTCGTAAAAAGAAAATAAAAAAAATATTAAAATGAGTGTATTCTTTATTTTTAAAATATTGGTATGATAATGTTGACACAACGGTAATTTACAAATGTCGATCACCAAATTATAAAAAATACATAACAAAAACACATAATAAAAAATAAAAACTGACAATATTTCTAAACGGACCCCATTTTTTTTTTTTTGAAAAAAAATCTTCTACAAGAATAGAAATCTGGGGTTAAATATTTAATTGGACAGCAAGGATTAAGGAAGAAGCTGGAGCTGGACAAGATCAGGAGATATTTTGAAGTGCCAAATCTCGTAAATAAGGAGATCCGGTCAAGAAAAAGCCTTAAAATGAACTGAAGTTATTTTCAACATGTGGAGAATTCCAATCAAGGAAAAATATCCAAATCATGAAGAGATTCATCATAAAATTCAGCAACAAAATATGTTAGTTAAATTTCCTTCAATTTTGCTCCTTACGTAGAATTTTTAATAAAAACCAAAAATAATTTTTAAATTTCTATGAGAAATACATAGGTATCAAAATTATTTATATTATCATTACCTATCAATCACACCGCTTCAAAAATGGTTAAAAAATAATAAAAAATTTTTGGCAAAACCTAATGAAATTTAAATAATTGTATTTATTTGCTTAGCAATAAATGAATGACTGGTACATATTTTTAAGTTTTAAGTATGAAATTGAATTAAAAGTGTCTGAATAATCTATCTTTAGTAGCTAGATTGAATCAAAGATAAATTTTCCAATTGTGCTAATGTTAGTATGAATATATTCTTAATCTCTTTATTCAGCAACTTTATATAATTTTATTTTTGAAAAAACATAATGAAAAATAATTTTAAAATTTTTAAAGTATGTCATAGACAACAAAGAAATAATAAGTAATTCAAGTATTTTCATTTAACTATTTAAATATAAATGTTTCTAGAAAGCTTGATAGTATTTAGTACAACCATTGTAATAACAAATTTTTATTATATAAATACACATGTTTGGGCTAAGTTAGGGTAGGGGTGGATATAGGGCGGGAAGGGCCAAGCTCGGCCCTGGCATATACTAAAAACAAACTCATCGAGCCTAAAACCAAATCTTAAGCATGCCTAAAATAAAATCGATGATTCCCAAGCCCGCCCATTTAACCTATAACTATTTTTTCTTCAAAAAAATAATTTTAAATAATATTAAAATAAAAAATATATTATTTTATATATATTTCGGGCTGAGACGGTCTTCAAAAACAATTTTCAAACCCGCACATTAAACTAATTGCACCTAAAAAATAATTCTAAGTCCTATAAATGATGGGCGAGCCATCGGGCCCGTGGCCACTCTTAGGTTATGGAGATGTTTACCCCTATTAGTTCAATCAAACTTACAAGTATCCTTAATCTTATCATGTGGTTGGAGTTAAGCGTAATCTAAATATGCATAACAATCGTGAAAATAATTTGCTAGCTCAATTTAAACAATAAAACTAAATTGAAGGTCATATTCCACTATATAACTATATTAAATATTTAATAATAAATTATGTCTCTCTAACTTAAATTTCAAATCCTTTCTGCTAAATTTGTTATTTTGAGTGATAATATTTAATGCACTTAACAAGGTTATAAATTCATATAGCTTCTTAACAAAATCTTAAGCATGTATATTTTATATCGTAGTCTAAGGATTTTTATTACAATTAATTGATAGCATTTAATTTTATAATATGAATATATAAAATTTAACACGATTCATTTTAGTAGTGTAACGTTTAAGAATAAAAAATAAATCTTTATATTATATACTTTTCTTATTTTTTAAATTTATTATTTATATTTGTGCATAGCACGGGTTCACTGCTACTTATTAAAAGAAGTAAATCGAAGGAAAGATTCATCTCCATGCACCGATGAAGGAGTTCTTTCAGGAGAGCAAGTTCGACTCAACCCCTAGGCGGGTAAGGCAGCTGCCTTAGAAACTCAAATTTTTAAGGCCCCAAATTTAATTTTAAAATTTTTTTACATTCTATAATAAAAGTCTTTATATTCTCAATATTATTTTAAAAAAGACCCCAATCTAGCTAAGAAAAAATAAGTTTGTAAGAAGAAAAAAAAAGGCCCAAAATCATCTAAACTAGTAAACATTAGGAAAAAAATAGTGGTTTAGTTAATAAATAAATTGTACAAATAAATAAAATATTGAAAACCACAAATTTTTTAAAACCTTCACATGCTATTTATGGCCCTATGTAGGTTCTACAATTTGAAACAAAAATCCCAGTTCAGATGAGAAAAAAAAAATCTATAAAAAGAACATTAAAAATTTTAAAAGCCCAAAAATTTTAAAACCTCATATCTTATAGTTAAGTCCTATATAGTTTCTACACATTTTTTAAAGAAAGATGGGCCCAAAATCAACACACTAGTTAATTTTAAAAAAATAATAATTTAACCTCAAAATTTTTTTACAACAAATTAACAAAATATAAAATACCTTATTTAAAGTTATCATGCTAGGCCTCAAATTGTTTTGAGTCAGGTCCGCATGGGAGATACAATATACAAACTTGATAGATAAGACTACCACACCACCAAATTGAAAAGCTAACAATAAAACATAAAACAGTAGTGTAGAGCGCAATATATTGGATACAACTACAGAACAGAAAGATATGAGGTCAAGGCAGCAGATGTGCAAATCCTATGGTTTTTGGATATGGGTAGAGATGGCAAAATTTTCCGTACAGTTGGCCCTGACTTGACCCAATCATAATAGCATGGTTTAAATTGGGTAAGGTCAGGTTTGGCGAAAAAATACAAACCTGTTCGGGTTCGAGGCTGGGATCGGAAAAGGGTAGCCCCAACCCTGACCCGATTACATATTAAAAATACTAAAATACCGTTATTAAAAATCATATTCCAAAACTATCATATTATATAAAACTAATTAGGGTTTGTTGTCAAATTTTTCTCTATCGCAAGCTCTCAGCTGCTATGGTTTATGTACAAGCGAATGAGTCAGAACGACCACGCCCTAGTTCATTGCTGGAAATCAAAAGCAAGTGAGAAAGGTTAGCTCTCCTTCTTTATGTTTAGTCTCTACCTCTTCATCTCTTTTTCACTGTTCTTGTTTCTTTCTCTCTATAAAAACCTTTTTAGATATTAGTCATGATTTCTAATGGACAAAAGACAAGAAGTTTGATGATATAAACAAAGTCCAAACGAATTGCTATAGACCTTAAAGCCTGCAATAGATTTCAATCCTTCAGATTATTTTTTATTTAGCAGGTCTTGTTGGTGGAAAGTTATGTTAGGTTGTTCCAAGTAATTTGAAAATTTCATATCTCATATCTCATTAAAAAAACAAATGAACTAAGCTTAATCTAATTGGGACAAGGGCAGGGGCAGGGGTGAGGGAAGGTTCTCTTAAACAGGGGTAGGGGTAGGGGTGGGGGTGGGGGTGGGGGTGGGGTAGGGGTCCCCCGACTCATGCCCGCCCCGATGCCATTCCTAGAGTCATAGCACTGTAGAAACTCAAAACTCTAATTTTAAGGACTGAAAGTATCCTTAAGAGTGTAAAAGAACTACAACTCTCAAACTGGGAGTTTAGTTCACCTATCATTTTTCTAATACCTCACTCATACCAAGAACGTGCTACATGCCGTTTGGTACCTCAACCATGCCGTTTGGGCCTTGTCACACTGTAAAACCTCAAAACCCAGATTTAAAGTCAACTTGGAGAGATGAGATTCAGGGTGCACAGGCTGAGATTCAACCCAATTGGGCATTCTTAGATATGGGTGCACAAAATGAGCCGAAAGTCAACTTGCAGAGATGAGATTCAGGGTCAATAAGCAATCTACAGCACAACAATTAATGAAATAAATGCAGACAGGATATAAAAAGATCTGAGACGAATAATTCAGCACAATATGAGATTAAAAGGGCTAATACCTCGTTGCTTCATTGATAGAAATACACAATACCATAAAATATATGCAACAATTTATAACGCAATACGGCTGAGACTGACATCAAGGGACAACAACCATGAAGTACCCAGTGCCTTCAAGCAAAATGTTCATATCATTCATTTATTTTTCAAATAGAATTGTTTAGAAATAAATCAAAACCACATATTAGGAGAACATTCAACAAACCAAATTATAAAGTTTATAAAGAAGATATTATAAAAACAACAAAAAAAAAAACTAAAAACCATAAAACAAAAAAAAAAAAAAAAAAAAAACACTTCTACCCAGCAATCAGCAATTTGAACCAAGTCATATGCAGCAATGAAAGGAATTAACCCATACATCTCTAATTAAACCACTTGAATTACAATGAGATACGCCGCAATTGAATTAACCAGAAAATGAGAAGCAATCTGAAGACTATCCAGTCAATAAAGGTAAACAAATATTTCTTTCATTGTTTACATGAACAACTTCATAAGTAACATACAATCTTTCTAAAGGAAGAGAGAACCCCCATCAAAACTACAAACAGTAAGCCACAATCCGTATATCCATGTCCTCTCCCCTCTCCCACAAAACCTACCCATGCACGTTTGTTACATCTCATGCCGGCCAATGCTGCTCCTTTTTCCCCACTCTCTCTCTCTCTCTCTCTCTCTCTCTCTCTCTCTCTCTCTCTCTCTCTCTCTGCGGATATTCAAACAGATATGTTGCATTCTTGATTGGCTCTGATTCACCATCACATTGCCCCCCAGAATTCCATTGTCCACCTCTACACATAAAAATTTATAAGCAGAAAAGAGGTAATTGTTTTTCAGAATTCACCATAAAATGCTTTAGTTGACTCTATAAGAAAGTTTTTGTGTTTAAATTACTTGAAATATGCAGAAGAGTAGCCCCTAAAGAACACCAGCGTCTTCAATGGGTGTATATTAGCATCGATCCACCTTGCCCATGTCATCATTGCTTTACCAAATGCCTCAAAAATATTCAAATGCCGCAAAAATATTCAATTTACTGTAGACATGGCTACCTTCTTGGACGTATCCCTTCCTACACGGTGTTTTTTCTTTTTTTTTTTTTTTTTGTGGGTGGGGGGTAGTCTTTAGTATTATTTTCTACTTCAATTCCTTAATATAGACAATTTCAATTGGAATGTACTTCTATCAATGCAATAGAGGAAACAGAGGAATACCCTCTTGAGGTTCTCCCACGAGTCCACCTTTGTCCTGTGTTGAAGACGAGTACGTCCTGTGTTGAAGACGAGTACATCTGCGCTTTTGTATCTGTCGGACGATCTTTCTAGCACATCAAGACTGAAGTGTTGACTTTTTCAATCCAATCATGTAAGCCATTCCCATTCTTGAACAAAAGTGGAGACCGAAAGAAATTCACGGAGCAACTACGTGTTACTTAACTAATAATAATTTGAATCTCAAATATCTCAAGTACCATTGAAATATAAAATACAACAAAAGATTGCTCTAATGCTAACTAAATATCATAGTTATTAGAATCGAACCAAATCAACTGGCTCAAATGATTTAGTTGGCGACTGGACCATGAATTGGTATAGTTTAATTAATTTATCTGAAATATATGTGAATCGGATTGAACCGGATGAATCAGCTGATTTTATCGAAAAATCGTTGATCAACTTTGACTTTTACCCTTTTTAAAAAATTTGATGTATTTGTAGCTTCCAATACTTAAACTTAAGAACTAATGGTAGAATTAAGTAACAATTATCACTGCTCCACTTGATTTCTTGTGTTTTAGTTTGCAATATAAATTATATTTAATATAAAATATATATATGAATAAAAAACAATTAATTTATAACATCGGTTGAACCGATTGAACCAGCAACTGTGAACCAATAGCATCACTGGTTTGATGCCCGATTCGATTCTTATAACTATACTGAATATACGTTTACACGCCTCTAAAAATAATGGTAGATCTAAACCCAAAACCCAAGTACCAATCTGAGTATCAAACACAACAAGAATTTTCCATTATGCTAATAAATAAATAATAGGATAAAAATACTATTTAACATTCAGCAAGTCCCAAACTGTCTTTGTATCTAAAACCAAACATGCAGAGCCTGGCGAGATGTGAGCTTACACCTAATAATATGAAACATTCAACATACAATATATAGCATACAAAGCAAAAAAATATATCATTAATGCAACATGAATACAATGCATAGATTAAAATTCACTTTCGCTTCAATTCAATAATTCTCTTCTTTTTCCTCTACTTCATTACTTTATCATTTGTCTAGTTCAATTTCATATAATCTCATTATCCGATTTATCTTATCCAATTTTCACATTTCTTTATTTATCGTCATATATTAATTTGGGGAACATGGCTTTAACAGCTTACATCTCCAGTGCTACCAACTGACATGTTTTCAAGGACTTTCACCTTACGGTTTACTGAATTAGTAAAAATACTTGTCCAAGATAATTTTAAGTTTTTCACCTAAGAGAGAAATAATTTGTACTTGCTTGCATCTTCATACTTATTAGAATTCTATTGACACAATTTCTCATAATTCTCTTTCAACAACTAAAATGTATATTCTCATTATCCCATCATAAGTTATAAGATGCAATATGTTGCATGCCCCAATGTAAATTATATTCAAAGCAATCATAATCCAATAACTCAGTGCATCATAAGGATACCATTGTCATTCAAATAGTGTATCTCACAGATAGCAGTAATTATGCATTACGTATCATCTTAATCATAAATAACAATAATCATATTGGGTAAATCATGTAGAATGAGATAATATTCATCACTATATAAATTTCGAGTACACCACAAGTATCTAAAAATATCAAACATTATCATTTTATACAAATAAAATCCAGAACATCATTCTATCATATTCAATCCGTTGGATTATTAAATTTTATCATCAAGATCAATATATTAAAAGTTTACAGTAATCCAATCAGGTTTGTCAATCCATATAAACTACTACTTTTACTATTCATTTACTGTCGAATATTCGGTTTAAGTAATAGTTACTGATCCAAGAAGGGCAAACCCATTACCACAGTCCTACTAAAGTGTAAACGTCATTCAACCTATTCTCAATAATATCTAATTTATGCAACTACTATAGCAAGCCAGCCATACTTTCTTTGATTTCACTTCTTCTTTTCCATTCTTTCTCCTCCTTTTTCTTCCTCCATCTTATTTTCTTCTCCTATCTTTTCTCTCTTGATCATTTCTTGTCCTTTACACACCGATACTTATACATCTATGTATACACACAGTACCGTATATCTATTCACCTACGCATCAGCCGTGGGCCTTCTCAAACTCACTAAATCCATCCTTCCATACACATGCACTCATGTATATAACATATTAGTCCACAGCTTCTACAACTATACCACCATATATTTACATCCACACCACATACACTTATATATGTATAAATATGCACAGGACGGAATCAAAAATTTTATTGAGGAGGCCATGAAAGATCAAGGTAAAAAATTTTAAATTATATTGAGGGGCTAAGATTAAAAAAAAAAAAAAAGCTTGAATTTTGAAAGGTTTGAGGTAAATTTTTTTAAATTTTATTAGGGAAAATGTTGAAATTCTTGAAAATTTTAAAGGTTGAGATAAAATCTTTTAAATTTTGTTGGAACTAAGGTAAAAATTATCAAAATTTAAAAGGTCAAAAGAAAATTTTTATAATTTTTAAGGAGCCACTATACTCTCTCTTTTTTATAAATACTCAAAATCAATGTGGCTAGGATTTCGTCAAAGTAGGGGCCATAGCCCCCATTATCCATGCATGGTTCCGTCACTGAATATGCTCCATGGTATGGACAACATGTGTATCATTTCCCACTCTTTTCTGAGCCTGTTCTTATTCTTTTCTTACCTTTTCTTTTTTCCTTATGTTTTTTTCTTCGTTTCCTTGCCTTTCTTCCTCTATTCTAAACTTGTTATATACCCAAACTTTTACACACTAACTTATGTATACACATAACAGATATCTATATATGCACATATAGCATACACCATACCATGAACAAATCGTGCTCCACTCTCCTTCCATGATACCATATTTGCCCAGTTAAACAACAACAAAACACAACAACAAATATATAACAAAAAGCCACACAAGATGAATGAAATCTTACCAAAGGTAGAGAAAGAAAACAAGGAGCTAAGAAAACAGAGAGTATATTAACAAGAGAACGAGAGGAAGAGAATGTGTGATGCCTTCAACAATGGTTGAAGGGTCACTTTTATAAACAAAAAGAAAAGGATTGTTCTAGATTCCAAAATTACAATTACAAGTCCAGAGAGACAAAAACAAAAATCTTCATACAAAAGTCAAAAGTTGCTTTATAAAAGCAATGACGCATAATGGTGGTGGGTCCTAGATGAGTTGGAGTTGGTTGGCTATTTGCGTCAAAGGCAAGATGCCTTTTTGTTGTTTAGTGCGACAGCTGAAAAGTGAAGATATTCCTTTACATGGGATGTCCACTTTTTGTCGTCCTTATCCTTATCTGACGAGGCATGAGAGTAAGGTCTTCTTGACTTTTTCTTGGCCATTATTTTGAGCATGGTATCAAAAAGATCCTCTTTGGTCAGAGAAAGATCCGAGTCATGTTCGCCCTTATGTGGATCTTGGAATTCTCCTACTAGACAAGTGTGATGAGAGGATTGGGATTGCGTCTCTTCATTAGAATCTAAGTCAGATTTAAATGTGACCAAACATTCTCCTTTTAATTGGCGTAAGTATTCATACATTAATTCCTTATCCTTCATAACGGGATTTTGCATTTTTAATGCATTTTTCATTATATCCAATTTGGATGTAGAAGGACAAGCTTGAGATCTCTGGAACTCAAATTCTTGTTAATAATCCTTTACAAAAGCAGCTATTTCTACCACAATCTTGTCCAATTCTTTGTCCAATTTGGACCACCATCCAACATGGAATTTGACGATAGAGACAAAGAAAGTTATTTTTGGTCTTTTTTGATAATAAGAGTCCATTTCCAAATCTAGGGTATTCTGAATTCAGTGAAAAAATGTAAAGATTGGATCCATCCATATAATAGGTTGGGTTTATTTTGTTGACTTGGGACGAATATGCAGCCCAAAAGCCCAATTGTTCTTCGACAACATCATGTAAAATGATATGAAGTGAACCAAATTTTTACCACCAAACATAAAACCATTGAAACCATCCTTTTTTATATATTTGTGGATTTAATTTAATCCACCATGTGTGTTTTCTTTTTGTGTTTTCATAATAAAAAGCCTATGTAAAAGCTTGGACATAATCCCAATAATTGTAAGTATGACAAATATCTTGCAAAGTGAAGACTTTCTCATTATGAGAAAGTAATTCCCATTCATGAGTGGAAATAATTTTCTTAATATAACATTTAAAAAAGTTGATAAGACCAACTTTGGTTGTCATATTTGAATAAAAATTTGTGAAGTCATAGGAATCAGTGATTTCCAAAAAATTTTGCACAGCCATTTGAAATTTTTGACTTCCAAACGAGTAAGAAAATGTTTGAAAATATTTATCCATGGGATACCATGGATCATTTTCCCATTGCTTATCAATAGGTTCTAGATACAGAATATGATCTATAAATAGTAATTAGATAAGAGCCAGAGAATGTGATGGAGATTCCATCATTTGAGCATATGATGCTTCAAGGTCAATATTACCTTGTTGAGAACCACTATTTTGGTGCTCTTGTTCAAGAAGTTGTTGAACTTTGACATATAAAGGATTAGTTATAGATGTTGACGCAAGGTTGATCCCCATGTTGATTTTGATGATAACTAAACCTTGCGTTATTTTACTAATGCATTTACTGAGTGTGCAAATTAATAAAGATCATAATTTAGACATAGAAGTGTAACTTTAAGTCTAATATATGTCAAAGTGAATACACAATAAGCTAAGATCAAGCAATGCACTCCAAGATTCATGCAATGTACCAAAACAAAACATTGACACCTATTCCAACTTCAAACAAATAATTTGCATTCGAAGAAATTGAAGGTGTTCAAATAAGGATTTCATCAAGTATGCATAGACTTAATGAGATTGACTTGTAGTCAAAGAGATTAAAGATGTTCAAATGAAGACTTCATCAAAGTATGCATAGATCAGTTAAAGATGATTTGATTGAGAAGAGATTGAAGATATTCGAGAAGAGAATTCATCGAAATTGCATAATTTTTACAAAGAATCTAAGTGAAGATTTCATCTGGGATGCAAAGACTCAATAAAGATGATATGTACTCAGGGAAAATGAAAGTGTTCAAGAATTGACTTCATCAAGCTTATAGAAGTTTCATTGAAATGATCCTAACAAAGAAAAAAGATTTAGTAGCAAAGAGAAGAGATCGGCAATGAGTCATCTTGAAGCATGGTAATAAAAGAAATAGCTCTGCAATGAAAGAAAAAGCTTAGCAATGAAAGAGAAAGCTCGGCAACAAAGAAAAAGAGCTCAGCATTGATAGAGTGAAGTTCTGACAGTTTGAAAACCAAGAAAAGATGAATATCAAACGAAGAATTTAATCCAAATTGAATAGAGAACAATCTTGATGTATTAAAGACTTTGATTGATCATCATACCCCAAAGAGAAGACTCCTTGAAGATCTTATAGTAGTGCTAAAGCTGAACTTGATCATGGGAAGACAGAAGCAAGTTTTCTAGGCAATGTGTCGACACATGAAAATGAAGAGTCGACATATGACGACAGAATGATCAAGTATCAACACATGGAACCAAGTGTCGACACCTAGGAGATAACGACTAGTTTTTCTAATGTTATAATGGACTAGACTTGCATTAAATGAGCTCCAATAACCTCCAATGGACGAAATCAATGCAGGGGTTTATATACAAGCTTCCGACTGCATTTATATACAAGAGATACAAGAAAAACAAGTACCACTGTTTGATCAAATTGAAAAAATCTGAACATTCTTCTTGTCATCATAGTGTGAGCTTTTATTGTTCTATCCACTCTTTATAGAGAGTTTGTAATCCGTTTGTATATATTTATACACTTGAAAGTGAGAGTTTGAGAGTTTTCTTGTAGAAGAAAAACTCTTGTAAGTTTGAGTGGAGCTTTGACAGAATCACTTGGTGGCTGAAAAAACTTTAGGAAGAAGTTCTTATGTAAAAGTGAGCTGAGTACTTGGTAAATCAGCATTCATTTTGTAATTAGAGATTGCATAGTGGAGGAAGACTTCAAGGGGATCTTGGGGTGAGGACATAGACCACGAATTGTGATTGAACCTCGGTAATTCTTAGTATGCTTTCTATTGCCCTGTTTTTCATTATTCTTTTGATTACATTGCATTATATATAGATTGATCACTGTTATATTGATTAGATTAATTTTAATTAATCTTAATTGTCATTAATTTTTGAAAAACTCAATTCACCCCCCCTCTTGGATTGTCTTTTAGGCCAACAACAGATATAACTATAACTTTGTCTTTATTTGGTTTAGTTCCAGATAATAAGGCCTAGTTAGAACCACGACCTTTTGAGGAGGTATTTCCCCTGCCTCTACCTCGGTTAGGGTTATTTCCATTTCGTTTTCCACAATCATACGGATTCATTCCTATAAAAATTCATGAGTCAGAAAATTAGGAAGAAAATTATCTTTCCCTTTGATATAATCTATCTTAGAATCAAACACAGGTAATTGTGCCTGCCATCTAGCAATGATATACTTAGATGCATTATGTTTAACATCTTTGTTGAAAATATATTTTGCAGCTTGACAATCTGTTTTTAACAGAAATTTCTTATTTAATAAATCATCTTGAAATTTAAAAATACATTTAACAATAGAAAGAAGTTCTTTATTAATAGCAGCATATTTGAGTTGTGTTGGATTCCATTTCCTTGAAGTATATCTTATTAAGATTTGTTTTTTTTGTATCAGGTATAAGCTGAGTAAGAATTCCACCATAACCAATATGGCTAGCATCTGTTTGCACAATTTAAACAATGCAGGATTGACAAGAGTTAAACAAGGAAGATTTTTAACTTTAGCTTTAATCTTTTGAACAACAAAAGTATGATTTGGAGTCCGTGGAGAATGAGTTTTCTTTAATCTATCATATAGGATTGTAGAATCTTTTGCAAGATTTTTATAATAGGAATGAATATAATTTAAACTCCCTAAAAATCTTTATAATTGAATTTTATCCAAAATTTTATCAGGAAATTTGGAGGCAAACTCTATACTCCTGGTGATAAGAACAATTTGTCCCTGGTGGATATTATGACCTAAAAAACGAATAGTTGTTTGGAACAATTTCATCTTAAGAGCAGATATAACTAATCCATTATGTAATATAATTTTGCAAAATATATTTAAATGACGAAAATGTTGTTCTAGAGTTTGAGAAAAGACAAGAATATCATCAATATACACAAGAATAAAATCAGTGTATGGAATGAAAATATCATTCATAATATTCTAAAATTCAGAAGGAGTATTTTTTTAAATCAAAAGGCATAACATTCCATTCATAATGCCCTATTGGAACAGTAAAAGCTGTTTTATATCTCTCAGGTTCAGTAACCTGAATTTGCCAATATCCAGATTTTAAATCAAATTTAGAAAAGATAAGAACCTTATGAAGACGGTCAAGTAATTCTTTGGTATTAAGTATAGGATACCTAATCCATTTTAAAACATTATATAGGGGTTTATAATTAATAACTAATCGTGGAACACCCCTTTCTATTTCAGCATTTTTATAGACATAAAATCTTGTACAACTCCGAGGAGAATATGATTTTCTAATGAGCTTTTTCTCAAGTAAGAAAGTAATTTCCTTTTTACAGAGTTCAAGATCTTCTTGATTCATTTGATAAGGACGAGGCCTTGTTGGTATTTACCTATCTGAAGAATCATTTTCATAAAGAAGAGAGACAATATATCGCTTTTGATCCCAAAAAGCATTGGGATGATCATTCAAATTTCACTAAGAAATTGTTTTTCAATCAATTTGATTCGATCTTAAATCTTAGGTTTAACTAAAGATTCAGCAATAGTTTAAACATAAATTTCCTGTTTTAGAAAATTAATTTGATTTTCTTTTACTAAGAGGATACTTTTTTATTTCATTGAGATATCTAGATTGGGGTTCAGTTATAAACGAAAAAACTATATGTTGATTGTTTAGATTTGTATAAATACCTGTGGAATTAATTTTTTCAATTGGTATAATACTATGAAGGAAAGGTGTACCAAGTATAACATAGTGTTGTAAGTTTTTTACAAGTAGAAAAGTAGATGGAATACATACATCTTTATTACATATATGAGTATCAGTAATTTTATATTGTATTTGTAGCTTATTGCCACTAGCAGAAGTCAAAGAATGCTTTGTTTTCTCGAAATATTGGGTTGGAATTAACTCTTCTTGAACACAGTTCAGGTCTGCACCACTATCAACCAAAGCAGTGAGATTTTCAAGTATTAATTTGTTATGAATGAATAACGTAATCTTGATGAACCACTTTTGAGAAGTTACTTTATTCAAGATAGCCAAATATTGGGGAATAGAAGACTTAGAAGATTCCATCTGTAAAATAGAACTAGAGTAAACCTATTTTCCTAATTCTAGGTTATTAACTCTAGTATTAAGACTTAAATTATCATTTTTGAGAGATTTAATATCTGCTTTTAATTAATTAATTTTAGTTTTTAAATCTTGTAAAGTAACATGTTTTTCTTGCTTATTTTGAAGTTGTTTCATCACTTCAGACATGCTATAAGCATTAGTGATATTAGGAATATCATCCTGCTTCTTAACCTGTTTCAGATAATTTTCAATCATCTGAGCGTTCATAGTTGTATCAGAAATTTGATCTAAAATTTTTATGATCATTTCTTAATCCTGAGTAAACATAGTAATATTTAGACCATGCATATCAACAATGACTTTGTAATAATTACAATTACCTGGACAAGAATTTTTCTTGTAGAGTTCAGTATCACTAGATGATGAGATATCATCTTCTTGAACCTAATCTAATTCCTGTGACTCAGAGCCTTCTGGTTCAGAGTCTTTAGGTTTACTTTCACTATTCAAAAATAATTTTGCTAAAGTTTCTTTTAGCTGTTCATCAATTTGAAGTTCATTTAACTTTTTCTTAGTGAGACATTTGTTGGCATAGTGACCAAATTTGCCACATTTTTAACATTTAATTTCTTTTTTCAAAGTAGGTGATCTCTTCTTAGAAAAAGATTTTTTTACAAACTTATTGAAAGGTTGACTTGTAGAAGCGTCATGAAGATGCTTCTTTTTCCTATAAGAAGACTTAGATTTAGAAGAAGATTTCTTCTTTCCTTTAGATTGGGTATGGCTATCAGGAAGAGATTTCGGCATATCCATAACAAAATTATCACAAAAATCTCCTAATTGAGACTTCTCAATGAGCTTTTGCTTTTTAAGTTCGCTTTTTCATAAATACTCAAAATCAATGGGGCCAAGATTTTGTCAAAGTAGGGGCCATAGCCCCCATTATCCATACATGGTTCCATCACTGAATATGCACCATGGTATGGACAACATGTGCATGGTCCCACTCTTTTCTGAGCCTGTTCTTATTCTTTTCTTACCCTTTTTTTTTCCTTACGTTTTTTTCTTCGTTTCCTTGCCTTTCTTCCTCTATTTTAAACTTTGTTATATACCCAAACTTCTACACACTAACTTATGTATACACATAACAGATATCTATATATGCATATATAGCGTACACCATACCATGAACAAACCGTGCTCCACTCTCCTTCCATTCTTTTATTTATTTATTTATTTATTTTTTTCTTTCCCTTCCAACCATGGCAACCCAAAGTAGCCCACCAAGACCCAACAAGGGCTGCCTGTGACTGCCGTCACTCAAATATCTATACATATATATGTGCTCCATATAACACAAACAAACAGGAGTTTACCTTGGAAAGAATTCATAACACAGAACAACGTAGGGATCTCCTAACAGGAAATCTGACAAAGAAATAAAACCAGTCCATCATTCAACATTCATATCCAAGAAAAAGGAAAGAACATATATCTATTGAGTGCTCCTTCACCCTACCTTAAGTCGGTGTTTGCCGAAAAATGCGCGGTAAAAAAGATGACTCTTCTTCTTCTTGCCTGTCGCCATGGCTCCCCTCTCTCCTTCTTAGAGCATTTTCAAGTCACTCTCTAAAGTGACTCTCTTAACTGTTTTAGAGAGCCAAATCTTAAAAATAAGCCTTCAACCGGCACTCTATATGACTTTTTATTTTAAAGAGTCTCATTTTTGCTCTTCAAATATAGAGAGTCAAAAGTGGCTCTCTAAATTTTCATTCACAAATCTCTCTCGCTCTCTCCTCTTTTTTTTTTTTTTTTTCCTCTTTTCTAGGGGTGAATGTTAAAAAAAAAATAATTCATAAGGTGATTAGTTAAAATAGAGAATATTGTTAGAATATTTTTTTTTTTAAAAATGGCTAGCTGAAATAAAGAATGAAGTTTTTAGATATATTTTGACTTGCTATTTTAGAGAATAGCCTTGGAGATGCTTTTAGGTCTCTTTGTTTTTCTCTCTCCCTAAAATTCATCCATTAATATTCTCCTCTTAGTTTCCTTATTTTTCTTTACAAAATTTCTTATAAATTCAAAATTCCAAAATTGAATAGATTGTCACAAGCCTACATGGTACAAGTGGACATTGGGCGGACCAGGCCTAGACTAAAAATAAATTCTATCTGACCTAAAACTAAATCTTCAACCCGCCCACTTAAAAAATTTATATTTCCAAACCCGTTTAAGTCTACCCATTTAACTTAAAATTTGTTTAATAAATAATTTTTTCTCTAAAAATAATATTGAATAACATAAAATTCAATTATATGCATATGTATTATATTAAAATATTAAAATATATTATTTTATATATATTTCAAACCAGGCCGACCGAGCTTTAAAGACAATTCTAAAGCCCATCAATTAAACTAATCGGGCCTAAACAAATTTTTAAGCCCTATAATTTATGAGCGGGCTTAGACAACCTATCTGACTCTTGAGCCTATGACCACCCCTATCATGGTGGGTTTCATTATACATGCATATACTGATATATAGTATGAGTACAGCACATTAGAATCCATCCCTTAGCATAACATCACTAGATCATATAACTACCCACACGAGCAAATTTCAAAATGTACTCCGTGTTGAATAATGCCAAATGTGCTAAAATAATTTTTTAATAATAACTTTACATGTGATACAAAAGTTTTAAGAAAATTAGTAATAATTCAAAAAAGTTGAGATTGTACATATGTATTTTGTGCCCCTTCTCTTCCCTATATAAATACTAAGATTAAAAAAATCCTAAAGAGAAAGGAAACCATTATAAATAGGAAAGCAAAATTGCCAAATTCGAGGTTTTCGAATTCTCTTCAACTTTAAGCTCAATAATACCACGATATGGTTTGATTCAAGAAATATCCGTCAGCTAAAATTTGTAGAGCTTCAATTTCTTTCCAAAACCATAAGAATTTCATTTAATCAAATATCGGAGTCAAAAGATATAACCAAAATATTAAAACTGTCTCAAATCTTTATCTCTTAATTTTTCTTCAGGTTTCCTGCTATATGAAAAAGTGTCGACGTCTTTATAACAGATGTCCACGCTTCGGTACGGTACGTCGATTTCTGAAGTTAGGTGTAAACATGTGTATACATCCAATATTTTTTTGAACACACTTTTTCTGTATGTGAACACCTCTATAACAAGTGTGAACACTTCTGTTCATCGTCAACTTTTCTAAACATAATGTCTATAGGATCAATACCTCTAGAACAGGTATCGACAATGGCGAAGCGGGGGAGGGAGAAACTAAAGCAAATCAATCAGCCTAATTTGGTAGATCATATCAAATAAAAACAAAGACTGTTAATTTATAAACAATTTAGACTCAAATTTTAACATCAACTAGTAATTGCAATTATGAAAACCCAAAAACAGCCCATGCCACTTTCCACAATGTTAAGCAATTTTAAAAATACTCGTAGTAAATATACTTGAAAAAGTCGTTCTAAAATCTCAAAAAATGGAATCAATACCTAGATGATGAATGAAATGTATAAGATATTGAAATCAACTATATAAAACATCCAAGAAATGCTCAGGCCATTCAAATATATTTAAGAGATCTGTGTTGGACAAAATTTTGCTAATGTTTCTTTTCTTATTTTTAGCTCCTCTAGTCTCCACCTTTTATTTTAACATACAGAATGGAGTTCGTTTAAATACGGACTCCTCGATTTGCGTATATTATATAGCCAAATGATTGGGATAAAGAGAAGAGAAGAAAAACTATAGTTCTCTTCTAAATCTGGAAGAGTTACATTTTTTGGATAAGTTGGAAAGTTTTCAAACATGAATTTACAAGGGAAAAGAGTTAAATTTTTTATTTTGGGTTAGGCATCCTAATATATATCAAATGCATTGGTGGAGATTTTCTTGAATATTTTGGAAGGGCAGAGTTTTAATTCCTTTTGGACAAGATATCCTAATATAGATCTAATACATTATTTGATATTACTTCAAAATTTTCGAGGGGGGCAATTGCCCCCTCTCGACCCCCTCTCCCTCTGCCCCTGGGTGTTGACACCTTCTCTTTCAACTTCAGAATTTCCTCCCATTGGCTCCAAAACTCATACTACACCGAGTAAAGGACTCACCAAATCTTCCTCCTTTAGTCTCCTATCAAAGCAAGCATATGTAATGAGTATTTTGCACAAAAATACCATTTTAATCATGAAAACTTATATCAAGCTATGGTGGAAAGAACTCACATATTCCTGTATAAATATGAGAATAAATGTTAAGTGACATGGAATAATGTTACTAAAATGTATATAATAAAGCAATTTTAAGCAAAGTTTTGATGGCTCAACATCGTTTTTTTGGGAATTTTAGCACTCTGGCACATAGCACGGGAGTGTGGCTTGTGTGCGGTTGGTTCCCACAATTACACATGCCTAAACCATGCTACATACAATATTTGATAGCTCAATGACGCCATTTGAGAATTTTAGCACCATAAACCATGCAAAATGCCAAGTTTAACAACTAAAAGTATTCTTAGAGTGAAAAAAAAATGTTGTAACAAGTTGAAAGGAGAATGGACAAAGTACATGCGATCACAATTCAAGGCCATGCTAGAATATCTGCCAAGCAAATCTGCGTGTCGCTAAAGTTTGGTATTGACTCCATTTGCATTGATGTTGACTCCAACACTTGGAAAAGTACTTAAAACATTTTTATTTTTGGTTTTTTGTTTTTGTTTTCTAAAATAAAACATAAAATAATTTTTGATAACTGTTTTCTATTTTTTTTTAAATTTTTAAAAACAAAAACATGGAAAAAATTTGAAAACAGAAAAAAGGTGTTTTTTGTTTTTGTTTTCAAGTCTTGCCCCTTCACCACCCCCACCACCCACCACCACCTTCGGCCACCACTATCGCCCCCCCGATATTAAGTGAATATATTTAATGTAAAATTCATAAATAAATAAAAGTAAGTAACAATTTTGGTTCTACTAAACATGTTTTTTATTTTTATTTTTTTGTGAAAATGACAAAAATAGAACACAAAAAGTTAAAAATAAAAATAGACAACAAAAAATAAAAACTAACAGCATTAACTCTTACATTAAAGTAAGTAGGGAGGATTTAATAAAAAAATATGCAAGTGTGCAACTAACAAATCATGGATTATATTCACGGGTGGGCATGAAATACAAAGTGATACTTGATTTCATACTTAAAAAAAAAAAAACTAGATCTGATTCTGTAATACGCATGCCACGCCCCGATTTTTCCTATTCAAGAAAACATGAACGAGAAAAACACGGTACTCTCTCATTAGAACTCATCCTCCTAGAAAGACGAGTGCGACTCGGTTTGAACTTGAAATTGATTTGAACAAGAGCATTTGAAAAAAGTTTGGCGTCGCCACTTAACATAGTTAGAGGTGTGTTAGGTCACCTAAAACTAAGTATAATCCGAAAACTAGACTTAGATTTCTCATAAATGTTTTGAAAATGTCCTTCTTAAGAAGGTTTTTAGAAAAGAGATTTTTAGCAACCGTTTGAAATGTTTTTAAGCCCTTTCGAAAATGTGACTTCGGGTTGATCTTTAAAACTAGAAATTTATGGTTCGAGGGTTGGTTACGTGTAGGGAAGATATCCTAAGATCATCACCCTACCCCGCTCTTTCGGTACATGCATGTCTAATCACCCTTAATTCACTCACTTAAATCACCGGTTACTAGAAGTCCACTTGCATTCACTTTAGAGTTTTGAAATGGGGTTTGGTCATCACTTTTTGGATGAATAATGCATAATGCAAGTTTTTAAAAGGTGTTTGAAAATATGAAGTTTTGAGGTAATTTGAAAAGGAAATTTTGACTTGATGGAGACTTTTGAAAAGGGGACTTGAGTTGAAATAAAGATTATGACCACACTATATTAGGTTACCTACATATCGCATTTGGCAAGAATTAGGTCATTCGTAGTTCGAGCCAGGGCCCGATAGAAAATAAGAGCATTAAGGCCATTGGAAGACACATTAGGGTCTTAATTTAGAAAGACACATTGGAGTCTAGTTTTGAAAAAATAGGCACATTAGGGCCTTTGAAAAATTTGAAGATGCATTTAGGTCTTTAGAAAAAGAGAACTTGAGAGTTTAGAAAGATACCTTTGAAGTAGGACTTGGGTTGTTTGAAGTGTTTTTTGAAATTGGGTTTGAAGATGATTTTAAATGTTTTTTAAATTAACTCAAGAGAGTTTTGGAAGTGCTTTGAAACAACTCAAAGGAGTTTTTAGAAAGGTTTTAAAATAATTCAAGAGAGTTTTGAAAATGTTTTGAAGTCTTGTTTTGAAAACTTTGGAGGGAGAGTTTAGATTGGAAATGCTCTCGTGAACTTGTCTTCGAAAAGTTTTTGAAAGTCGTTTTTGAATACCTTATGAAAGGAATATTTAATTTTTCATCATCTTTAAGAGGTTAGTCATTGAAGAACTAAACCCCTTTAGAGCTATGAGTTTTGAAAACGTATTTGAAAAAGGGGCTAGAGACTTCCCTTTGGTTTTTAAAATTTTAGAGTTATAGAACCCTTATTGAATATCTCACTTATACTTAAACAATTTTAACCATGTAAGGATTAGGGTTCCTTCAAAAGTGTGATGTTTGAAAAAGACCTTTAAAAAAGCTTTTTGAAAAGCATTTAGGGTTCAACACCCTATATGGACCTTAGAAGGTCAAACTTGATGTGTCACTTCTTCTAAGGAAACCTTAACCATGAGACGGTTAAGGTCACTTTAGAATTGTGAGTTTTGAAATCACTTTTTGAAAATAGCTTGTGAAAATGGTAGTTATTTAGCCACTTTTGTCAAGACAAGTTAAAGAGAATTCTTGAAAATACTTTGAAATAGGGTATGGAAGAATTAGAAAAGATTTTTGAATTGATTTTTAAAAACTTAAGAGAGTAGGATCTTTTTGAATACATGTCATGCAAATGATTTTCGTAATTGAAATGGGTTTGAAAATGGCCTTTGAGTTGGAGCTTTGAAGTTCAACCAACCTTGGTTAAGGTAACTAGGGTTAGGTCCATTAAGGTTAACTAACTAAGGTCAAGTTAATCTAGGATTTTGACAACTAGGATTAACTAACTAGGGTTAGGTTAACTTAGGGTTTGGTTGACTAGAGCTAACTAACTTGGGTTAGGTTAACCTAGGGTTTGGATAACTTGGGTTAGATTAATCTAGGGTTTAGTTGACTATGGTTAACTAACTTGGGTTAGGTTAATATAGGGTTTGGTTAACTAGGGTTAACTAACTTGGGTTAGGTTGATCTGGGGTTTGTAAGTGTCCTAAGGTTAGCCAAATTGGGTTGGGTTAACTTAGAGTTTTGGAAGGTGGTTTTGAAAAATGGTTTTAGACTAGGGTTTTGGTATAGTGATTTTGGGAGAATGGCTTTATGCATGAATTTTGAAAAGGGATTTTGAAACCATGATGTTTTGTAAAGGACTTGGAAAAAAAACTCTAAAGAATTACATGAACTTTAAAAAAGATCATTGCATGAAAATGGGCTCTTATTAAGTGTAGCGTTTATGTGGTTGATAATTGGAAACCACTCTAACGAGGGTTCATTGGGACCATTATAACTACTAACTTAAAGAGAGCCAAACTTTTAAAAATCAATAAGTGATGGTGGTTTTAAAAAACTATTTTTTATGCAAAATAAAAAGAATGAACTTTGGAGAACCTTTCTTGAAGAGGGTTATTTTGAAAACCACTTTTAGGGTGTAGAAAACCACTCTAGTGAGCTAGGGTTCCTGTGGTCAATAAATGAGGAGACCACTCAAGAGAGGGTTCCATGAGGACCATTTCAACCATAAAACTCAAGAGAGTAAAACTTTGAAAATCAAAGTAAAATATAAGGTTTGAAAATCATTCTAATGTAACTTGAAGATGGTTAAATACAATGATGCAAGATGAAGTCAAAGGGCTTAAGAAAGGCTTCATAGGACATAGAAATCTAAAGCTTTAAACTAGGCTTCAAGAAATCAACTCTCAGGGCCATTTTTAGAAAAACACTTGAATATAAATTTTAAAAAAATGTGTAGAGACTAGAAATGCTAAAAGGTTTGAAAAATGGCTTTGAACATGAAAAATGGAGCTACGCATGCACAACATGAACATGGTAACCATATGCAAAGGGGGTCACGAAATCATATGAGGCTAAGAGGCCACACCATATTGCAAGGTGGTCCAAGGCCATACTATCTTGAAATAGGCTTATGAGAGATCCTCCTACATGGTGGCTCTCATAAGCTTTCATCTAGGCATGACCTAAGAGTTCACTTGTTCAAGCATGCAAGAAAGGAGGGTAAAAGATGGGGGTTAAAAGAAAAGAATAGTCCAAGTGGACTAAGAAGGAGAAGAAAGGAGTGGGAGAGACATAAATCAAAAGGGAATACCACCTTTGTCTTCAAACCGCTTTCAAGCTTCTATGGATGACTTGTCTTGAACTTGAATAACCTTGAAGAGGCTTGAGGGGGTTGGAAATAGCTCTTTTATGGCATTGAAAGCTTTGTAGATGGAGTGTATAGACTAGAGAGAGGTTGAATCTAACTTAGATGTTTGGAGGGTGAGGTGTATAAAGAATTTCAGAGTTTTAAGGCTATTTTGCAAAGCTTCATTGCTATTTTCGATCCTGGAATATTCAGAGGGGGAGGCCTGTATTTATAGGCAATCTGCTAGGAGCTGATGCATGTGCTACATGCACCTAGGTAATTTTTTCCCTGGCACATATAGTACATGCACCAGTATTGTTCCATTGTTTGAATGCCACGAGGCACACTCTGTACTAACTCAACTTGGGGAGCAAGCATAGTTTGATTGATCTAATCACAATCTGGGCGTATGTAGTATACGTTCGCCACCAAGAACTTTCGTGTTAACTTTGCCTTGACAATTGTGCAATCCGGGAAAGATTCAGGGAAATCGGTCACGTCCATAGTATTCTCCTATTGTTTCTTAAAAACCAGGAATTTTCGGGGAGCTTTAAAGGTGTTCAAAAGAGTGAGATATCACCTCAGAAAGTGTGTATGAAAACACACTTTTACAGAGCGTCAGTGATATGCTTTGCAAATGTTCAAAAGTTGCGGTTTTTAGGCCACACGATCAGGGCCTTCGGGGGATGACCTCTCTAATTGGACCGTACCGATAGAAAGTGCTCTGAAAATACTTTTGGAAATTTCCTAATTTACGCATTTCTCAAGTCATTTAACGATGCGTTATAATCAGGGAATCGGAGGAAAAAACAACCCTAGTAGAGTGTTTGTGAGACGCTCCAAGGGTTTCTAAAAGTGGCAATTTTTGAGCCATGCAATCGAGGGCTTCGAGAAGCGATCTATTTAATTAAGTTGTATCGATGGAAAGACCTATGGATAGGCTTCTGGGAATTCCTAATTTATGCATTTCTCAAGTCATTTGACGGTGCGTTATAATCAGGGAATCGAAGAAAAAAACAACCCTAGTAGAGCATTTGTGAGACACTCCAAGGGGCTTTCATTGATTTGGAAGTGTTTAGCATTACGGGATCCCTTTGGGATTGGACACAGATGTACAACAGAGTATCCTGGAAAGTGTCGATTTGATACCCAAAACCGGTGTGGTTTCAGGGCACATTTGGGCCAGCAAGGATAAAATGATTATTTTAACCGAAATTTTTTGGAAAGAGACAGGATGGGTTAGAATGACATATTAAGCATGCTAGACTGTTTGGGGATGGTCCTGGAAGGTGTATTTACTGTCTGGGGGTTTGTGCCATGTTGAAATGTCCGAGGGCAAAATGGTTATTTTGACCAGAGTTAGCTAGAACCAGACCGAAATTGGTTAGGATGGCGCATTCAGTACGCCTAATTATCTAAGGACATTTGGGAATGGTGGACTTACCGTCTTGAGGGATTTTGAACTTTCTCATAAATGTGCCTGGAGGCCCAAGGGGCAAGTTTGGTCATTTTTCACCTAATCGGGCTAGCAGGCTCTAGTGTTGACCTAGGTGTTGGTTCTCTAGAGACCTTCTGGTCTCGAAAAACTACCTGTGCGGTGTTGGTCCCTGAGACCACTTGGTCTTAGAGAGCTACCTGTAAGGTGGTGTTGGTCCCTAAAATCGCCTAGTCTCAAAATGCTACATGTATGGTGGTGTTGGTCTTCGAGATTGCCTAGTCTCAGAGAACCACCAGATAACAGATATTCTACATTGGCGGGCTAACAAGTGCTAGAAGTGAACCGTTTGGAATTTGAGAAGGTGTTGGTCCCCAAGATCGGACTCAAGTGTTGGTTCCCGAGATTGTCCGTTCTCGGGAAGCTACTTAGATGGCGTTGGTTCCGGAGACCACCCAGTCTCGAAAAGCTGCCTGGAGTGCCTAAGGACAATGTGGTCTTTTCAACTTCAATTGGATCTTATGGGCTTGGGAAGTGACCAGTTGACTAGATTGGATTTTAAAAGAGCTGACCTAGGCTCGTATGTGTTGTAATGTTTGAAACTGGATTTGGTCGGGCTGGAGATTGTTGAGTCGGCAAAAACGGGGTGCTTATAACACAAATTTACTTTAACCTTAGTGAGGGTGTGAATAGCCAATTTTAATTAATAATGCATATATCATAAATCTCATGCAGGCATAATAAAATCAATCACACACAGAGACCAGAGATTTTTTTTGTGGAAACCCAATGTAGGAAAAACTCACGTGGACCAACTCCTTTTGTCTGGGCAAGCCAAGCGCTATCAATGAACAGTTTACACAAGTTACACTTACAACCAAACACCAAACTCCACAGATGTCGTTCGAATCATCATGAACTCTGGTTTAAGTTAACTTGCTTGACTGCTTGATTTTCTATTCCCTAGTCGCTTGACTCTAGCACCGAATCACCATGATACGTTCTGTCTCTAACACCGAATCACCACGATACTTTTTGTCACCTTTGGAATCCACCGAGACGATCTTCAGCTCAGTTCTTCAATGGTGAAAGAATATATTTTCTCTGTAGAATATTTTGAGAGACCGTATCAACCAATACGTCTCTCTCTAATCTTTATAGCCCACAAATCCTATCTCTTTGATAGGTATCTCACTCTTTATGAAACTCTTTATTCCGCACTTAATATATCTAGATGCATACCTAAGTAATATAGGAAAGATGTTCTTAAGATTCATATATATCCCAAACTTTCTAATCAGCTCAGTTAAAATAGATTTATAAATCTTCACGCATGGCTGGTGCCATGTTGAAGTTGGCTAGTGCCAACTTCTAGCCATTTCATCCTTCCAACTTTTTGAGACCTTTCTAGAATTTGCTTTTGATCTTAGCAAGTGCTATTGATCTTGCTATCTGTCTTGCCATTATTTATCAACTCATTAGAATCCATTGTGCCCAACATGACAAATGTCATTCCAAATTGGCTAGTGTCATCTATGTCGTTTCATCAAGAATCAATGTCTAAGCTCTGAAAACCTTATGTAATAAGTTCGTAGCCTTCATCAAACATAATGTGACATAACAACATGTTTGAAATACAAATCACCATAAACAAAAAACCAAACAATCTCCCTTTTGGTGATTTTGTGACAAAACTAAGAAAATAATCTGCCTTTTTGCACATTAAGCACTCTAACTCATAAGTACACGCCCAACCCATTACATCTTACACTTATTGTTTAGAGATAACCCTTTTGATGGTCTTGCACACTATAAGAAGGCACAACCTTGTGAAAAGAAAGTGATATATTCAATCAAAACCAAAACTAAGATAATTGAAGCTCTCCCCCTCAATTCAATAATCATATGCTCCCCGTAATCACATAAATAAATTATTCAGAGGTGAAAAATAACATATATTTATATTTATTGAAGTTCACAAACCAAAAAAAATAGAGCAACATGCATCAAAGGACTACATCCATTTTCATATTTCTCCCTCTTTTTGACACAGAATATTAAACACAGATAAAAAAATAGTTTGCGGTATTAGGGGTAAAGAATTCGAGAAGAGTTCAAAGCCATAAAGGCATTAAAAAAAATAGTACTCCCCTAATAGGGTCAACAAAAGCCCAAAAGGTTGACAGTACAAATTATCAGAATTTCAATGGTGTCCATACACAAAGTCATTTAAATCAAATCATGCTCGTAGATATTAAACAAGAACCAAGTGCAGAAATTAAAGAAGATTCAAAATAATTTGTTTTAAGATTGTAAAGTTCATGAGAATGTCCAAGTGTGTATAAAGTAACTCAATGAATATTGACACTTGTTCAAATCCTAGTTGTGATCTATGTTGTTGCATCACATTTGAAATTTGAAGATTTTCACAAAGTGGAAGTCTGACCTATTGTTAGCCCAAACACAAAAATTATTGTTCAAGAGCACTTGCTCCCCCGCACTAATATAAAATCATATGAAACTTCAAGGGTTTATTCCCTTTAATGAATTTTTTGTATTGCAGTCATATGGCAGCTTTCACACTATTTGACTGTGGTAGCCTTTACTATAGACTGAATATTCTTTAAAAAAATTTATTTTTCTATGTCTGATAATGGCTTTCACACACAATCATAGGTAGCCATTTTCCTTATGCAAGAGTTTCATGTAGAAATTTTTATTTGAAATGAGGGTTCAACAATTTTGATCATTACAAGGAAATTGGCCTTTTGCGGTGGTCAATTACCGCCGACAAAAGACATACCAACCACCTCTAAAGTATATAACGGTGGTCGCATGACGAAAAAATCAACTGCCGCCTAGGTAGGCGTCGGGAAAACTAATACGAAGGTAAAGATACCGCCGGTAAACAAAAACAGCAGTTTTAAAGGCGGTATTAACCCGCCTTAATTGATATCGATGTTTTAAGTTCATTTAACAGCGATTCAATGTCACCGCTGCTAACGTATGTCTTTTGCAGCGTGTTATTATGGCCTTTATAAGTTATACCATTATTGGTGGTTCTATAGCGATTCTGTATTATCACCGCTAAAGATAAATATTTATTATGATCTACATTTAGCACTAAAATCTTATATTATCCTCTATGACTTATCCTATAAAAACATATATATCCACATTTAAACTGCATATCATCTATTCATGATATGTAATCAATATGCAAAACAAAAAAATTGTCTCGAAAATTGTCAAACATCCAATGAAAAAGTTAAAAGTTTTTTCATTACCAAAAATGTCAGTGTACCAAAATAAGTCAATACACACCAACTTGATAAGTTTCAAGACAAAAGACATATACAAGTCAAAACTAATCACTCTAAAATGTGAACCACTACAAAAGTTCAATAGGCCATAAAAAACAAATGTCCCACATGTCAAGCCTTGCATATGCGTGCATCTATGTCCTCTCAATCTACACACAAAGAAAAAATGACTAAGAAATAAGAAATTTACCTATTAATAGTATTAAGTATCAGACATAGGAAAAAATATGCTATATTAATGTACTATACCGTACATTATTAGAAAGCCAAGCTACACATTTGTTAACAACATCTCAAATTGTGTTCACACCTTCAAGTTGTATTATCAAATATTGACGAGATTTTATCGCCTTCTTAATATGTACTTCCCAAAATATGTCCATGGCCAATACAATATATTTAAACTTGCAATCACATCATTCCAGAATGGCAATAGAGGAAAAAGAAAATTAGATAAATTTAGTTTTTTCACCAAGTTGTTGGCCCAAAAGGCAACCCAATAGGGGCGTGAATTGGATTTTTCAAAAATTAAACCAATTAAGATTAATTAAAATTAATTTAATCAATGGAATAGTAGTTCAAGATGTATGCAATGCAATATAAGCAATAATGAAACGAAAATAGAACACAAGAAAGCACACCAAGAATTACCGAGGTTTAACCACAACTTGTTGTCTACGTCCTCACCCTAAGATCCCTTTGAAGTCTCCTTCCACTTCGCAATCTCTAATTACAAAGTAGATGCTAATTTTCCAAGTGCTCAGTTCACTTTGACACAAGAACTTCTTCCTAAGTTCTTTCAGCCATCAAGTGGTTTTATCCAAGATCCACTTCAACTTACAAATGTTTTTCTTTTACAAGAGAAAACTTCAACTCTCACTTACAAGTATATGAAAGATATACAAACGAAATATAAACTCTCTATTAAGAGTAAATGGGAATTGAATAGCTCACTAAACACCAACTTGAAGATAGAGAATTTTTTGATTTTTCAGCTCAATCAATCAGTGAATGTTGTATCTCTTTTGTCCATAAATGCATTTGGAGGCTTATATATAAAGCCCTGATTTGATTTCACCCGTTGGAAGTTGTTGGAGCTTTATTAAATGCACGCCTAATTCAACATAACGTTTAAAAATGTAGTCGTTAGTCCCCAGGTGTCGACACCTGACTTCCATGTATCGACACATCAAGTCTGCATTCTCTAGATTTTGTCCACTATCTCCATGTGTCAACACTTCAAATCCATGTGTTGACACATCACCTAGAAATCTTCATTCATGTCTTCCTTGTCTAATTTAGCTTCAAATAATTTGAGGATGTTCAAGGGATCTTCTCTTTGGGGTATAATGTTCTTCAAAAACACTTAAGATCTTTAAGAAGTCTTCTATTTAGAGTATGATGATAATTTAAAGTCTTCAATCCAATGAGATTATACAAGAATGTCTTCAATTCAATTTGGATTGAATTTAATTTGGTTTCTTCTAAATCTTTTCTTGGATTCTTCAAGGAGTCTTTGCACATATAATGAATTCTTCATTTGAATCACCTTCAATCTCTTCGAGTTCAAGTCAATCTTCGTTGAGTCTTTAGAAGCTTGATGAAGTTTACTTTTGAGCACTCTCAATACACATCAAATTTATTGAATCTTCACAGCTCTAATGAAGTCTTTTTTTGAATTCTTTATAGAGATTTTACAATCATGATGAATTTCCTTTTTGAACACCTTCAATCACTTCGAATTCAAGTTAGCTTCATTGAGTCTTTTCACACTTAATGAACTCTTTCTTTGAGCACCTTCAATTTCTTAGAATGCAAATCATTTGTTTGAAGTTTGAAAGGGTGCAATTGCCCTGTTTTGATGCATGGCTCAAACTTGGATTTGTTGTGTATCCATTTTTATATGTATTAGACTTTAAGTCAAGCTTTAAGTCTAAATTATAATCATTATTAATCTGCATACTAATTAAATACATTAGTAAACTAACACAAGATTTAGTAATCATCAAAATCAATGCATAAAGTCAACAACCTCCCCTTTTTTGATGATGATAAAACCCTTTCAAAAATAATTAATATAAGATAAAATAAAATAAATAGAATCAAATTTCTTACCAGAGAAAACTCCCCCTTTGTTTTGCAACTGATGCTTCCAAGAAAGAAAATCTTTTCTTTTGTTTGATTTAGCAAAAACAGATCTCAATTTTTAAAAAGAGTTTTATCAATCAATTCCAAAACAAGTTAAGAGAAATAATTCATTTATCATGTTACTCCCCCATAAGAACTTGCTCTATTTTATTTCTTCTCATTTTAAGTTCATTCTTCTCCCCATTTTATTTTAATTCTTCTCCCCCTTTTTGTCAATTCATCAAAAAGAGAAAGAGAAAGAAAAAATTTATAACAAAGATAAGTATAATAGCAAAAAATCTTATAACAAAATAATGTGTATAAACAGGGAAGCAAACAAAGCATTCAATCAACAAGGCATCAAGCTATCACAATCAACATTTTCCTATTTTATTCACAAAAGTATTACATAAGATTAGACAATTGATATCCAAAAATTTTATAAAAGATTAGATAAATAACATTCACAGAATGTTACAAAACAATTTTGTCTTAAGGATGACACACTATCCTTGAATCAATCATGCACATGCAAAATGAAAGTTCAAATGAAATATAGAGATGGAGAGAGGTATGGAGAGGAGAGGTCAATGGGGAGGGACTAGTAATGAGGGGGTTAGGACAAGGGGGTCATAAGGGGTGTTGGTGAACTTTTTATTAGGTCTGTTCCTGAGCCCATACTTATGACTAGAAGTGGAAGAAGGAGCATCAAATTCGGTAGCAGATGAGTCATTCTCTTCCTCTCCTTCGATCCCTTTTTCAACATTCTTCCCTTCTTCAGCTTCTTGGTCCTCTTCCACCCTACCTTCTCTTTCTTCTTTAGCCTCATTCTCTGCTTTGCCTTTTTTTTCTCCTTCTTCTTCTTGTTCATTTCCTTCATCTTCTTCTTCTTTCTCCATCAATTTTTCTGTCCCATGTCTCAATATCTTTAATTCCTTTTTCAGTTCTCTTACTTTCTTTTCCATAAACAGCATTCTTGTGGCAGCAATGTCTACCTTTTTGTTCAATTTTTCAAGTGATTCCATCACTTGAGCCATAAACATACTCAAGTCCCTTGCACTCTCTTCAAATTCTGGATTTAAACTCCTTTTGGTACTCCTTTGTCTGGAACTACTCCCAGAAGGACCTTTTTCTTTTGAAGTACTGCCACCATTAATTTTTTAGGAGTCCATTTGTTATTTGTTAGAGTGTATCACATTCTCTTGAGCGTCTTTTCATTGTATTCATCATTGATGGCCTTGAGGGCCCTCTTTTTCTCATTGCTCAAATCAATATTGAAATGCTTGAAAACTTTTGTTAGGAAAATACCATAGGGCAGACTGATTCTAGTAGCCTTGTGCATATGATCGAAAATAAACAGAGGCAAATCAATTCTAGAGTTAGTCAGATATGCCCACAAGAAAAATAATTTATTCTCAGAAACATACTCGTACTTTCCAATTTTGTGGGTGAAAATGGTGTATGTAAAGTGATGAATCAACCTCAATTCTAGAGGCAAGTCATTGGCAATAGGTTGTATACACTCATCCACTTCCTTTCCATAAAGGATTTTTAGTTGATCTTTTCTAGGAATATTATCTCTATAAACTTCTCCACCAAGTCTGATTCCAAGAATCTGCCTAATCACAACTCTATCCAAAGTGAAAGTAATACCCTTAACATAACTTACAATGGATACTTCTCCATAATCTCTTTCAGCATTGGCATAAAAATGGATAACTAAGTTAGGGTAAATATCATCTCTCAATGTGGTCATAGATTTCCATCCCAAATTTGCTAATTTTATACTCAACTCAAATTTGTAATGATCAAAGAAACTATAATCCACCCATCTACCGTTAAAGACTTTTCTAAGTGAGAAACTTGAATTGTACCTCTCTTGGCCCTTGTCTTCACTGAAATACAACTCATTTCGTTTTAGGGTAGTAGAAGGCTCCGGTTCTCCCTTCTCTTCTTCTTCCCTTTATCCTTGCTAGAATCCCCTTTCGATTTCTTCTTCTGGCCTTTCGGTATATAGGTTCTAGATACAACTAGAGCTTTTGAGATTTTCTTCAGTTTAGGGTTTTTCGATGCCATGGTGGAATCAATGAAGGTTGTGAGAGGATGGGAACAAATCAATTTAAGGTTTAGAAGATGTTTAGAATAGGGATTTGTGACGGTTTGTTGGTGACGGTTTGGTTAGTGCGAACAGAGAAGCGAAATAAAGAGAGGGAGGGAAAGTTCAAATGTTTGTAAAGTGGGCTATTATAAAATATATAGGCCTAACTCATTTGTCAACACATGAACTTGATGTGTCGACACATGTGTGTCAACAAATCATTTTTGAGTCCACTATCGTGATGTGTCTACACATGAAAAATGGTGTGTTGACACATGCAATCAGATTAGGTCATATTGAGTGTAAGTGGATTTAGAAGATGACTTTTCAATTGG
>CM065382.1:45740000-45935000 GCA_033060915.1 Euryodendron excelsum
ATTTTAAACCATTAATAATATCTGTGAACCTTGTGAACATTTCGGTAATAGACTCATCTGTTTTCATTTTAAACAATTCATAACTATGCACTAAGATATTAATTTTAGATTCCTTAACCAGGTTAGTGCATTCATGTGTTACCTCTAGTCTATCCCATATTTCTTTGGCTGATTCACAAGTAGAGATGCGATTGAATTCGTTAGAATCAAGTGCACAATATAAAATATTCATGGCTTTGATATTAGATTGCAACATTTTCAAATCATCTTTATTCCATTTGGATTCGGGCTAAGGGATATCAATCATTTCTACTCTTTTCGTAGGGGTTTTGGGATTATTTACTATAATTCTCCATAATTTATAGTCTACCAATTGAATATAGATTCTCGTTTTATTCTTCCAATAATTGTAATTTGTGTCACTAAACATAGGTGATCTGTTGGTGGATTAATCCTCACTGAGAGAGCTTCCAAAGTTGGTTGTCATGGATTTATTCCTAGGATGTTAAGCCTAAAATAGGAATACAAGCTCTGATACCAATTGTTAGCCCAAAAGGCATCCTAAGATGGGGTGTGAATTAGATTTTTCAAAAATTAAAGCAATTAAGATTAATTAAATTAATCTAATCAATGGAACAGTAGTTCAAGACATATGGAATATAATGTAAGCAATAATGAAATGAAAACAAAGTACAAGAAAGCACACCAAGAATTACCGAAGTTCAACCACAACTTGTGGTCTACGTCCTCACCCTAAGATCCCCTTGAAGTCTCCTTCCACTATACAATCTCCAATTACAAAGTAGATGCTGATTTTCAAAGTGCTCAGCTCACTTTTACACAAGAACTTCATTCCAAGTTCTTCTAGCCACCAAGTGGATTTATCCAAGATCCACTTCAACTTACAAATGTTTTTCTTTTACAAGAGAACACTCTAACTCTCACTTACAAGTATATGAAAGATATAGAAACGAAATATAAATTCTTTATTAAGAGTAGATGGGAATTGAATAGCTCACTAAATGCCAACTTGAAGACAAAGAGAATTTTTAGATTTTTCAGCTCAATCAATTAGTGAATGTTATATCTCTTTTGTCCATAAATGCATTTAGAGGCTTATATATAAAACCCTGAATTGATTTCACTCGTTGGAGGTTATTGGTGCTTCATTAAATGTGCGTCCAGTTCAATATAATATTTAAAAATATGGCCATTAGTCCCTAGGTGTCGACACCTGACTTCCATGCGTCGACACATCAGGTTTGCATTTTTTAGATTTTATCCACTGTCTCCATGTGTCAACACTTCAAATTCATGTGTCAACACATCACTTAGAAATCTTCATTCATGTCTTCCTTGTCCAGTTTAGCTTTAAATAATTTGGGAATGTTCAAGGAATCTTCTCTTTGGGGTATGATATTCTTCAAAAACACTTAAGATCTTCAAGGAGTCTTCTCTTTGGGGTATGATGATAATTTAAAGTCTTCAATCCAATGAGATTATACAAAAATGTCTTCAATTCAATTTGGATTGAATTCAATTTGGTTTTTTCTAAATCTTCTCTTAGATTCTTTAAGGGGTCTTTGCACATATGATGAATTCTTCATTTGAATCACCTTCAATCTCTTCGAGTTCAAGCCAATCTTCATTGAGTCTTTAGAAGCTTGATGAAGTCTACTTTTGAGCACTCTCAATACACATCAACTTTATTGAATTTTCACAACTCAGATGAAGTCTTCTTTTGAACTCTTTATAGAGATTTCACAATCATGATGAATTCGCTTTTTGAACACATTCAATCTTTTCGAATTCAAGTCAGCTTCATTGAGTCTTTTCACACTTAATGAACTTTTTCTTTGAGCACCTTCAACTTCTTTGAATGCAAATCATTTGTTTGAAGTTTGAAAGGGTGCAATTGTCCTATTTTGGTGCATAGCTCGAACTTGGATTTGTTATGCATCCATTTTGATATGTATTAGATTTTAAAGCAAGCTTTAAGTATAAATTATAATCATTATTAATCTGCACACTAATTAAATGCATTAGTAAACTAACATAAGGTTTAGTTATCATCAAAATCAAATCATAGAGTCAACACAAGTAATATTTATGAATTAATTTATGTCGGTCAGTTACACATAATAGAGTGGTATATATATTGCTAGAATAATTGAATAGTTTATGTTGCGCTTCGATTTTTCGCACTCGAGGAAAATTTGCACAAGTGGGAAAAATACAGTGCTCTCTCGTTAGAACTCATCCTCCTAGAAGAACGAGTGTGACTAGGTTTGAATTAAAAAATTGATTTGAATAAGGGCTTTTGAAAAAGATTTAGAGTCGCCACCTAACTTAATTAAGGTGAGTTAGGTCACCTAAAACTAAGCACAATCCGAATATTACACTTAGGGTTTTTTAAAATGTTTTGAAAACTTCCTCAAGAGAGGATTCTTAAGAAAATAGGTTGTTTGGAAATCTTTGAAAAGATTTAACCCATTTTTAAGAATAACTCCATTTGGTCTTTGAAAACAGTGATACTAGGTTCGGAGATTGGTTACATATAGGGAAGATGCACTAAGCCATCACCCTACCCCACCCCTGCGGTACCTATATGTTTATTTACCCTAGGTTCATTCATTTGGAATCTTTTATTAATAAATGTCCAAAACTATCCACTTTAGAAAAGAACTATATGATGCATGATACGTAAGTGCAAGAAAAAGGTTTTGACTTTGAAAAAAGACTTAAAAGAAAAACTTGATTTGAAATTGGAAAGAAGGCTTTGGAAATTGGAATTGGAGATTTAAAAATAGATTTTAGAGTTAGAAATTTGAAAAAGTTTATGAAATTGGAAGCTTAAAAATGGTTATGGGATTGGAAACTTGAAAAAGGTTATGGAATTGAAAATTTGAAAATAGTTATGGGATTAGAAATTTGAAAATGGTTATGACCGCACTCATAAGGGTTGCCTACGTATCTCTTTTTGAGAATCAGGTCAGTCGTAGTTTGAACAAGAGTTTAATTGAAAGTAGATACTTTGAGGTTTTGAAAAGCTTGATTTGAAAAGAGTTTGATTTGAAAGAGGATTCGATTTGAACTTAGAATAGAAGATATGAAATCGAGATTTGATTTGGAATTGAACTTAGACTTGAACAAGAGTTTGAATTTGGAAAGAAAACTTGAACTCGATTTAGAAAGATACAGTTGAGTTTTGAAAATATTTTAACTTAGATTGAAGTTGAAAAACCATCTTGGTTTAGAAAGGAGTTTTAGAAAATGGTTGAAGCTTCCTAACTTTAGGGTTAGGGTTGAACTAAGGTTTAGGCCTCCTACGGTTTAGGTTACCTAAGATTAGAACATGTAGTTGAATTGGAAAAGATTTGATTTAGATTTGAAAAGCTTGATTAAAGAAGGTTGGATTTATGGAAGATTTGAAAAAGATATTTGATTTAATTTGAAAACGCTTAACTTGGAATGATTTGGAAAGTTAGGTTTAGGAAAGATTGGACTTTGGAAAGTTTGGAATTAGGAATGTTTCAAAATAGGAAAGTTTTATTTTAGGAAAGTTCCGTTTTAGGAAAGTTTTGAATTAAGAAAGTTCCAAATTGAGAAAGTTTTGAAGTTAGAAAGTTTTACTTTACAAAAGTTTTCTTTTTAAGAAAGAGTGGATTTTGAAAAGATTTGAATTTAGAAAGTTTGATTTAAGAAAGATTTAAAATTTGAAAAGTCTTGGAACTTTGGAAAGATTTGGAATTAGAAAGTTTTGAATTTGGAAAGTCTTGAATTTAAGAAAGGTTTGGATTTAGAAAGTTTAGAATTAGAAAGATTTGAAAATAAGAAAGACTTGAAAGTTTGAGTTTTAGAAATACTTAAAGTTAAGAGAGGTTTAAATTTAAGAAAGATTTGATAATTTAGAATTTAGAAAGTTAAGATTTGGAAAGTATGGGATTAGGAAAGGAATAAATTAGGAAAGATTGAAATTAGGAAAGATTTGATCTCTATTTTCTAAAATAAAAGATTGGATTTTGTTTCCAAAAAGAGATGATTTGATTTTGTTTCCAAAAGCAGAGGATTGGATTTGGTTTCCTAAGTTGGAGATTGGATTTGATTTCCTAAGTTGGAAGATTAGATTTGACCTAGAATTGGAATGGTTGAGATTTGGAAAGCTTGGATTTGGAAGTTTATGATTTGATGTAAAAAAGAAAGTTTTGGAAACCTATGATTTTGATATAGAAAATAGTTTTGGAAACCTAGGTTTGGATGTAGAAAAAGGAAGTTGAAAACTAAGGTTTCCTAATCATGAGTTCTAGGGCTTGACTTGGACCTCACGAAAAAAGAGATTTTGAAAAGTAGAACTTTGAAAAGAGAGTTTTTAGAAAGGAAATTTTTGGAAAGAGTTTTTAGGAAATAGATTTGAAAAGAAGTTTTAGAAAGTGGATTTGTAAAAAGATTTTGGAGAGGATTTAAAAAGCAATTTTGGAAAGAGGATTTGAATGTGGACTTTTGTAAGTTTCTAAAAATATCTCACTTTCCTAAAACGATTCTAACCATAAGAAGGTTAGAACTATTCTAGAATTGTGATTTTGAAAACAACAAGGGTTTGAAAATATAGACCATGTTGGTTATTTTAATTATAACACTTTCCTAAAGCGACTCTAACCATGCAAGTGTTAGAATCACCTTAAGACTGTGATTTTAACAAAATTGATTTTAGGATTTACACCAAAAACTTATGTAACACTTTCCTAAAACAATCTTAACCATGGAATGATTAAAATTATCTTAAGATTGTGATTTTTAAAAACAAGTTTGAAAGAGATGATTTTTAATGCAAGTTTTGTAAAAGATTTTGATGCAAGTTTTTAAAACAAGTTTAGAAAACGATTTTGAAGAGATGTAGTCATATCAAGGGAGCTTCTTTTAGCATTCCAGATTTCATCGATCTTCTTGGAACCTGCAGTCATCTTCTTAAGAGTATTATCAGATTTAACAAGATCAGACTCAAGTGTAGATAACTTCCCCCCTAAACTCTAATCGGTCTCAATAGAAACATGTAATTTCTTTTCTAACATATAGACATTTCTAACAAAGTGACCTCATCAGATTTCAATTTATTAACGAGAGCAATAGATTCATCAATCTGTTGTTTTAGAGTGTCTCTTTCATAATGCAAGCTCTTATTAGCCTCTTTTGCTTTAAAACACATTTTAAACAATTGATTATACTTCTTATGAATGTTCTCATTATCATTATCAAAGTCACTTTGATTTGACTCATGAGAATCACTCAAGTCATCAATATTATCATGGGAAGATGTACTTATGTGCTCATGTGCATATGGTTCGCATGCTATAACATTATGAAACTTTTCGTATGAAATTTCAAGGGCATCATATGCTTCTTTAGCAATTTCACACATAGATATACAACAAAATTTCTCAGCTATGACACCGTTAAAGATAAAACTGATAGCCTTACTGTTCCATATAAAATTATTCAATTCATTATCATTCCAATGTTCTTGAGGTTTTGGAATGATCTCAGAGTCTACTGTAATCCTAGGGGGGCTCCAACCATGTATAACAAATAGCCAAATATGTTCATCAATAGATTTCAAAACAACTCTCATACGTGGCTTTCAATACTCATAATTCAAGCTATAAAAAATTGGAATATCAATTGATGCACTCACTTGTTTTAAATCTAGCTATTTAGAATATTAAGATCACACTCAAATAAAAATTTATGAGTGACCTGCTCTGATACCAATTGAAAAAACTCATTATGATTCTGTAATATGCGGATTTAATTTAACCTTAGTAAGGGTGCAAATGGCCAATTTTAATTAACAAATATTAACCTAGTAATTATGCGTATATCATAAATCTCATGCATGCATAATAAAGTCAATCACATACAAAGACGAGATTTTTCCTTGAAAACCTACTGCGGAAAAAAACCACGTAGACTAACAATTAACAATTTACACATGTTATACTTACAACCAAACATCGAACTACACAGTTGCCGTTTAAATCACCATGAACTCCGATTTCAGTTAATTTGCTTGATTGCTTGATTTTCTGTTCCCCAGTCACTTGACTCTACCACTGAATCACCACGATACTTTTTGTCTCTAGCACCGAATCATCAAAATACTTTTTGTCGCATTCGAAATCCACCGAGACGATCTTCAGTTCAGTTCTTCAATGGTGGAAGAACATATTTTCTTTGTAGATTAGAGAGACCGTATCCACCAATACGTCTCTCTCTAATCTTTATAGCCCACAAATCCTATCTCTTTGATAGGTATCTCACTCTTTATGGAACTTTTTATTCTCTGCTTAATATATCTAGATATATACCTAAGTCATATAGGAAATATCTTCTTAAGAATCATATATACCCCAAACTTTCTAATCAGCTCGAGTAAAATAGATTTGTAAATCTTCACGCATGGCTAGTGCCATGTTGAAGTTAGCTAGTGCCAATTTTTGGCCATTTCATCATGCCAACTTTTGAGACCTCTCTGAAATCTGCTTGTGAGCATAACAAGTGTTATTCCAAATTGGCTAGTGTCATTTGTGTCGTTTCATCAGGAATCAATCTCTGAGATCTGAAAACCTTTTGTAATGAGTTCATCATTTTCATCAAATCTAATGTGACCTAACAACATGTTTGAAATACAAATCACTATAAACAAAAAACCTAACACATACCTTTTACATACATATACCACTTTAATCATGAAAACATATATAAAGTATGGTAAAAAGAGCTCACAATTTTGTGTATAAATGGGAGAATAAATAAAAAAAAATAATGCTCTATAAAAATCTATCTAACAGTGAACTTTTAGGTAATTACCATTAAACCCTAGGAAAACTCATCTAGTTTCCAAACACTTTATGCTTTTTCGTGCCCGGAAGAAATTGACACTAAAAAAAAAAAAGGGATATCTCGTGTGGCCCGCGTTTTAAGATCCCAATCTGTCCTGGTCCGTTGACAGACCTTGAAATAAGATTATATCGGGCCCATATTTTTTTTTTTTTTTTTTTGCGTTTTGTTTACAGTATGTATCTAGCCTATGCTTTTTCCTGGCTTCTCAATTCTCATTTCCATTGCCAAAAAAAAATGTTTTTAAAAAATTCTCATTTTTCCCATAAATAAATGGGATGCCCTATTTCTACAATATTTCTTCAATCCATCGGCGTCCTACCTCCGCATCCCTTCGTCAAACTCCAAATGTCTAGAATATTCCTTCAATCCCTGGCTTCATTCTCTTCAATCACACTCCCATGCCATGCCACCGAAAACCTCAGCATTGGTAAGTAATAAGAAGAGAAGGACATCTTGGCAAGGAGAGTCAAGCAGACAGAAAAGAAGGGCTGTAAATGAAGATTCTGGAGTACTGATGAGGTTCAGAGATGATAAATGCCGCAAGAAGTTTGAAAAAGATTTTGTCCAACGGGAGATCCTTACAGGTAGGACCACTGAATTCCCTTTCTTTGAAGAAATTGGTTTTGAGTTTAGGGAATGGTTTGATAGAATGGGTTGGATGCCCATTATGGACCTTAAAGAGGACATTTACCCTAGTCTTGTGAGGCATTTTTATGCCGATGCCGATGGGAGTGCCTTCACTCTCAAAACCTTAGTCAAAGGGAGAGAGATAACCCTTGACTCAACCAGACTGAGAGATATACTGAATATCCCAAACTCTGGAGCCATCGTTACCTTGACAAACAAACGGGTTGTCTCAGAAGGGTTTGACAAGCTTGAAGCAGTAAAACTCCTCACTGAAAACCCAAGCTTCATTGAAGTCGAAAGACCACCCCATGCTTCCCAACTTCCTTTGAAAATGAAAATTCTTCACTTGTTTGTGGCCCACAATCTTCTACCCAAGAGTGGAAAATTTGATCATGTGTCTTATATAGAAGTCTTCATGATGTGGGCAATTGCTGTTGGTCATCCTGTAAACCTACCCTGTCTTATCCTCCACCATATTAGGAATAGTGCAAAAAAGACCAAAAAAGGGGCTCTGCCCTATGGGATGTTGTTGACTAGAATTTTCAAGCACTTTAGGATTGACTTTAAGGAGGAGGAACACAAAGCAGAACCCTGTGTTTTCAATATCACAACCCTTAAGCGCATGGGTTATGTTCACCCATCTGAGGGTTGGATACAAAAGAAGGATCATGATCAGGTTCACAACCCCTCTCCTTCTCAAAACATTCCCCCCTTCCCTCGGTTGGATGACTCTATTCCGAGGACGACGACTCCTGGTGGTAACACATCTACTCCACCTCCCGTTGTTGACCCCATTTCAACTCCATCCTCTCTGCACAAAGGCCTACCCATGCATTTGCTCTAGAAGATATACCTTCTCAAGCTTGTTCTTTCATTCAGCTCATTCTTCATAAGCTCCAAGGACTAAATGCCTCCATGGGTTCTAAGCTGGAATCTATGGACCAAAATGTGGACTCAATGAGTAGAAAAATAGAGCAACTTGAGAATGATGTGAACGTGGTTGATATGAAAGTGGCAAATGCAATGCATGTTGGGCAAATCCGACTCCAAGGACTGAAGGCCTCCTTGGATTCTAAGCTGGAAGCTATTGGGATCCAACTCCAAGAACTGAAGGCCTCCTTGGATTCTAAGCTGGAAGCTAATGGGATCCAACTCCAAGGACTGAAGGCCTCCATGGATTCTAAGCTGGGACCTATTGGGATCCAACTCCAAGGACTGAAGGCTTTCATGGACTCCATGGATTCTAAGCTAGAAGCTAATGGGATCCAACTCTAAGGACTGAAGGCCGCCATGAATTCTCAGCTAGAAGCTAATGGGATCCAACTCCAAGGACTGAAGGCCTCCATGGATTCTAAGCTGGAATCTAATGAGATCCAACTCCAAGGACTGAAGGCCTCCATGGATTCTTCTAAGCTGGGATCTATCGATAAAAAAATGGACTCAATGAGCAGAAAAATAGAGCAACTTCAGAATGATATGAGCGTGGTTAATACGAAAGTGACAATTGCAATGCAAGTTGGACAAAGAAGTGTGAATGAGATGATGCAAACAGCCTATGCAAGCAGAGCAGCCAGGGATAGACAAATTAATTAGTTTAAAACTGCATTGGAAATGCTATGCAAGCGAAGCAGCCGTGGATAGACAAAGAAAGACAAAGGAAGCAACAACAACCAGCATCAATAGCCTCCTCAACATGGAAAAGGAAAGACGTGGTAGAAACTTGTTCCTCTTTTTTATGTGTTATTTTTATTTTCTATTTGCTGATGATCAAGGGGGTGTGCGTGAGATCAGTTTGTCTAATTATGTGAGAAAAATGAGAGAATGAGTAGTGAGTGGTTATGAAATCTAAATTAGTACTTTAGTCTTTTGTCCATTATACCCACTAACTTTTCAAAATTACAATTGTATCATAAAAAGGCTTCACATACCAATAGCTGGTGTTTGCTTTATAGTAGTAAGTACAAGTATTGATATTTGGTATAAATTTTTGTCTATGGAATATTAGTTTGGATATTAGAATAATTAATGGTTTATAATTAGTTGGGAATAAAACTAATATTAGAATGATTGATGGTTTATAATAAGTTGGGATTTGGAATTGGGATTTGGAATATTCTTGATTTGCATGTCTGGTATATAGTGTGTTATTATCGCTTGGATACGCATACCCAATTCTATTAAGATGGTTTGTTGCCGCTGATAATGCAGTTTTATTTTGTGTATTTCTAGGATCCACAAAATCATTTCTAGATTATCTCGAAATTTTCTTACAAATGGATTACACAATCCCATTGCAGAAATTACAGAAATCCCGGTTGTTTTGGTAGTGGGTTGGTTATGTTGTGTCATGTGGTTGGAAAAAGTGATTTTGGAAACCGAAATGGATGTAGAATTGAAAGATGAGTTGGAATTCACAAGTTGTGCCATGGGAATGGTTACATATATGATGGAATTTGTGATTTGAAATTACATGTGGTCTGTGGTACTTTATTGGAGTATTCATATCAATTGGACACTTGCACATGCCACACACTAGCAATGAACATGATTAGTGTTATTATCTATTGAGCTAGTTTTGCTCAACCTATCGTTTTGCAGATGGAAATCCGGGCGCTTAACCATGTGGCATGAAGTGGTGGAGTCTTTTGGATGATGCATGTTTTGGACCCTTTGGGGGCTTGGAAAGACATAGGCTTGGACCTTGGCCGTTTAATGTTGATCCTCGTTTTGTAATCTTTTAACATGTTTAAAATGGTTTGTACTCTTTGGACAAATGTGAGAGGTGGAGGTGCCTCATGTAAAGACTACATTCTCATATACTTAATCAAACCGTTTTATGTAAAAGATCTAGACGATGGCTTCACGCCTTAACATTCAATGTCATTTTGCTTAGATGATTCCAGCAAGTTTTGAAATGGCATAATTTCAATCAACTCGATTTCTAATGAAATCAAGTTATTAATTATTTTCTTTTACCTCAATTTCACTTTTTCCTCATGCGCTTGGATCACAGGATCCAGGGTGTGACACGTGGGCCATGCAATAGGAGGCTATTCTGGCTTTCTTTCAGGCAGGGGAGCTGCTCAAGCAGGTAAATGCAGCTGCGGGCTGTGGGCTTGATTGATAGCCAACACACTACTGACAAACCCTAAACCCAGTGGACTTGTTTCTTGCTGCAATACAATTGACAAATGCGTAAGCCAAGATACTAACTAACTGAATTGAACATTTCTTACCTGACTTGATTGATCAGTCAAAAACTTGGGCAGAGTTAATATTTCTCCATCTCTGCTGGCAAAACATGTTCAACCTATCCATTGCGATATAAAACATATACAGATATATATATATATATATATATATATGTACATATATGTATAAGTACAGGTATATGTATATAAAACGCAATATCATATAACATTTTTATATCCAAATTTAGTTCCACAGATTTGGGAGTACAATATGAAGCCTTATGTTTGTGGAATGCTGATAAATGGTCTAGAATCCTTTCTTACCAACTGTCCTTGGACGTTTTGTTCTTTGGCTGTGTGTAGCAGCTATTGTGAGAAACTTTACATTTTAGAGGAAATAACTGATTATACTATAGTTCTGGCAATTTGCGGCTGCTTCTCAAGGGTATTACCAGTTGTACAAGACTAAAGCGATCTTCTAATGACAAAGTTTCCATGGACTTATAATGGGGCAAGTGTTAAGGCCTTATATAACTCTTTGCATTGTATTTTCATAAAAACAGCATGTCCGGTTAGAGATCCTTGTTTTTCTTGCTTATTTTCTTTTCTTTTCTTTTTTAATATTCTGTTTTGTCATGGAATACCCAGTTCTCCTTGAGCAATGTATGGATGCAAGTTATGCAACCATGTTTTTGTTTATATTTTTTATCTCCTCATTTGCTCTTTTATCGTCTTCAAGATTCTTCAATTGCTCCATGAGATTTTGGTTTCGATTTGTAATCTCCACATTTTGCTTATGTCCATGCGACATCTTCTTGTGTGTGCTTCCTCATTTTTTTTGGTTTAGCGTTCAAGGGTGTTCAGATCAGTTTGCGCATTTCTTAAATTTCTTTTTTGATCCAGTCAAAGACATGTCATTCACGATGGGATTGAGACATTCACAAAAAATAAATTCTTTGTGATTAACTCTTACACTAGGCTAGAGTTGAACACTTGACCTCCTAAAGAGAGAACAAGAGCCATGTTCAATTGAACTAACCCAGTTAGTTTGCTTCCTCATTTTGTTGAAGCAACTTGTCATTTATACTCGAAGGTTTCCATGATCCGAGAGCATGAAAAAAAATAATGAAAACTAATGGAGAAAGAAGTGAAAGAGTTATTGGTCCAAATAGTTAGAAGATTCTATGCTGTTCTCGTTGTTTTGGAGTTATATGGGTGTTAAATCAAGGTTTGGATGCTTGACAGGTGAGAAATTATGTTGTTTAGGTTTTGGAGTCGACACCCAGTAAGATGGAGTTGACACCAAGATTCAACAACAAAAATGCACTTGCAATAAGGAGTCAACACCAACGGGAAAAGCGTCGACACTTTCATTATGAGAAATTTCTCTGCTTGGAGCCCCCAATTCAAAATATGAATTCATACAAACTAGTAGCTCAAACTCTGGAGTTTTACAGGCATGTTTTACAATGAGTCTAGTTTCTAAACCTGCTTGAATCATAAGAAAACTCAACATATAGTCCAAATTATGGTCAAACTACTAAACTGTGGTTAGATTTAGATTACCTGGATAAAATTTTATATATATCTCTTAGTCGAAATCTAAATAAGACCCATAATATGTCAAAACAAAGGTAAGACAATGGATTATTTGCCGTAAAAACAGGTTTTACAAATGCTCAAGGATATGTAAAATACAAATTTTGAAAGTGAGTCTGTAAAAAGTAAATGAAGAAAGTTTACAAAACCCAATTTACATGGTATCGTCAACAACATAACATCCCCTAACAACCTAAACATCACCAAAATTACAAAATGTGATTTGTTCAAATACATATATCATATCTTGAGTATGTCCATGAAAGTTCTAAATTTCTCCACTTCCACCGAGTAACTAAGCAGCTACAATATTATCTACAAAATCGTAAGCAAAAACACTAATTAAGCTAGACATTATTATGCTGGCATGTGTAATATTGTGGCACGTGCAAGCGTACAATGCAATTACCATGAACAAAATATAGATGTCACGTGCACATATGAATACCCAACACCATTACTGTCACATTTATATTAATTAACATAACCACGAGGCTTCCAAATTCCTTACTCGAGTACTTTCCAAATTCATTTCTGACACAACATTTCCATTCCCACAAAACACAGCCGGGATTTTTGTACGCCAACCTGAGCACTCGCGCAATTGCTATAGAAACCCAAAATAATTTTTTTTTTAATTTACTAATTAATGCATGAGTATTTAAGATGTTGCCATGTGGACATATATAGCATGTTATGGTAGATGTGACTAGGAATGACAAAATAACTCGACATCTTGGGTCCTTGTCCCACCTTGGCCCTATTAAGACAGGTATGAGGTGATACTAAATGGGATGGGGCGAGTTTGAGAACGAGATGTAATAAGCCGCCCCAACCCGGTCCGAACTCGTCCCATTTATACCTATATATTAATTTTTTATATATAAATATTTTATTAAAATATAATTATTGTGATTTTTCTCTTATTTTTGTGATTTTATCTATTGCTTTGTCCTAATATATTTGAAAAAATAATTAACATAAAGGAGGCGGGGCGGTTGTGGGGAGGGGTTAATCAAGGCGGAGTGGGAATGGGGTAAGAGATTACCATGTTGGGACGGGGATAAGATAGGGGTCCTCTGATCTAAACCTACCATGTTGTCATCCCTAGGGGTGACTTGTGAGTGAGTTTAAAAGTAAATTTTCTTATTGTACACAAATTTCACTGTTTATATGTAAGTTTCCCAGTTATATGAAAATTTTACTATTAAATGTCAATTTTTGTTATATGAAAATTTTACTATTAAATGTCAATTTTACTGTTAGACGTAAATTTCTATGTTCATATTTAAATTTCCTTATAATGTGTCATGTGGCATCGAAGAAGGTTTGGAGGAGAAAATGGTCATTTTACAACTTAAGTAATATAATAAAGGGCAAATTACATTGGTTATCCTCGTAGTTTCATTAAAATCTCGATTTGGTTCCTCTAGTTTTAATTTTAACAAAAAGGTCCTTCCATTTCATATGATGTCTCAGTCCAATCAATAACATCTATCAGCCAAAAGGACGGAGGAAGGCCCATGTATCACGCATGTGAGCACGACCTGGGGCTTCTTTCGTCATTTCATACCCTCCCACCGCCTCCCCCACCTTCCCACCTTTACTCTTTGACATCAATAGAAATAGGGCAGTTTTTAGGGTTAAATGTGATCCATTGGTGAAAGAAAAATTAGGACTTTACTAGGAATCACTAATTTTTAGACAAGATCAAGAAGGTGAAGCAAAAAGAAGTGTACGAAAAGCTTTGAAGATGGCATTATACAGGATTGGCAATGAAACACCTCACTCTGGTAAGCGTTCTTACTGTTTGATAAATTGTTTAAGAGTATTTATCTTGAGTTAAACACTAACAAATGGTGTGTAGAGTTAAACAATGCTTTGTAAATGCCATTTTGTAGAATTAAAATTGCATTATGTTGGGCATTGTGTTTTGGTTGGCCTGAAAACAATGTCAGATTCTTACATGTCATAGCAATGTACCTAGTCGTATATATATTCATGTGAATGTAAGTGTAAGGGACTAGGTTATTGGCCCCATGTTGTCTGTTCTGAGTAGCACACTATAAAGACAGTATGGCTCCCCCAATGCACACTGTAAAGACAGTTTGCATACTTTACTCATTTATTGCATTGCATTCTCCTTTACAAATCTAGATGGTGTGTTTTTTACCATTAAAATATACCATGGTGGAGCATTTGAGCTCAATCCAATTAAGGCATACCTTGGGGTGGGGTGGGGTGGGGTGGGGGGGTGGGGGGGGGGGGGGGGGGGGTGGGGAAGGCTTTTTATTTCGATAACTATAATGGTGACAGAATGAATATGATTAGGATTGGAGGCATGGTTAAAAATATAAATTATGAAGGATTTATAACCTATCATTATAGAGTACCTTAAATTGTGGCTTAAAGTTGATAAGAGATGTTTTAGATATGATGGAGTGTGTTGACATGAACAAATTGATTGAGTTGTATCTAGAACACCCTCTAGAGCTGGTGTGCAAAATGACCAATATGGGAATGATGACTAAATATGAGATGGATAGTGATGAGGATGACACAGACTCTATAGATTTATCTAATTTTTATGATAGTGACTATGAGGACAGTGAAGATGACAACCTATTTGAAGCAAATATTAATAAAAATGTTGAGTGGGTTGGATTAGGAAGGGACAAGGGCAAGTGATATGAAGGTGTTACCAATAATTATAGGTTGGGCAATGACATTTGGGAGGAAATGGAAGCTGATTGTAAGCGCCCCATTTTTGCCTGTTCGGCAATCTTTGGCCCGACCGAACCCACTTTCAAATGCTACAACACATTCAAACTCAAACCGACCTTCTAAATTTCAATTCAATCAATTGGCCACTTCCCGAGCCCTCTTGAAGCCAAATGACCAAAATACTCTTGAGGCATCATTCTCGTCCAATTTAATTCGACACGCTCTTCGAGAGAATACCTAAGTCCGCAAAACGATAAGTCCACCTCTTCCAAGATTGTCTTAGACAATTTGGTAGGCTAAGAATTCCATTTCAATCAATTCCGGGCCCATTTCAAGGTCTCCCGATACAAATGATCATTTTGCCCCTAGCGAGTCGGTCATCCTTTTCAACCAAATTGGCTCTGGGTTTCAAACTGGTAAACCTCCAGGGGCACTCCCATGAGTATCCACGATCTCCAAATCTCATTCCAATCAGTTTTAAGCCTGTTCTGAGGTCTATTGGTTCAAATAACCATTTTGCCCTTAGTAAGTCGGTAGTCCCTTTTTAACCACTCTGACTCTGGGTATCAAATTGGTAACCCTCAAGGATATTCCCTCGAGTGTCCCTAACCTCCAAATCCCCTTCCAGTCAATTCTGGGCCCGTTCTAGTATTTCATGGTCCAAATAACTATTTTGCCCTTGATGGGCCAATCATCCCTTTCAATAACACCACCTCGGGATGTTAAACCTGATAATCCTCTGAAACACTCTTAATAGTGTTTCAAATCTTTCAATGCTATCCCGGTCCATTCTGGGCCTATTCTGGTACTTTTTTATTTAAATGATCATTTTACCCCTAGTAGGCCGATTACCCTTTCAAACATTCTGGCTCTGGGTATCAAATCGGCAACCCCTAGGGAACTCCCAGGTGCCCTATCTCTTTTCCATCTAGGCCCCATAGCCTGACAACTTTCTAGATTAAATCGAAGCCACTTATAGTGGAGCCAGGCCAAAAAATGGTTAGGAGCCTCTACAAGTGATCCTCAGATCTTTGCCTTGCAGCCTAAGGTCGAATCAAATTTTAAAGATCACTGCCATACAAGGATGGTGCCACTCCTAGTAGTGCTAAGCCAAAAATTGGCTAGGCGCCACTTCTAAGTGTGAACCCTCTTTGCCTCATACGCTCTAACCCTAGCTTATACACCTTTAACTTTAGCCTCTAAGCTCCATTGAAGGCTACTTCTAGCCCTTTCGAAGCTCTTGAAGAACTTATAAGTCTCCTCTAAGTCCAAGTCAACGCCTCCATTGAAGTTCCAAGAAGATTCGAAGATAAGGTAGGATTCCTATTTACATATTGTAATTCTCCACTTCTTATCTTCCCCTTTCTAGTCCACTTAGGTTATTCCCTCTTTTAATCCCCATCTTTTACCCTCTCTTCTTTCATGCTTGAATTAAAAAGACCTTAGGTCCATGCCTATGGGAAGTTTGTCGCGCCTTGATTTTTCGCACTCGATAAAACACAAGTGAAAAAAATACAGTACTCTCTTGTTAGAACTCATCCTCCTAAAAAGACAAGTACGGCTAAGTTTGAATTAGAAATTGATTTAAATAAGGGCTTTTAAAAAAAAGTTTTGGAGTCACCACCTAACTTTGTTAAGGTGAGTTAGGTCACCTAAAACTAAGTGCAATCCAAATATTAAACTTAGGGTTTTTAAAAAGGTGTTGAAAAACTTCCTCAAGAGAGGGTTTTTAGAGAAAACAGATTATTTGGCAACCTTTGAAAAGATTTAAGCCCTTTTTGAAAATAACTCTATTTTTTGTCTTTAAAAAATAGTGATTCTAGGGTTGGAAATTGGTTACGTATAGGAAAGATGCACTATGCTATTGCTATATCCCACTCTTACGGTACCTACATGTCTATTCACCCTAAGTTTACTCATTTAGAATCTTTAATTATCTATTCTCCAATTATATCCACTTTGAAAATAATTTTAGAAAAAATTTTGATATGATGCATGATATACAAATACAAGAAAAGAATTTGATTTTGAAAATAAATTTGAAAAGGAGAATTTGAAGTTTGAAAAAGGTTGTGGAAATCAAAAATATAAAAAAGGTTGTGGAATTGAAAACTTGAAAAGGTTATGATCGCACCCATATGGGTTGGCTACGTATTCCTTTGTTGAGAATCAGGTCAGTCGTAGTTATAGACTCCAGTTCGATTGAAAATAGAAACTTTGAGATTTTTGAAAAGTTTGACTTGAAAAGACACTTTGGGGCCTTTAGAAAACTTGATTTGAAGAGGGTTTGAATTGAACTTTATTTTGAAATTAACTTGATGATTTGAAATTAACTTTGATTTGAAATCAAACTTGAAATAAAACTTGAACTTGATTTGGAAAGATTGAATTGAACTTTGAAATCATCTTGACTTAGATTGAAGTTTTAAAACCATCTTGGTTTTTAATTGAATTTAAAGAAGAGTTTTTGGAAAGAGTAGAACCTTCCTAACTTTAGGGTTAGGGTTGAACTAGGGTTTAGACATCTTGGGACTTAGGTAACCTAGAGTTAAAGCATGCAATTGAAATAGGAATGTTTGATTTTAGAAAATTGAATTTTAGGAAAGTTTTTTAAAGAAATTCCAAATTAGGAAAATTAGAAAGCAGTTGATTTTGGAAAGATTTGAATTTGGGAAGTTTTAAATTTAGAAAGATTTGAACTTAGAAAGATTTGAAATTTAGAAGGACTTGGAAGTTTGAAACTAAGAGAGGTTTGAAAGTTTGAATTTAAGAAAAATTGAAACTAAGAAAGATTTGATAGTTTAAAATTTAAAAAGTCAGGATTTTGAAAGATTTGAAATTAGAAAAGATTTAATTTCTATTTCCTAACATAGAAGATTGAATTTTATTTTCAAAAATAGATGATTTGATTTTGTTTTCAAAATTGGAGGATTTAATTTGGTTTCCTAAATTAAAAGATTTGATTTGACATGAAGTTGGAAAGGTTGAGTTTTGAAAATATTGAATTTAAAAATCTATGATTTGGTAGGAAAAGAGGTTTTGAAAATCTATGATTTGATGTATAAAATAATTTTGAAAACCTATGATTTGAGGCAAAATAGAAAGTCATAATTTCAAGAAAGGAATTAGGGTTTCCCAACCATGGATTCTAGGGCTTGACTTGGACTTCAAGACAAAGAGTTTTCAGGAAGTAGATTTGCAAAACTATTTGAAAAGAGGTTTGAATATGTAGTTTTGTAAGTTTCTTGAATATCTCACTTTCTTAAAATGACTTTAACTATGGAAAGATTAGAACCATTCTAAGGTTGCGATTTTGACAACAACTAGGATTTGAAATATGGACCATGATGATCACATTGAATGTAACACTTTTCTAAAACAATTCCAACCATGAAATGGCTAGAATTACTTTGGGATTGTGATTTTGATAAAAACAATTTAGGGTTTATACCTAAAATTTAGACATTGATGGTCACATTGAATATAACACTTTCCTAAAATAACCTTAATCATGGAATGGCTAGAATCATCGTAGGAGTGTGATTTTGAAAACAAGTTTGAAAGAAGGAAGTCTTGAATGCAAGTTTTGAAAGAGAACTTTGATGCAAGTTTAAAAACAACTTTGAATGTAATCTTAATTGCAATGTATGAACATAATAACCACAAAGCAATAGGGATGTGAACATACAAGGTTGGGCTTCACCACATAATCAAGGGGGCCGAACCCACACCGTCTTAGGTCGAACTTAAAGAAAGCCCCCAACACGGTAACGTTCAACAATCCTTCCTAAGTATGAATCGGGGAGTCCCTTGTTTCAAGCATGCAAGACGAGAAGGTAGAAGATGGGGATTAAAATAGAAGAAAACCTAAGCGGGTTAGAAGAGAGAAAAGAGAGAGGGATTACATAAAAGTAAATAGAAAACCAGCCTTGTCTTTGTCTTGCTTTGTTTGCTTTGTTTGCTTTACTTGGCTTGAACTTTGAGAACCTAGAAGATGCAGCATTTGATCTTCAATAGATGCTTAGAGGCTTGTGTTTGAGTGTATAGAGTGTATGGACGCTAGGGTTTGAGTGTATGAAGACTAAGGTTTGAGACGGCTTGAGAAAATTAGGATTTTTAGATAATTCGAGCTCTGATTTCAGTGAGGCAGAGTTTTTGGACTGAGTTTGCAAACCATTTTTACGCATGAGGAGGTTCTATATTTATAAGCAATTGAAACAGGAACTGGCACATGTTGTAGTGGCACTAGTGCAATTTTAATCCTTAACCCTTAGGACGCAAGGCAAAAAATTTGGGTGCCCGTCCTAGTGACAACTTGCAATTTTTAGCTTGGCTCGGCTAAGAGTAACTCCGAAAGGTTCGAGAATGATAACCCTTGAAAGAGTTTCTTGGAGGTAACAGACTTAAAAAAAACAATGATGGAATATTTAAAAAGGTTGACCAGTCCACTAGGGGCAAAACAATCAATTGGACCAGGAAAACACTGGAATGGACTCAAAGTGCCCTGTGAGAAGGCTTGAAGGTTGAAAACACTATCGAGAGTGTTTCGAGCAGTTGTCAATTTAATACCTAAAGCCGGTGTGGTTGGAAAACACAACCGGCCCACTAGAGGGAAAATAGTTATTTTGACCAGGTTTGCCGGAATAGACTCAAAATGATCCGAAAAGGCACTGAAAAGTCAAGAATACCATTAGATGCATCCCTAAGAGGTTACCGATTTGATACCCAGAGCTGGTGTGGCTCCCGAAGGTGCTTGGAACCGACTGGAAGACACTTGAACATGCTGGATTATCTTTGGGACAATCTTGAAAGGGTGGACTTACCGCTTTAAGGACTTAGGTACTTTCTCAAGAAGCATGCTGAAAGGGCCCAAGGGGTAGTTTGGTTATTTTTCACCGGAGTAGGCTGGTGTAAGCACCCCATCTTTTCCCGCTCATCAATCTCGGTTCCAACCAGACTCAGATTCAAACCGACACAGGCACATTCAAGTCCAAACCAATTTTCAGACTCAATTCAGTTAATCAATGGCTTTGAGGGCCTGTCGGGCCCAATAGAGGCAAAATGACCAAATGCCCTTTGCAGCATTGCTCGGTCCAATTCTAGTTGGCACGTCTTCCTAAAGATGGTAAGTGCCTACTTTAACCTCAATTCCAATTCCAATTCCAATTCCAGTTTAAGTTAATCAAACTCAATCCAGTACATCTTTCGAGAAAATTGATCTCTCATACGGTAAGTCTATCCAATCCGACACATTTTTTGAGAAAACTTCTTAGAATGATTAGTCCCTTCAAACCTGTCAACCGGGATGGAACCCAAGTCCCTAAGATGGTAGAACGGTTCACTTCTAGCACCTGCTAGCCTGCCAATGTAGAATGTTCATTATTCAGCACGTCTTTCGAGAAAGTTGATCTCTCATACGATAAGACCATCCAGTAGCTTCCCAAGATTAGGTAATCTCTGGAATGAACGTACACCGTCAGAGTGACAAAAATACTCACAAACATCGCAACAATCAAAATGGCGAAAACACTCCCAAACAGGTTAACATTGGGAATTGCCAACAAAATCCCTATGTCATGGGACCGAACACGCCTCTTGGTCGTTACACATTTACCAAAGGACAGGACCTTTGAAAACCAACTCGTTACACATCGTTAGAGTGATGAAAACACTCAAAACATGGGTCAACACCAGTACCTGCTAGCCCACTCTGGTGAAAAATAATTAAACTGCCTATTGTGCCCTTCCGGTATGCTTCTCGAGAAAGTACCTCTTTCCTAAAAGTGGTAAGTCCACCCTTCCAAGATTATTCTAAAGACAATTTGGCACGTCCAAGTGCCTTTCGGTCAATTCTGGATCAATTTCAAGACCATTCGGTAAAAATGACCATTTTACCTTTAAGCACCCGATTGCTTCCAAGAACCACACCAGCTTTGGGTATCAAATCAGTAAATTTCTGAGGTTGCTTCAAATAGTATTCTCAAACTTTCAAAACCTTTCTGGATCATTCTGAGTCCATTTCGATAAGCCCGGTGCAAAATAACTGTTTTGCCCTTAGTGAGCCGATCAACCTTTTCATATATTCCGGTATTGCTTTTTAAGTCTATTACCTCTAGGACACTCTTTCAAGGGTTCTTGTCTATTCCCGGCCTTCTGGATCATGCTCGGACATTCTGGAGTCACTCCTAATGGAGCCAAGCCAAAAATTGCATGGTAGTCACTAGGACAGGCGTCCAAATCTTTTGCCTTACGTCCCAAGGGTCAAAAGATACATTTCTTGCCACCTTAAAGCTTTCTTAAGAGACTAGTGGTGCTAAGCTAATAAATGGTCTGGTGCCACTCCTAGTGGTGCCAATGGAAAATTTACCCTAGCGTCACTACAACAGGCGCCAAGGTCATTTCAATTGCCTATAAATACTGACCCTCCCTCTACGTAAAAAGGGTCTGCAAACTCAGTCTAAAAACTCTATCTCTCTGAAAATAGAGCTTGAAGTCTCTTCAAACCCTAATTCTCTCAAGCCTCTCCAAGCCCTAGCCTCCATACATTCAAACCTTAGCCTCTATAAACCTTATATACTCAAACACAAGCTTCAAAACATTCATTAAAGATCAAGTGTTGCATCGTCAAAGCTCTCAAAGTTCAAGTCAAATAAAGCAAACCAAGCAATCCAAGTAAGAAGAATACGAGGTTGGTTTCTTATTTACTTTTATGTAATCCCCCTCTCTCTTCTCTCTCCTAACTCACTTAGGTTTTCTTCTATTTTAATCCCCATATTTTACCTCATCTTCTTGCATGCTTAAAACAAGGGACTCCTCGATTCATGCCTAGGAAGGATTGTTGAAGGTCACCATTTGTGGGCTTTCTTCTAATTCAACCTTTGATGGTGTGCGTTCAGCCCCTTTAATTATGTGGTGAAGCTTAGCCTTGTATGTTCACAACCCTATTACATTGTAGTTATCATGTTCATGCCTTGCATTCAAAATTGCATTCGAAGTTGTTTTCAAACTTTTATCAAAGTTCTCTTTTAAAACTTGCATTTAACATCTTCTTCTCTCAAACTTGTTTTCAAAATCACACTCCTAGGATGATTCTAGCCATTCTATGATTGTGGTTGTTTTAGGAAAGTGTTACATATAAAGTAACCATCAAGGTCCAAATCTTGGGTTCAAACCCTAAATTATTTTTATCAAAATCACAATCCTAAAGTGATTCTAGCCATTCCATAGTTAGGGTTGTTTTAGGAAAGTGTTATATTCAATGTGATTATTGTGGTCCATATTTCAAAACCCTATTTGTTTTCAAAATCGCAACCCTAAAATGGTTCTAAACTTTTCATGGTTAGAATCGTTTTAGGAAAGTAAGATATTTAAGAGGTTTGCAAAAGTCCATATTCAAATCTCTTTTCAAATAGTTTTACAAATCTACTTCCTAAAAACTCTTTTCAAAGATCTACTTTCCAAAAACTATTTATCTTGGAGTCCAAGTCAAAACCCTAGAATCCATGATTAAGAAACCCTAATTCCTTTCTTAAACTCATGACTTTCTAGTTAACTTAAATCATAGATTTTCAAAACGCATCTTTTTGCATAAAATCATAGATTTTCAAATCCAAGATTTTCAAAACTCAACCTTTCCAACTCCATGTCAAATCAAATATTCCAATTTAGGAAATCAAATCAAATAATCTATTTTTAGAAATAAAATCCAATCTTCCACTTTAAGAAATAAGGATCAAATCTTTCCTAATTCTCATATTTCCTAATCTCATTCTTTCTTAAATTTAAACTTTCAAACCTTTCTTAATTTCAAGCTTCCAAGTCTTCCTAAACTCAACTTTCTAAATTCAACTTATCAAATCTTTCGAAGTTTCAAAACTTTCCTAATTTCAAACTTCTAAATCTTATTTTCAAATTTCAAATCTTTCTAAGTTCAAACCATTCTTAAGTCAAGACTTTCCTAAAATGGATTTTTCAAAATTCAAAATCTTTTCAAAATAAACATTTTTCTAAAAATGAAACTTTCCTAAAATGGAATTTTCGTAATTCAAAACTTTCCTAATTTGGAGTTTTCCTAAAATTCAACTTTCTAAAATCAAACCTTTCTATGTTCAATTACATGCTTCAACCATAAGTTAGTTAAGTCCTAGGATGTCAATACCCTAGTTCAACCCCAACCCTAAAGTTAGGAAGCTTCTACTCTTTTCTAAAAACTCAAGTACAAAACCAAGATGGTTTTCAAACTTCAATTCAAGTCAATTTCGAATCAAAGTTCAATTTTAAATCTTCCAATCAAAGTTCAAATCAAATCTTGTCAAATCAAACTTTCCAAAGACCTCAAAGTGTCTATTTTCAATCGGACCCCGAGTCTAAACTACGACTGATCTGATTCCCAATAAAGGAATACGTAGGCAACCCTTGTAAGTGCGGTCACAACCTTTTTCAAATTTCTGATTCCACAACCTTTTTAAGTTTTCGGTTTCCATTACCTTTTTCAAATTTTAAATTTTCTCTTCAAATCTATTTTTAAAAATCAAATTCTTTTTCTTGTATTTGCATTTCATGCATCATATTAAACCTCTTTTTAAAATTCTTTTTCATAGTGGATATAGCTGGACATTGGACAATCAAATATTATAAATGACCGAACCTAGGGTGAAAAGATATATAGGTACCGCAAGGGCGGAATAGGCTGATAGCTTAGTGCATCTTCCCTATACGTAACCAACTTTTGAACCTAGAATCACTATTTTCAAAGATAAAAAATGGAGTTATTTTTCAAAAAGGGCTTAAACCTTTTTAAAGGTTGCCAAACAACCTGTTTTCTCCAAAAACCCTCTCTTGAGGAAATTTTCCAAAACTTTTTCAAAAATCCTAAGTTTAATCTTCATATTACACTTAGTTTTAGGTGATTTAACTCACCTTAACAAAGTTAGGAGGCAACTCCAAACTTTTTTCAAAAGCCCTTATTCAAATTAATTTCCAATTCAAACTTAGTCGCACTTGTCCTTCTAAGAGGATGAGTTCTAACGAGAGAATGTTGTGTTTTTCTCACTTGTATATTTTTTTTAGTACAAAAAATCGAGGCGTGACAATTAGCAGACACTGGTGTTGACCTAGATTTTTAGTGTTTTTACCACTCTGATGCTGTGTGATGAGTTGGTTTCCGAAGGTATCCCATCCTTCGGTAAACGTGTCATGACCCTGAGGCGTGTTCGGTCCTATGACATAAGAATTTTGTTGGCAATTTTCAATGTCAACGTGTTTGTGAGTGTTTTCGCCACTCTGACGATTGCAATGTTTGTGAGTGTTTTCGTCACTATGACGGTGTGTGTTCATTCCGAAGACTATCTGATCTTAGGAAGCTGCTAGATGGTCTTGTCATTTGAGGTATCAACTTTCTCAAAAGACGTGACACATAGAGAATATTCTACATTGGGGGGGCTAGCAAGTGCTAGAAGTGAACCGCTTTATCATCTCAAGGACTTAGGTTCCGTCCCGATCGACAGGTTTGAAGGGCCTTACTGTTTTGAGAAGCTTTCTCGGTAAACGTGTCGAATTGGATAGACTTATCGTCTGAGGGATTAACTTTCTCGAAAGACATGTTGAATTGAGCTTAACTCGTTTGGATTGGAATTGAAATTAGAATTGAAGTTGAAATACGGATTTACTGTCTTTAGGAAGACGTGCTAACTGAAATTGGACCGAGAAATGCCACAATGGCATTTTGGTCATTTTGCATCTATTGGGTCCGACGGACTTGCGAAGCGATTGATTGACTAGATTGAGTTTAAAAAAATTAATTTAGACTTGAAGGTGTCTGTGTCGGTTTGAATGTGAGTTTGGTTAGGCCGGGGAAAGTCAAGCGTGCAAAAATGGAATACTTACAAAGTTTAGGGAGATCACCGTGTCGGGAGCTTTCCTTTAGCCTAACCAATTATGGTATGATCTTAAGGCCCCTTGCAATGTGGTGAAACCTTCAACCTTGTGTGTTCATGTCCCAATAATCTAATAATTGTCATGTTCATGCATTGTCATTATTTTCAAAACTCACAAGCCTAAGGTGATTCTAACCTCGTCATGTTAGAGTTTTTCTAAGAAAGTGACATATTCAAAGAGACCACTAAGGTCCACGTTACCATTTCAAATCCTAACTTGTTTTTAAAATCACAACCCTAAAGTGATTCTAGCCTTTTCATGATTAAGGTCGCTTTAGGAAAGTGACATATTCAAGGAAGCCTCTAAAGGCCATATTAGGGTTTTAAGACCTAAAATGTCCTTTTCAAAATCCAGTTTTCAAACCCCTAAAAATCTTATGTTCAAAGGCTTTTTCTCAAAGTTGTCCAAGTGTTGCTATCTTGAAACCAAGTCAAAACCCTAGAAACTCGTTGGTTACGCCCTCAACTAACATGTTGGAGACGGTTGTTGTTCAAATGGAGGCATCCCTATTATCGTGTTTTCCTATGGGATTTGTACAAATCTAGCAATAGAAATAAACACAATTTAAGAATTATTCAAATTAAAATTATAACACAAGCATGGTATTGAATCTATGGGGACTAAAATTAAACCAAAAATCTTTAGGAGTTTGTGGATTGATTTTTACTATCAACTAAGTAGTTAATTGAAAGTGACAATCAAAACACTAATTTGAACACTTAAAACCTAAGTAAAGCAATTTGATAAATTTGATAATTCTACTACAATTAAAACAATTCAAACTAAATTAATTCTAAACCACTGAAAATTTGAGTGAAAATAGATCGGGATTTAAATTGAATAAAAAGAGGGTTTGGGTGCAATTGCTTCAATCTCCCAATTTTAGCATGGGATTTGGAAAGGAAAATTTCGGTTAACTCAAATCAAGGACCTTCAAAGGATCCTTGATTTAGAAGATTTAGCTTTGAAAATCTAGGGTTCTCTAATTAATTTGGAATTAGATTTAATCATCTTTGAGAGGTTCTTAGAAATAAATCACAAGTTACTAACCATGATTATAGGTCTAATTTTTCTACAACAATTCATTCTAAAAATATAGAATAAACACAATATAGATATTCAATGACATTTAGAAATTTTCCTTTCACTTCCCATGCTTTCCTTGGAGGATCTTCACATTTGCATCCAAACGATGGATTTAGCAAGAGAAATCCATAGAGAAAAACTTGCCAAAATAACTAACTACCATCTAAAACTATAAATCAAGAATTTATTGAATGAAACCCTTGTCTAGATTACAAAAAAATTATGAGAAAGATTACAAAGGAATGAGACAAAAATCTACAAAGATTTTATCCCAACATTCCTCTCAAAATTCTAACTACAAAATCCAAACCAAATACAACCAAAATACAACATTCATCTTGGATTTCCCCTATTCTTGCTGCACAACTCACTCAGAATTTTTCGATCCCCTTTTCTTCCGCGATTGCTAGGTTTTAGGTTGAATCTGCGCCATCCATCCAAAGGACATCCGACGCATGTCCAAAGTGCGTTGAGACGCACCATTCGAATGGTAAAATAACCGTTCGGACAGTTATTTTATCGTTCGAACGGTCAACTTGACAGTCCGAACACTCTTCAAACGCAAAATTATGACTTTAGAATGGCTTCGGACACAAAAACTCGACTCTGGACCTTCTCCGTCTGGTGTGGCGTTCGAACAGTGTCCCGTACCGTCCGAAGTGTGTTCAAATGGTGATTTGACCATTCGAACAGTGCGTTCGAATGGTTAGTCTGCATGGTGAAATCACCATTCAAACGGTGCGTTTGAACCGTTGATCACCGTCCAAACGGTGCGTTCGAACCATCTTCCTGCACTTTTAGTCCATTTTTGCCATTTTAGCCAGAAAAACCTACAATACAAAGATAAAACCAGTTTAGAACAATTTATTACTAAAAACCTATTCTAATAAACATATTGGGGCTAACAAATAACTAATTAGGGGACTAAGATTACACTTTTAGAGTGAAATCAACACCCCCAACTTAGCTTTGGCTAGTCCCTAGCAAAAATACATGAAAGAAAAGATATGTATTGAAAGTAAAGTCCTCTTTTGGAGGAATTCTAAGTGCATTTAGCATATACAACAACCCTTTAAACCCCTAGGTTACCTCTAGTGGATGAGTGGTGTCTCGTGAGGGTTTCCAGTGATGATACCCACAAACATATCTTTTGTGAACAGTAATTCAAGATAAAATTAAAGAAAATATGCACTACCCACTCAAGAAATCGATGGACACACACCAAACTTCAAACAAATATACAAGTATGCAAAAAGTCATATAAAATGAGGTTCATGTCTGTGGGTGAAGAATCATGCTAAACAATACAAATGAAACTCACTTACGCAAATCCAACCCTTTAAAGCTTTGATTTAATCCTCACGGGCATACACTCAGAATTAAAGACCCACATAGTTCTCACAATAGTATGCTCAACAATGGAGTAAATATAAAGAAACAAATCAACTGAACATACCAATTACAAAAACCGAAAAAGATGTAAGTGTATTGATTTTGGTATGACTTCATGAAGAAATACTCATAGATGAGTAATGATTCAAAGAATTGACAAAATAAAGCTTTTACTCTAATGGAAATTACAATCACGCATCCTTGAATCAATTAACTGATTTGAAAGGCAAAGAGGTATAAGGTAGGGATGATGAGAAGTAAATAAAAATCAAATCATGTGTGAATGAGATTATGAATGAATATCATTTCCAACTTCTCCCTTTTATGCACCCAAGTTTTCATTTTCTTTCTCTACTTTGTTGCCAACCCACATAGTACTCCCTTTTCACTTTGATATTTTCAACTCCGCCATATACCCAATTTTCTATTAATCTTCCCAACCAATCTCTTTCTTTATTGTTCATCATCTTCTTTCTTTTTTCTTTTTTTTTTTTTATCTTCTTTTTTTTTTTAAACTATACCTTGTTCCCCCATAGATGTATAAAGGGAAATGTAATACCACCACCGCAATTGTATCTCTCGAAGAAGAATTTGGTGACAAATAAAATGATGAAGGGGTCGTATGGTGAAATAAAAGGGAGTTAATGGCTATCAAGAATGATATGGGCCTAGAATCATGTTTAAGGTACCAAATTGTAACATTCCATAGAGTAAAAGTGTCAACGTTAAGATCGAAACTCATCTTATGAATAAAATGCAAGCATAATAAAGTTGTTCAAGAGAAATGAGGGTGAAAGATCAATCCTTGAGTAAATGTAAATGCTTAGAAAGGCGGTAAATACTTTGAAGCTCACAAGGTAATAATCTTCACTAGGTAGAGATGAAAATACAAAATAAAGTAACAAATGATGTCACACAGCATAACTTGTGCTCAAAGTATATAACTTTCTACTAATGCATGAATTAAGCACTCCTCATGGAGTTAGAAGTAGGAAAATGAGTATATCTCAACTTAAGTTAGTTTATACTATCATAAATAGTGGTACGGTGCATCGGAAATGAAGGGTCAACACATATATCACAATAAGTGAAAAAGCCTATATAAATAGAGATAGGAATAGATGTGCGAACGTAATGAAAACTGATACCGATACTATACAATACCAGAATCTCTATCAGAACAGTACAAGTAAATAAAATATACCAATGTTTGAGCACACTTGTATCTAAACAATCCAAACATACAAAATAGAGATAAAGGTTATACAAACAAGGATGTACAATAGGAAAGCTCAAAACATAATCCACTATATCGAAACAGGGTTTTAGATACAAATATGATGTAATGGTATGCTATGTGTGTACAAGATGCATCTAAACCCTAGACTATGACCAATCATCCCCATCATCATTAGGAGGTGGTGCTGCAGCTGTCCTTAGAGCCTGGACCTCAATACACAACTCTGTTGACTCAAGGTTGATCCCCATATTGATTTTGATGATAACAAAACCATGTGATTGTTATCTAATGATTTTAATTGAGTGTGCAGATTATATCATAATAACAAGAAAATGTTTGAGTTGATTGGTTGAGTACCCAACAACAAGATTACTTAAGTAATCTTATTCTTGAAAAGATTAAAGATACTCAAGAAATTCAACAAATATTGAGAATAAGGATGCAAGCTCTAGAATTCTATCATGGTGATTGATAGAATAACTTGAAGATTAATAGAGGAACATATTGGATTAACTCTGTTTCAAAGTGAAAGATCTTATGAGAATTCAAGAATTTATTCTCTCAATCCTCATGGACACATCAATCCACTAAAGCATCATGTATGCTATGAACATCTATAATGGTTGATTGTTTTGCTCTAAATCTGGAAAATGAATTGAGGCATATAGCACAAAAGAAAAGGGGAGCAAGTTTCTGTTTCAATAAGTTTATGCTTGTCACAATGGAAGATATTGAAGAATTAAAAAGGATGGAAAGATGATGAGCATGATGGGTTAAACATTCAACAAGTTCATGCATTACAAGAATTGAAAGTTTGAATATAAACTTAGAAGTATGAAGAGATTGAAGGTGTTCAAAGTATTCAAGATTCAAGCAAAGTTAAAGATCACAAGTTCCATTAAAGATTTGATGAAGACGCGGAAGAATAAATGATTGAAAGTATTCTTGAAGATCCACATGTTTTGAAGAAGACCTTTCAAGCTTTCGAAGTTTCAAATTGATGATTCTTGAAGAACTTGAAGAGATTTGTTATATTGATTGAAGAATCCTAGGAGAAATCAAGTTGATGAAGATCAAGTAAAGATATTAAAGATGTTCAAAGAAAAATAAAAGATCAGTTAAAGAAAAGGGATCTCAAGTTTTGGAAGCTCTCTTGAAGATTTTGAAGAAGACCTGGATAAATAGAAGAAGTAATGTTGATTGAAGAACTTTACAAGTAATCAAGATGGAGTGAATTCATCTCAAAGAAATTGAAAGTGTTCTTGAAGTCAACATATCTTGAAGAAGTGTTTTCAAGCTTTAGAAAGCTTATTTAGATGACCCTTGAAGAACTTGAAAACAATGGAGAAAATTAGGTAAAATCTGCAAAAATCAAGTTTTATGGACTGATGTATCGACACATGAAGTCAAGTGTCGACACATAAAGTTAGGTGTCGACACATGGAGGTAGTGAACAAAATCTGAGAAATGCAGACTTGATGTGTCAACACATGAAGTCAAGTGTCGACACCTGGGCTCCAATGGCTATATTTTTTACCGTTATAACAATGCAATCTCATCAAATGGTCTCCCATCTACCACCAATGGCCATAATCAACTCAAAACTATATATAGAAGATCCCTAACACATATATAAAAAAGAAGAACACAAGATCAAGTGCTAAAAAGTGAGATTTAATCTCATACATCTTATACTCTATTTTTATTCATTTGGGGGATTCTTGAGTGAGCTAAAAATTTATTTATCTACTCTTTAAGAGAGAGTTATTCATTGTACAATCTTCATTTATTGTTGGGTGGGTTTGTAAACTTGTAAATTTGAGAGAAGCTTGGACAAAATCTCTTGTAAGTTTGAGAGAAGCTTAGACAAAATCTCTTAGATTTTGAGAGCTTAGGAAAAAACTCTTGTAAGAAGTGAGCTAGGCATTTGGAGCATAACCAGCAACTGTGCAAGGGACTTTACATAGTGGAATAGCTTCAAGAGAGTCGAGGAAGAGAGGACGTAGGCAAGGATTGGCCAAACCTCTGTAAAATTCTTGTGCCTTCATTCTTCGTTTCTTGCTTTGTTTTTTTTTCCTTTCTCATAACACTTGTTTGCATTGCATCCTATTATTTGTTTGCTTAGCTTTTAGTTTGATTACACACTGCTACATTACTTGATATTATTAATTTTGTAAAACCCAATTCATCCCCCCTTTTGGGTTGCCTACTTGGGCTAACAAACTCCTCTATGATCCTAGTCTGGCCTCAGGTCTAACCTTCAAGTGTAGTGATATGCTCAGTCTGAAGTCTGATCTGACCCTCAAGTCTGAACTCGGATCTGACCCTCAAGTGTAGCAAAATGAACAATGTGTGAGGTTTAAGCAGCCATAAGGTCTCAATGCTAGGCCGCTCCCACAGCTATGGCACTCTCCAGTCTCGCAATATCAGTAGTCTCTGCAGTTAAAGCATCCAATGTCTGCTGCATCTACACAAGCATCTGCAATGATTGGTCTGGCATCTGTGACAGCTGGAAGTGCTGCTGCTGCTGATCCTAGGGCTACTCAAAATGAATATGCGGATCGTATTGGGCTAGATCAGTAAGGTTCGGCTGCTCCTGATCAGGCATCGGTGGCTGCTACTGCTGCTACTGCTACTACTGCTGCTGTTGCTGCTCAGGCATTTGTGGAGGCTACTGATGCTCCTGTTGCTAAAGCAATCTATGTGACCGAAGTCCCCCTAAATGGTGGACCTATTGATTGGCTCCCTCGTTGGCTGGTGTCGAGTCATACTTATAATCGGGCCCCCGAATGCGGTCTCGATCACCCGGGTTAGGAAAATCCCAAATGGGATAGAACCCTAAGCATGCGGATGCAAACACTCCTCCAGAAGCACTCTAAACATAAAGAGTGGGAGATCTATGGTATGCCCTATCCCTATGGCCCACAAAAGACTCGCCCTACCCCTCTTAACATCAGAATGTCTAGCTATGGGGTAAATGGAATGACAAAAAAAAAAATAAAAAAGGGGGAGTAGACTGGGAGAAACACTCTAGCTAGTTGCTGCCTATGACCAGCCCACTGAGTGCCTAGGAAACAGACCTCAATGGATATGATCTCAAAGTTTTTAGGGGCTCCCATATATGGAAAACTAAACTGAGGATCTATCACTCTAGGCAGTCCTATAACCCCTACAAAAGTATTAGGAGTGACCTCAATGTCGTGCCCTCTAACCCAGGATATGATCCGCTCATGCCCTGGAATAATGCAGCAAATGGACACATTTTCTATAAACTCAGTGAGCAAGATAAAAATGGGCTTCCCCATAAAGGTAGTGAGAAGGGCCTAACCCCGGCCCTTGAAAATATCAGCCCGTAAAAACCTGGGGTCCCTAAACTGATCTAAGTTCATCCTACGCTCTAATACCAAGCCCCGCCTAATCCAAATCTGGGAGAATGACTCGAAAGCATCCTTCGATACAAAACGGTGAGGGTTATAGGTTGGGATTGTCTAGGCCCCTGCTAGGCCAGCTGGAAGGGCACCTGAGGCCCCTCTACCTACCATACTCTAATGATCAAAGTAATAAACTCTAAGCAAATAATAGCTATCTACGAAGAAATGGTACAGGAATACCTAGAGGAGCGTGAAACGACGGGCGAAAGAGTCAAGGACGTGTGCTCGAGTTCCGACAGGGCCTCGCTGGCATTTAAAAGCTCTTAAAACTCTCAAAAATTTCTTTATATAGGATCTTTAGTGAGTCTAAACAAACTTTGGATGCTTATTTATAGGCATTGGAGCATCGTCCGACGTGCATCCCAAATGCGTACAGATAGTGTGTTCGAACGCTAAATATGCATTCGGACGATGCATTTGACGAGTTTCTGAACACCGTCCAAACAGTCGTTGATTGCATCCGTCTGAACCGCCAACCATCCAAAAGATGCGTCCAAACAGTTATCAACTGTTCGGATGGACCGCCCAAAAGGTAAATCAGAAAAATTTTCAAAAAATAAAGAAAAAGCCCAAAAAAAAAAATTGTTAAACAACGACTCCAAACTAAAAAGACTACAAATGTACAAAATAAAACCTACAAAAATTATGGATTTACACAAAGAAAGAGCTCAAAACAAGCTCGTTCACCCCCCACTTAAGAGATTACATTGTCTTTAAAGCAAAAAAAACATGATTTAGACCATGGACAAAAACAACGGGGGGAACCTTAGTCGGACCATCGTCAAATCGAAATTGGTGGATCAATAAGATCCACACAATCTACCTCGCCATGGAAAGGCTCAAAATAGGGCTTTAACCTTTGCCCGTTGACCTTAAAAGGCATGCCATTCTTAAGATTTTGCACCTCAATAGCACCATAAAGAAAAAATTTCCGATTTGATAGGGGCCGGACCATTTACTTCTCAACGTTTTTGGAAAGAGATGTAACTGGGAGTTGTAGAGAAAAACCTTTTAACCAACATGAAAAGTTTTTCGTTGGTTGTGTTGGTCATTACAGACTTTTATCTTTGCCTTTGAAATTTTTACATTCTCATATGCATCATTTCTTATTTCATCAAGTTCATTTAGTTGTAACTTATTGTGGTTGCCGGTTTCACCTAATCCCTCATTATATTTTCAAATTGCCCAATATGCCTTGTGTTCTACCTCAATCAAGAGGTGACACACTTTTTCATACACAAGACCGTACGGAGAGGCATCGAGAATGGTTTTGTATGCCATTCGATAGGCCCACTACACATCAATTAAGTGTAAAGACCAATCCTTTTGAGACAAATTAACCATCTTTTATAAGTTTGCCTTAATTTCTCGAGTAGCTAATTTGACTTGACCTTGAGTTTGGGGATGGTATGGCAAACTAACCTTGTGAACAATGCCATATTTTCTCATGAGTACCCCTATTGGCTTACTACAAAAATAGGAGCCACCATCACTTATGATGGCTCAAGGCATAGAGAACTGGGAAAAGATGTATTCTTTTAAAAATTTGACCATGACATGATAGTCATTAGTCCGTGTCGCGATAACCTCAACCTACTTTGAAACATAGTCAATGGCCACTAAAATATAGAGATACCCAAAAAGACTAGAAAAAGGACTCATAAAGTCAATGTCCCAACAGTAAGAAAGCTACCAAAACAAGAATAGGATTAAAGGGCATCATATGTTTCCTAGTAAGGCTTCCTAGCCTTTGGTATCTATCACAAGCCACAAAAAATGAATGAACATCTTTAAACATTGTAGGCCAGTAAAGTCCACTTTTTAAAATTTTAGCCATGGTTTTTTTTTATGAGAAGTGGCCCCCACAAGCATGAGAATGATAAAATTCCATTACACTTTGGAATTCATTAGCCGGCACACATCGCCTCACAACTTGATTCGAACAATATTTAAACAAATAAGGCTTGTCCCAAAAGAATTGTCTCACTAGCCAAAAGAATCGCCTCCTGTCCAATGAGGATCAATCAGAAGGGATTACTTTTATGGCCAAATAGTTGGCCACATCGATGTACCATGGAGTTAAGGCATGATTCACGGCATTTCAAGACATAAGTTGTTCATCGGGGAAAGTCTCACAAAGAGGAGAGTTATCTTTTGTAGGGTGCTCAAAAGGGAGGCGAGATAAATGATCTACAACAACTTTTTTCACTCCTTTTTTTTCCCTAATTTCAATATTAAATTCTTAAATAAGGAAAATCCACCTAATCAATCTAGGCTTTGCATCTTGTTTGGACAAGAGGTACTTAAGGGCAGCGTGGTCGGTGAAAACTATCACTCTAGACCCCACTAAGAATGATCGAAACTTGTCCAAAGCAAAGACCATGGCCAACAATTCCTTCTCGGTGGTTGTATAATTCACTTGGACCTCATTCAATGTTTTGCTCGTGTAATGGAGCACATAAGGTTTCTTATCATTTCTTTGGCCTAGAACAGCCTCTACAGCGAAGTCATTAGTACCACACATAAATTCAACAGGTAGGCTCCAATCCGGTGGCTGGATTATGGGAGACGTAGTCAAGTGATCGTTTAATTTGTCAAATGCTAGTTGACAAGATAAAGTCCATTCGAATGAAGTGTCTTTTTTCAAGAGAGCTCATAGAGGCCTAGAAATGGCACTAAAAGATTGAATAAAACGCCGATAAAAACCAACATGCGCAAGAAATGACCTCACATCTTTCACATTCCTAAGGGCAAGTAGCTTTTGAATAAGCTCAACCTCAACGGGATCTACCTCAATGTCCCTTCCGAAAATGATGTGGCCAAGAACTATGTCGTGTGTCACCATGAAGTGACACTTCTCCCAATTCAAAACAAGATTTCTCTCTTCACATCTCTTAAGTACTGACTCGAGGTTTTCAAGACATTAGTCATAGGTGTCCTCATGCACCGAAAAATCATCCATAAAGACCTCCAAAATTCTCTCCACAATATCACTAAAAATGTTAATCATGCATCTTTGAAATGTGGTGAGAATTGTAAGCAAGGGCGCCGAATGGGCATGTGAATGTGGTCATCTCTTGGTCTTTCATGGCTATTTCCAATTGGTTATACCTGGAGTAACCATCCAAGAAACAATAAAAAGCTCATCTTGCTACCCTCTTTAAGACTTGGTCAAGAAAGGGAAGAGAGAAATGATTCTTGGTAGTTACGGCAACAAGGCGACAGTAATCAATACACATACGCCACCCGGTTTGAATTATGGTAGGTATCAATTCATTGTTCTCATTTTTACTACCGTTATCCTAGACTTTTTGGGGACTACTTGGGTGGGACTCACCCATTTAGAGTAAAAAATTGGATATATAATACCCGCATCAAGGAGCTTTTGAACTTCGCCCCTCACAACTTCTTTCATTGTTGGGTTCAATCGTTGTTGTATTTGGTGCATTGGCTTAGCCCCTTCCTCAAAATAAATGCGGTGAGTGCATACAAGAGGGCTAATGCCATCTAAATCGACGATTGTCCAACCTATGGCCTTACGGCGCTTCTTGAGCACCTCCAATAAGCTCTTCTCTTGAGCCTTCATTAGTGATGAAGATATCACTACGTGATAAGATTCACTCTCACCCAAAAATACATATTTGAGGGTAGAAGGTAAAGGCTTCTAATCGGGCATAGGAGGCTTAAGTTTTGATAGTTGGGGTTCAATAGGATTAGGAGTCAAAGGCTCAAAAGTAGGGGTCCATTGACCCACTGCCATTATAGGACAAACCTCTAGACCGCTATCCTCACTAACAACACCCCCGTCTTCCTCACCTTCCAGGCAATCAAGACCTTCACCAAATATCAACATTATAGCTAATGGGTCTTTTACACTATGCCTCTCAAAGTGCTCTTGCACTATAAAGTCGATAAGGTTCACTTCTTGGACATCCTCTAAATCCCCTGGTTGCCTCCCCACATTAAATATATTAAGCTCCACAAACATATTCCCAAAGGATAACTTTAAGAGACCCCCTCGCACATGGATGATGACATCACATGTGGGTAGAAAGGGTCTACCCAAAATGACAGGAATATGATTTTGAGCATTGGGGTCTACTATTAGTTGGGTATCTAAAACTACAAAATCAGCTGGGTAATAAAACTTATCTACTTGCACTAAGACATCCTCCACTATCCCCCTAAGGGCCTTGATAGAGTGATCCGCTAGTTGAAGTGTTATCTTACTAGGTTTAAGCTCACGTAATCCCAGTTGCTCATACACTGAGTATGGCAATAAATTCACACTCGGCCATAAGTCCAAAAGGCAACCCTCTATCCTATGGTAGGACAACCTGAATCTTTATACATAGGTGGGGTCTTAACCTAGACCACGGAATGGACATCCTTAGCAAGAAAGGGATTTTCTCTTATATTCAACCTCCTCTTAACAGTGCATAAATCTTTAAAAAATTTAGCATAAGAGGGCATTTGTTTTATGGCTTCTAAGAGAGGTAGATTTATTTTGACTTGATTGAAGGTCTTATAAATCTCAAAACTCAAATGGTTCTTTGGTTTGGCTAGACGATGGGGAAATGGGGCATGAGCTAAGATCTCACGTTCCTTTCTCAAGGCTTTCTTACCCTTGGGTTTTACAGACACACTCTTTTCTTTCCTCCCACTATTCCCCTCCCCACTCTTCTTCTCTTCCTCACTCAGCACTCTCTCCTCCTCACTCTTTTCACTAGGCTTTCCCTCTCCCTCTCTACCAACAAAACCCTCAACTACCTTAGACGCATCTCCCATACCGTTAGGATCACTAGGAAGAATGGTTTTGTCAATAGCCTTACCACTTCTCAAAGTGGTGATGGCTTGAACTTGCTCATGGCTAGAAGATGGTTGGTTCAAAGTCTCAGTGGAATGCACATGCCTAGATGGATTTGGTTGAGGATGTGCAGGTAACTTACCCTTCTTAGTAAGGGTCAAGGCTTGTGTGAGAAAAGCCAATTGACTCTTAATGTTATCTAATATCTTATAAACCCGCAAATTTACCCCTCTTTGGGTTTGAATAAATTATTGGAGGGTGTCCTCTAATGGCCTTCTATGTGGGGGTTGATATGTGTTAGAATGAGTTTGAGACGGAGGTTGGAATGGTTTTGATTGGGCTGGGAACGATGTAACCAGTGAAGACTGGTATTATTGTGGTTGTGATGGTAAGGAGGTGCTTAATAAGATTCAGGGTTGTGATACCCTCTTTAATAAGCTTGGAAATTGGAAGTCCCCTCATTAAGCCATCCAAAATTAGGATGATCCCTCCATCCTGAGTTATAAGTGTTGGAGTAGGGGTTTCTCCCTCCTCGATTGTAGTGACCAATAGCATTGACCTGGCCATGTAAGGCCTCTTTAATACCCAGAATAACCGGGCATGACGTGGTGTCGAGCTCTTTGGTCTCACACACAACACAACACACTTCCTTGGGTTCTTTACACCCCACCGAATTAAGCTTCTTAAACTCTAAGGTTTCTAGTTTCCTTGCCATGGTAGCAAGCCTAGCAATCACATCATCAACCTCTCTCAATTGGTATTTTACCCCTTGTGTGTTGGGCCTACCTTCGAGATTTTGGGGCCTAGTGGTTGCCCATCACGAGCCAAATTTTTTAGAGAATCAAAGTAGGAATAAGTTTCATGAGGTTGTTTATATATGAAAGTTTCCGCGGACATGGTCTCAACCAATTGCTTTAGTTGGGGTGTGAGAGAAGCACAAAAGATGCTGATAATATGCCATTCGGCAAAGACATGATACGGACAAGAGACTAGGAGATCTTTAAAACTCTCCCAACATTGAAAAAAAAATTCTCCCAACATGGGAGAAAATTGTGAGATTTGGCATCGAAACACCTCCGTTCTATTTTTAGGGAAAAACTTTTTTCAAAAACTCTCCTTGAAGAGTTTTCCAAGAGTGGATTGAAAGTGGTCTCAAAAAATTGAACCACGTCTTAGCTATGTCTTTTAAACAAAAGGAAAAAAGTTTAAGAAAAAAAATTTTTCTCAGACAAGAGTTGTCCATCACTAATGAGCATGCATCCTTGAATTCCTTAATAAAGGCATAAGGCCTTTCCGAATCTACCCTATGGAATTGAGAAAGCAACTGCATCATACTCGGCTATATGTTCAAGGTGGTATAACGGGGTGAAAAAACAATGCATGAACTGGGTGCTTGCGGTGGTGAGTTTATGAAATCTCTCAAGGTGCAAAATTGAGGAACCCTCATGTCTCCATGGAAGCTCCCACCTTCCATATTATCACCACCTAAGCCATGCGCGTGATTTAAAGGAGGATTGTGTGGCAATCCACCCATCGGTGGGTAAAGCAATACATTTGGATTTTGTGGATTAAGGTTGGGTGGAACAACATTAGGTAGCCTACCTTCTTCAATTATGTCTTCCATAGGAATAGTGACTAGGTCTACTACTAGCGAGATTCTAGAAGAAGGTGTGTTATCCGGTGGGTTGACTCGTAAAAGGCGTCTATTATTGATTCGTGCCCAATAGGACATGCACATGCAATGTCAAAACAATATGCCTCCATCCTAATTAACACATTATACATAATCAAAATCAATGCCAAACAATGACTTTTTCTCAATGCACTGAACAACGGCCTTTCAGCTCCAAACTCCTACTTTACGTGCCCAAAAATACCACAACTTAACAAATAAAGCACATACTATCCTATCTCCTCTAATGATCCTAGCAAGATGAATGCGGAAAATTAATCAAACAAAAGAAACTATTGAAAAGAAAGAAATAAAAATTCTAGCATGGTATTCACAATGAAGATGAAGAAATTACCCCAGCCCGAAACCGTAGATGCTTCCCTCATAGGTGGGTGATCAATTCTCACCTTGTTTTTGCGATTTTAATTTTAATTTTTTTGCAATTCGCTCGTTCCTTTAAATCCCCGACAACGGTGCTAAAACTTAGTTACGCCCTCAACTAACATGTCGGAGGCGGTCGTAGTTTAAATGGAGGCATCCCCATTGAGATTTAGAAACTTCCCTTTCACTTCCCATGCTTTCCTTGGAGGATCTTCATATTTGCACCCAAACAATGGATTTAACTAGAGAAATCCATGGAGAAAAACTTGCCAAAATAACTACCTACCATCTAAAACTATAAATCAAAAATTTATTGAATAAAACCCTTATTTAGAATACAAAAAAATTATGAGGAAGATTACAAAAGAATGAGACATAAATCGATAAAGATTTTATCCCAACATTCTTCTCAAAATCCTAACTACAAAATTTAAATCAAATACAACCAAAATGCAACATTGTTCTCGGATTTCCCCTATTCTTGCCGCACAACTCGCCCAAAATTTTTTGATCCCCTTTTCCTCTGCGGTTGCTAGGTTTTAGGGCGAATCTGCCCCATCAGTCCGAAGGGCGTTTGAAGCGCATCCGAAGTGCGTTCGGACGCACCATTCGGATGCTTATTTTATCATCCAAACGGCCAACCTAACTCTCGGGACGCTCTTCAAACGCAAAATCATGACTCTAGAACAGCTTCAAACACAAAAACTCGGCCCTGGATCTCTTTCGCCTGACGTAGCATCTGAACAGTGTCCCGTACCATTTGAAGTGCATTCGAACAGTGATTTGACTGTCCAAACGGTGCATTCGAATGGTGAAATCACCGTTTGAACGGTTAGTCCGCACAGTGAAATCACTGTTTGAACAGTGTGTTCGAACGGTGATCACCGTATGAACGGTGTGTTCAAACGTTGTTCCTACACTTTTAGTCCATTTTTTCCATTTTAGCCTGAAAAACCCACAATATACAGAGAAAACCAGCTTAAAATAATTTATTGCTAAAAACCTATTCTAATAAACATATTGGGGCTAACAAACAACTAATTAGGAGATTAAGATTACACTTTTAGAATGAAATCACTCATGCCCTGGGAAACCCTAGTTTTTTCCCTAACTTCATTCATGCATACTTGCATTCAAAATGGTTTTGAAATCATTGTTACATCATGTTTTCAAAAATTGCATAACTCACTTGTATTGATTGCCAAAAAGCCACACATAAGATCTTCAATTCAAATCTTTCATTTTCCAAATAAAATCTTACCTTTTTCAAATCAAAGATTTTCGTTTTGAAGACCAAATCCAGCCTTCTATTTTTTTAAACAAAATCAAATCTCTCTATTTTTGGAAACAAAATTCAATCTTCTATTTTTTGAAACAAGATCAAATCAATCTATTTTTGGAATGGGAAAATTACACATTACCCCCATGTGGTTTGACTCAGTTTCACTTAATCTCCTTCAAGTTTTAAATGCAACACTTTACTCCTTTATGGTTTGACTCAGTTTCACTTAACCTTTTTTAAGTTTCATTTGTAATACTTTACCACCCTGTGGTTCTAAGCAAAGTGACACTATTAGGTTTTTCATTATAGATATCGCCAAAGTCACACAGCTTGGCAAAATCCTACTAAAAATATATAAGCTCGCACAAGCCCAAAAATAACGTATACAATGTTTTTCAAATTGCAAGGTTATAGTGGATGCAAACAAAAAAGCAAAGAAATAGTTGAAGAAAAGAATGTCACCGTCAAAAAACTCCCAAGTACATCACCAAAACAATCACATGTTAAAACATTTGTTCCTACAATCACATTGACATAACATGGCCTTATCATTTTGAAAAAAATTGTATATGTCATTTTTTGGCTTATACGTCATTTTTGGAAGAGCATACGTCATTTTTGGTAAATTTTGCCCAGCCTCAATGTCACTTGCCATTTGCTATGTGTGAAACACACATTCCGTTATCTATTACAAAAAACTTAACAGTGTCACTTTGGTTAGAATCACAGGGGGTAAAGTGTTGCATTTAAAACTTGAAGAAAGTTAAGTAAAACTGAGTCAAATCATAAAGGGTAAAGTATTGTATTTGAAACTTGAAGGAGGTTAAGTGAAACTGAGTCAAACAACATGGGAGTAAATTATAATTTGCCCATTTGGAAATAACCCAAATCTTTTCAAAAGTCAAACCTTTCCTTTTTCAAAACTTTCCTAAATCAAAACTTTTCAAAATCAAAACTTTTCTAAAATAAAACTTTCCTTTTTCAAAACTATCCAAAAATGAAACTTTCTTTTTTCCAACTTTCCAAAAATAAAACTTTCTTTTTTAACTAAAATTTATATATTTCCATACAACATCAAATCAAATCCCTTTTACATCAAGGCACCCTTCCTAAGCCCTGGGTTACTTGCATCCCAAGTCACTAATACACCTAGGTTACCTTGACCCTAGTTAGCCAAACCCTAGGTAATCTAACCTTAGGTCAATCTAACCCTAGTTGGTCTAATCCTAGGTCAACCTAACCCTAGATTACCTTAACCCTAGTTTGCCCAACCTAGGTTAGGAGGCTTAAAGATTGCAAGTCTAAGACCCTTTTTCAAACTCCAATTCCAACCTGAAAACATTTTTCAAAAGCTCTTTCAAACTTATGTCAATCCAAAACAACTAGACACTTGCCATTTTTCAAAAGCTATTTCAAAAATGATTTAAAAAACTCATATCCCTTAGGTGATCCTAACCCTTCCATGGTTAGGGTGGCCTGAGGAAAGTGATACATCAAGTGACACCTACATGGTTCACTTTGGGGTTCCTAAACCATCAACATTTTTCAAAAATCTATTCCAAAAATTATTTTCAAACATCACACTCTTGCGCAATCCTAAACCTTCCTATGGTTAGGGTTGCTGACTCGCTACCAAATGCGGTATTCCTACAAATGGAGTTAGCACCCCGCAAGAGTACGGGGCTCGCGATGAAGTATAAACCGGAAGATCCGGTATCGTTCTCTCCCAAGGGACCTAGCCCAATATAGGCTCTAGCATTCAACTCACCCTAACCTAACCTAGGATTGAATTGCAATTAAAGAGGGGAATTGGATCTAAAATAAAAAGAAAAATAAAAGGACCAAAAATGTTTTGGGTTTTTTATGATGGTTTTGAATTACTAACCTAATGCAATGGAAATTAAAGTAATTAACACTAGACAATTAAAGTAAAGCAAAGTGAAAATAGAATTAAATAATTAAAAGAGAATTAGGCTCAAATGATCCAATCACTCAATTTCATCCAAGGTTTTCAATGGGGTTTATAACTCAAATCAAACACAACATTTAAGTGTGTTTGATTCAGAGAATTTAGTTTTGAAAACCGATTATTCTCAAGCAATTGAAATAAGATACATATTCGATGGGGAATCAAAGGTTAATACCATTGATTCAATTTAGTCAATACCAAATTTGTGATTTGTGCATTGATTAGTCAAACATAGTCAATAACTTAGGTTTTCTAAGGCATCTTCAATCAAATGTTGGGAATGAATTTCTAGAAATTGTGGAGTTTTTGTCTAGTCAATGGTCCTAAATTAATACCATCGATTTGGGTAATCAAAATCCCCAAACTTAGTCAATAATTTAAGTTTTCTAAAATTCCACATCTAATTACTAGAAATTCAAATTCTAGGAAAATATGATAATTAATTCATGTGACACCTCCATTGAGTTCCTTGAATTATTTGGGTGATTTTCACATTTAAACCCAATTTAAATTACTAACTACTTGAATACATCATAAAAACTTGTAAAAATGAAAAGAGAAGCATAAAGAGATTTAAATCTAAAATTAAACACAATAATAGGACTGTTTGGTTACAAGAAAAATGAGAGAAAATGCAAGAAAGTGTAAGAAAGTGAAAGAAAATATAATACAATGAAGAAAATTACAAGTTTTATACCTACATTAACATTACAAAGCTAAATCTAAGCTAAAAATGAAGAAAAATGGAAGAAACTAACCTTGGAGGAGCTCTCCCGCCGCCCCTTGCTCCAAACTAACCCTAACTACTCAAAAACTATACAAAAAAACCCTAAAAAAACGCCGTTTCAGACACAAAAAACACAATCTGGATGAACAGTAACTGTCCGAATACGGTCCAGACGGTCCGTTTGACACCCGTTTGAAGTCCGTTCGGACGGTGAACAGTAACCGTCTGGACGGTTACTATTCACCATCCGGACGGTATTGTTCATGAACAGTAACCGTCCGAATGGTGAATAGTACCCGTTCGGACGGGTACCATTCATACTGTTCAGCTACAGAAACTTTAAAACTTGATTTGGCCACATTAGAGTTCGATTCAGCCAATACACATTAGACACAAAGTTGTAGAGCTTGAAGTCTTCTTTCCAATGACGCAAAAATCAGCTCAATCGGATATCGGAGTAAAAAGTTATGGCCAAAATACCGAGTCAGGTCTGAATTTTCATGAACAAATTATTCGCCTTGAACTCGCTTTGATTATTCTTGATTTCTTTTCACCTTTATTAGCTTATATAACCTACAAAACACATACAAAACATACTCAAACAAATATCTAACTAAAATAAGATAATTAATTACAATATAAGTCTAAGAAAGTACAAATTAAGGGCTTATGATTACACTTTTAGGGTGTAATCAGTTGCTCAGGGTAAAGTGGGATATTCAAACCGTAAGGGAAGTTTCTAACCCCTTTTTCTAAACTATTTTCTTAGACTCGTAGTCTTAAAGGAGCTTAGTTTTCAATTAACTAATCTCTCAAAGATAATAAAACATCGACATTCCTTTCATAAGGTACATAAAACCAATTTTCAAAAACTTTTTTCAAGACAAGTTCATAAGAACTTTTACAAGTCCCTGAATCCCACTCTCTAAGAGTCCTATTTCAAAAGGCACCTTCAAAAACCTTCAAGTTCTATTTTCAACAACATTCCAACATTCAATTTCAAAATCGTAACTCTCCCGAGTTGTTTCCAAATTTTAAGTTAAAAACTCTCAAGTTCTCTTTTTTAAAAAAAAAAAAGACTCTAAAGAGTTTTCAAAACTTTTCAAAGGCCTCAATGTGCCTATTTTTAATAGGACCCTAAGTCCGAACTACAACTAACCTGATGCTCGTCAAACAAGATATATAGGCAACCTTCATAAGTGCATTCATAACCCTTTTACAAAACCAAATACCTCATTTTCAAAATCTAATCTCAAGTTTCTTTTAAACTTTTTCAAATTACATCATACATTCATACATCCAAAAGTGACAATAAAAATCCTTTTTCCAAATCTTTTTAAAGTGACATAAATGGACATTTAGGAACTAGAGATTCAAGTGGGTGAAACCTAGGGTGATTAGACATATAGGTACTGCAAAGGCGGGGTAGGGTGATAGTCTTCGGTCATCTTCTCTACTTATAATCAATCTCTGAACTCTAGAATCACTGTTTTCAAAGACCAAAATGGAGTTATTTTCTAAAAAGAGCTTAAACATTCTCCAAAGGTTGCCAATCAACTTGTTTTCCTAAAAACCCTTTCTTGAGGTAGTTTTTCAAAACCTTTTCAAAAACCCGAACTTTAGTTTTCGAACTTTACTTAGCTTTGGGTGACCTAACACACCGTTATCAAAGTTAGGTGGTAACTTCAAATCTTTTTCAAAAAAACCCTTAATCAAATCAATTCCAAGTTCAAACCCCGTTGTACTTGTAATATCTAATGAGTTGAGGAGCCGAAAACTGATGCGTAACACTAATGAAGCAACATCTAATCAGTTGAGGAGCATCTATGGGTTATCTGATGAAGAAGATGGACCCACCAAGGAGAGGTATAGTAAATTTCATCCTAAGGTGGACATGAATGACCCTTAGTTTAAAGTTGGTACGGTTTTTAGCTTAGCTAAACTATTTTAAGAGGCTGTCAGATGGCAGGGCATTAAAACAGGGAAAGCTATCAAATTTATTAAAAATGATTCTACTAAGGTGGGGGCTACCCATAAGCCTCCATGTAATTGGATGATACATGCATATAAAATGCCAGGACAACTTACTTTTCCAGTGAAGCCACATGTCCTAACACACAACTGTGGAAGAGTTTCTATAATAGAGTAGCAACTCCACATGGCTATCTAAAAACTACGTTGAGAACTTGAGGTCTAATCCCACTTGGCTAATACAGTCCTTAAAGAAGTTATACAAAAAGACCACAAGGTTGGGGTATTTAGAAGTCAAATATACAAAATAAAGAGGAAGGCACAAGAAATCATTGAAGAAAGTCATATGGAATAATATTCTAAGTTGTGGGACTACTGTAAAGAGATAAGAGGGACAAATCCAAGTACAACCATTCTCATAAAGGTTGTCGAAGATGATGCAAGTGGAGACAAGTGTAAGTTTGAAAAGATTTATGTGTCTAAGGGCTTGCAAGCAAGGGTTCAACGAAGGTTGCAGGCCCTTCATTGGATTTAATGCAGGCCACCTCAAAAGGCCTTATAAAGGTCAATTGCTTGCAGCTATTGGTATTAATGGAAATAATAGTCAATTTCCAATAGCTTATATTTTGATTAAAGGGGAAACCAAAAGCTCATAGAAGTGGTTCTTGGAAATTCCATAAGAAGACATTGGCATGGTTAACCAATCTACATATACCTTCATGTCAGATAAGCAAAAGGTATAATTTCTGAACACAAGTTCTGTTTTATGTATTTGTAAATTATGTCTCTAATTCTTCAAAGCTTATGATGCATTTTTTTTACCCATGACCTTTAGGGATTAGTACCAGGACTTGAGCAGGTAATGCAATCTTCTGCAAACAGGTTTTGTGTTATGCATCTATACAACAACTTTAAAAAAAAGCCACAAAGGATCACATTTGAAGGAGCTTATAGGAAGGCAACCTCTGCATCTTATATGCAGGAGTTTGAGCATCACATGTAGTAATTGAAGGATACTGAATCAAAAGCATTTGACTATAGTTTACTGATAAACCACCAAGGTTTTGGTTAAGATCTCATTTCAACATTTTTCCTAAGTGTGACATATCGGTAAATAACATTTGTAAAAGTTTCAACAATAGTATTTTGGAGGCAAGGCCAAAGTCTATTCTACCTATGTTGGAGGACATAAGATATTTGCTCATGACAATGCTACAATTAAAAAGAGAATCAATAAGGGGATACTATAGTCTGGTATGCCACAATATTAAAAAAAAAGCTTGAGAAGAACAACGAAGATTCAACAAATTGTATTACTATACTGTTAGAAGCATTTAGGTACCAAATAAATTGCTTTAATGGGCAGTAGTTTGTGGTTGATCTCAAAGATGAAACATGCTCATATAGGAAGTGGGACTTACAAGGTATATCCTATTTTCATGTTATATCAGCCATCTATCACAAGCTTGATGAGCTTGAAGATTATGTTACCCATCGGTTCAAAAAGGAGACATATTTGGCAAGTTATGAGCCAATGATTTATCTTGTCAATAGAGCTAAGATATGGCCAAGGACAGGTTTACATTTTATTTTGCCACCAAATGTGGAGAAACAACCTGGTATGCCAAAGAAAGCAAGGAGAAGGGATCTAGATAAGCCCCAAAATCCTTGCAAGATGAAGAAGAATCATTCTACAACCACTTGTGGCATGTGTGGTAAACTTGGACATAATAGAAGAGGGTGTAAGGAGCAGTCTGCAACTCAAAACACACAACCAAGGTCTAAAGCCAAATTATCGGTAAGTCTTTTAATCTTTGCTTTCATCCATTGCAAATATGTATTTACATTATTCTAAGAGAATCCAACAATGTGGCCAAGCCTAGTGCTAGTCAACCATCTATACCCAGTGGCCAAGGTTTCAATATTCAAGCACCATCACCAGGGACAATGAGGAATGTGATTGTCCCAAGTGGAAGTCCATCTGCATTCATGCATAGGGGCAAAAACTTTGTGACATTATCTTTACTACAACAAGCTGCTACAAGTGGTAGACAACTTAGGTCTGAATGTTGGCAAGTAATGCAACTGGGCATGTTCATTGTCGTGCCCTAGTTTTTGGCCCAGAGTTTGGGTCTCGAGTCGGGCCAAACCCGATACTCTGTCTGTTAAAACTCACCCTCCTAAGAGGATAAGTGTGACGGGGTTTAAACTTGAGATTGATTTGATTAAGGGCTTTTTTAAAAAAAAAATAGTTTGGAGTCACCACCTAATATGGTTAAAGGTGTGTTAAGTCACCTAAAACTAAGTAAAGCCTAAAAACTAAACTTAGAGTTTTTGAAAAGGGTTTTGAAAAACTTCCTCAAGAGAGGATTTTTAAGAAAACAAGTTGGTTGGCATTCTTTGTAGAATTTTTAAGCTCTTTTTGGAAAATGACTCCATTTTGATATTTGAAAACAGTGATTCTAGGTTCGGAGGTTGGTTACGTGTAGAGAAGATATCCTAAGATCATCACCCTAGCCCGCTATAACGGTACCTACATGTCTATTCACCCTAAGTTTCACTCACTTGAATCTTCGATTCCTAAATGTCCATTATGTCCACTCACTTGAAAAGATTTTAAAAATGATTCTTTCATCACTTTTGGAAAGAATGATGCATGATGTAATTTGAAAAAGAATTCGGAAGAAAGTTGAGATTGGATCTCGAAAAGCCCTTGTGAACTTGTCTCGAAAAGGTTTTCAAAACTAGTTTTTATGTACCTTAAAAAAGGTATATTGATATTTCATTACCTTTAAGATATTAGTTAACTGAGAACTTGTTTGAATATCTCACTTGATATTGGATGACCCTAACCATAGAAGGCCTAGGGTCATATCAAGAATGTGATATTTGAAAATAGTTTTTAAAAAAAGGTTTTGTAAAACATTTAGAGTTTGAAACCCTAATAAGAACCTTATGAGTTTTATTTGATGTGTCACTTTCTTTAGGAAATTCTAACCAAGAAAAGGTTAGGATCGCCTTAGGATTGTGAGTTTTTGAAGTCATTTTAGAAACAATTTTTGAAAAATAATAAGTTTCTAGCCATTTTGGATTGAGACAAGTTTAAGAGAGCTTTTGAAAACCTCTTTGACTAAAATTGGGTTTGAAAAAGGGTCCCAGAGTTACAATCTTAAAGCCACCTAACTAGAGTTGGGTAAACTATGGTTTGGTAAACTAGGGCTAGGTTGCCTCAGAGTCAGATTGGCTTAGGGTTTGATTGACCAAGGGTTAGACCTTCTAGGGTTTGGTTGACCTAAGTGTTGACGCCATGCCCTGATTTTGATGATAACAAAACCTGGTTTAGTAATCTAATGACTCTAGTTAATGTACAGATTATGTATTACTTTTATCTCAATAGGTTCATGACTTGAAGCTTGTCACATTGGAAGATATTGAATTACTTATGTGTTGAGAAGCTTATCAAGAAGAATTAAAAGGTTGATGAGCATGGTGGGTTGACACATTCAACAAGTTCATGTTTACAATCTCATCTCGAAGAGATTGAAGATGCTCAAAGTTAATGGTAGATCAGTTGGAAGGAAGATCACAAGATTTGGAAGTTCTAGTGAAGAAATTGATGAAGTCTTGAAAAAATAGAAGAAACGATGTTGATTGAGAAACCCTAGAAGTAATCAAAGTGGATTGATTCCATCTCGAAGAGATTGAAGATATTCTTGAAGATTAACATGCCTTGAAGAAGTCATTTTAAGCCTTAGAAGCCTTAGTTGGATGATCCATGAAGAGTATGAAGACATTAAAGAAGATTAAAGAAGACTTGCAAAAAGTGAAGGTCTAAGTTGAAAGAGTCGACCCTCCAGCTCAAGAGTCGACACATTAAAATAGAGGCCATGGACCAGAGTTTCCACAGAAAAAGAGTCTACCCCTCCAGGTCAGGAGTCAACACATTAGTCTAGAATGCAGAGTCGACACATCAGTCCAGAATGCAAAGTCATGAAGAAGGTTCAAAAAGGGTTGAATCCTCGTTTCTCATAGGTTGACACCTTTTTACAGAGCCTTGATGAAATTTGCTCAAAAGTTAAAAGAGTCGACTCCTTGTTCTTTAATAGCGGACTGTGCCTTGGTGAAGTCTGCCAAAATTCAAGAAGAGTCGACCCCTTCAAGAAAAAGAGTCGACACATTTGGACAAAGGGTGGAGGACACTGGCGCTAGAGCAAAAAAGGTCGACCCCTTTCGTAAAAGAGTCGACTCCTTTACTATAACGACCAGTTTTTCAAACGGCCTATCAGCGTGATTTTGTATTAAATGCACCCCCAACCACCACCAACAGCTATAACTAATTCAAAACCATATATACAAGATCTCTACAACATTTATAGGAGAGAACCTAAAGATTTATGAGCTGAACAATATCTTAATTGTTGATTCTCTGCACCGAACTGAGAAATTCTCTTTGTTGGGGTACTAGCTGCACTTCCACTTGCTTGTACACTCTTTGAGAGAGTTACCCATTATATAATCTTTGTACATTTCACTTGGAAGGTTTGTAAACTTGTGAGTTTGAGTGTTCTTGTTAAAAACACTTGTAAGTTTGAGTAAAGCTTGGACAAAATCACTTGAAAAGTTTAAGAGCTTGAAAATAGCTCATGTAAGAAGTGAGTTGGGCACTTAGCAACTAGCACCTATTGTGTAAAGGACTTTTGTATAGTAGAAGAGCTTTCAAGGGAGTCTTAGGAGTGAGAACGTAGGTCACATGTTGTGATTGAACCTCAGTGAATCTGGCATTCATTTTTATGCTCTGTTTTTCATTCTAACATCTCATTACTTGCTTGCATTGCACTTACACTATTTAATTTAAAGTTCATTTGGGTTATTAGCTTTTAGATTGCATTATTATGTGAATAATTTTAAAAAACTCAATTCACCCCCCTCTTGGGTTGCATATTTAGGCCAACAATTGGTATAAGAGCAAGTGCTCTATTTCAAAAGCTTAACATCTTTAGAGTTAATCCATGGCAACCATGATTGAAAGCTCTCTAGGTAATGGTCAATCCACTAATAGACCTCACATGTTGAATGGGACTAACTATAATTATTGAAAAAATAGAATGAGAATATATATTCAATCTGTTGATTATGAATTATGGAGAACTATTGTGAACGATCCTAAGATTCTTATCAAGACCATTGAAAGAGTAGAAATCCCCAAACTTGAAAGTGAGTGGGATGAGAATGACTTGAGATTTTTGCAGTCCAATGCTAAGGCTATGAACATTTTATATTGTGCTTTAGATCCCAAAGAATTCAATAGAATTTCTACTTGTGAATCAGCCAAAGAAATTTGGAATAGACTTAAAGTGACTCATGAAGGGACCAATCAAGTCAAAGAGTCCAAAATTAACATTCTTGTACACAACTATGAACTATTTAGAATGAAATCTGATGAGTCTATTACTGAAATGTTCACTAGATTTACTAACATTGTTAATGGCTTAAAATCTCTTAGTAGAGTTTATCCTAATAGTGAACAGTTGAGAAAGATCCTTAGATCTTTACCAAAGATGTGGGAAGCCACAGTGACAGCTATACAAGAAGGCAAAGACCTCAAAACCTTACCACTTGAGGAGTTGCTTGGTTCTCTCATGACTTATGAGCTGTCCCAAAAGCAAAATGTTCAAGAGAAGGAAGACAAGAGAAAGAAATATGTTGCATTCAAATCCACCACATAAGAGAATGAATCTAAAAGTGAAGGTGATTATGAGGAAGATCTTGCCCTCATTACAAGTTCAAAAGATTCCTGAGGAAAAAATGAAAAGGTGGAAAGAAGCTTGAGCCAAAGAATGAATCCAACAACAAGGATTCAACTATTGTATACTTTGAATGCAAGAAGCCAAGACATATGAAAGCTGAGTGTCCCATGCTAGAAAAGAAGGGAAAGAAAGGCAAAGAGAAAAGGGCTCTAGCTATCGTATGGAGTGAAGATGAAGGCTCCAACTCAGATGAAGATGCTGAACCTTAAGAAGTTACAAACCTATGTCTCACGGCACAATAAGATGAATCTGAGGTATCATCATCTAAACCATCTAGTTTTTTGTTTGATGAGTTATAAAATTCTTTTGATGATCTTCTTACTGAATTTAAAAAGATTGGCATTAAAAATACACTTCTCAAAAAAAAGGTATCCATTCTTAGTAAGGAATGTGAGAATTTACAAAATGCAAAAGTGCTTTTGAAAAATGAGAACTCTGTTTTGAGAGAAAAAGTAAAAGATTTGAAAATATCTCTTGCAAAATGTATTGATGGGAAGGAAAAATTAGATGCCATGCTTGAAAAACAAAAATGCTCATTAGATAAAGCAGGCATTGGATACAATCCTTTTAAGAAGAGGAAGTCTTCTAAAAACATATTTGAAACACCTGCAAGAAAAACTCAAATTACCTATTTTTATCACTAAAGAAAGGTCATCTTGCTAGCCAATGCTATATTATGCAAAAATCTCATGCCGCCAAGAAAGGTTGGGTCCCAAAAGAACCATTGAAGACTAACCCTCAAGGACCCAAGATGATTTGGGTACCAAAGTTCAAAGGTTGAGTTGCTCTTTCTGTAGGTATGTCTTCTAGAAAAATCCAAGAAGGATCATTGGTACTTGGATAGTGGATGCTCAAGACACATGACTAGTGATAAAGCTCAATTTACATATCTCACACCAAAAGATAGAGGCTTGGTCACTTTTGGAGACAATAGCAAAGGTAAAATCATTGGTATAGGTAGTATTGGTAAGGATTCTTCAACTTTTATTGAAAAGGTTTTACTTGTTAAAGGCCTTAAGCATAACCTTTTAAGCATTAGTCAATTATGTGATAAAGGTTGCAAAGTTATATTTGAATCATTAAAATGTGATGTAGTGAACATCAATCATAATAAGATCATATTGACTGGTCACAGACAAGACAATATCTATATTATTTTATTTAAATCATCTTCTTGTAAAATAAAATTCCTTGCAGCTGTGAACAATGAAGATAGTTGGTTGTAGGAGACTTGGCCATATCAGTATGAGCATTCTTTCAAAGATTTCCAAAAATGACTTAGTTAATGGAGTCCCTCAACTCCAATTTGAAAAGGATAAGGTCTGTGATGCTTGTCAAATAAAAAAGCAAACAAGAGTTTCTTTTAAATCCAAAAATCTAATTTCTACAACTAGGCCACTTCAACTACTTCATGTGTATCTTTTTAGACTAACTAGGACTCTTAGTCTAGGTGGTAAGCAATATGCTCTAATTATTGTTGATGATTGCTGAAGGTTGGACATTCTTTCTTGCTCACAAGGATGAAACAATTGTCTTCTTCACAAAGTTTTACAAAAAGGTTCAAAATGAAAAGGGATTTACAATCACAGCAATAAGAACTGATTGTAGAGGTGAGTTTGATTGTAAACCTTTTGAAGTTTATTATGATGAAAATGGTTTTGAACATAATTTTTCTGTACCTAGAACTCCTTAACAGAATAGGGTTATCAAGAGGAAAAACAAGACTTTGGAAGAAATGGGAAGAACCATGCTTTATGAAAATAATTTGCCAAAATATTTTTGGACAAAACCTGTTAACACAGCTTTTTATGTTTTAAATAGAGTTTTGGTTAGAAAATCTTTAAACAAAACCCCATATGAGCTTTGAAAAGAAATGAAGCCACATGTTTCATACTTTAAAGCTTTTGGATGCAAGTGTTTTGTGTTAAATAATAAAGACAACCTTGGTAAGTTTAATGCTAAATCTGATGAAGGTGTCTTTCTAGGATATTCCACTCACAGTAAGGCCTATAGAGTTTTCAATAAAAGAACCTTAGTTGTTGAAGAATCAGTACATGTTATCTTTGATGAACTGACCTCCTTGCCTAGAAAAGTTGTGAGTAATAATATAGATGATGTGGAGCAAAGCTTAGACAACGTCAATATCAATCAAAATACAAGTGAAGCCACACAAAAGGAGAAAGATGAGCAAGATATTCCTTCAAGCTAATAAAATTTAAATGAAGGGCTGCTAAAAGAATGGAAATTTATCCACAACCATCCAACATAGCAAATACTAGGTGATCCAAGTCAATGTATGTAATCATCTTGCTTTTCTTTCACAAATTAAAGCAAAATGTTTCCAAGATGCTGAAAATGATGAGTTTTGGATAATGGCCATTGCCAGAAGAGTTAAACCAATTTGAGAGGAATGAGGTTTTAAGGAATTTTAGGGGGCTGCAGAGAATTTGGCAGAGCTTTATTGTGATTTTTCGAACCCTAAATACGTTGTGGGTGGTCTATATTTATAGGCCAAAACTTGGAGGAGGTGGCACCATTCTAGCTAATTTTTTGCCTGGTTTCACTACTAGTGGCACCACTTTGGTATGGCAATGATTTTTGAAGATTTGATTCACCTTGGGCTACAAGGCAAAGATCTAAGCGCCACTCCTAGTGGCTCCAGTTTGATCTGGAAAGCTGCTAGGCTACAAAGCCCAACTAGGTAAGAAATAAAGGCACTCAGGAGTGCCCTGAGGGTTGCCGGTTTAATATCCAGAGCCAGTGTGGTTAAAATAGATGATTGGCTCGCTAGGGACAAAACAATCATTTGAACCTTGAAACACCGATATAGGTTCAGAGTTGACTGGAAAGGGATTTGAATGATAGGGACACTCTAGGAAATATTCCTGAGGATTTCCACTTTGATACCCAGAGCCTGTGTGGTTGAAAAGGACGAACCTGCCCACTAAGGGTAAAACGGTCATTTGAACCAGGTGACCTCGGAACATGCCCAAAATTGACTGGAATGAGATTTGGAGATCAAGGATACTCGTGGGAATGCCCCAGGGACTTACCGGTTTAATACCTAGAGCTAGTGTGGTTAACGAGGGCAATCGGGGGCTAAAGGGCAAAATGGTCATTTTGATGAGAAATTAGCGAAACGGGTTTAAAGTTAGTTTGAATGGCATTTTGAGTGTACCAGGTTGTCTAGGCATAGTCCTGTAAGGGGTGGACTTATCTCTCTGAGGACTTAGATACTTTCTCAAAGAGCATATCGGATTAAATTGGACTGGAATGATGTCTCAAGGGCAATTTGGTTGTTTGGCTTCAGTTGGGCCTAGTAGACCTGAGAAGCAATCGATTGATTGGAATGAAGTTTAAGAAATCGGTTTGGGCTTGAATGTGCAAATGAAGTTTGAATGTAAGTCTAATCGAGCCGAAGATCGCCGAGCAGGCAAAAATGGGGTATTTACATTCTTGGTGTTTGATAAAATGGAACAAATAGAGTATGGTTATAGTGGTTTGAATATAAAATTTTATTGTATGCTTTTGATGATGCTTGGGACATGTTTTTATGCTTTTGGGAGTATGTGTAAGCACTCCATTTTTGCCTGTTCAGCAATCTTCAGCTTTACCGAACTTATATTGAAACTTACATAGAGACATTTAAACCCAACCGACTTTTCAGACTCAATTAGTTAATCACCCGCTTCGTCGGTCCATCAGGCCTAATAGAGGAAAAATGACCAAAATGCCCTTGGAGCATTGTTCGGTCTAATTCTAGTTGGCACGTCTTCTTAAAAATGGTAAGTTCGTATTCCAATCTCAATTTCAGTTCCAATACCAGTCCAAACCAGTTAAACTCAATTTGACACATCCTTCAGGAAAGTTAATCCTTCAAATGGTAAAGTCTATCCAGCATGACATATTTATCGAGAAAACACAAACCCTCTTAAAACGATAAATACCTTCACACCCATCAATCGGAACAGAACCCAAGTCTCCAAGATGGTAGAGTGGTTCACTTCTAATGCCTGCTAGCCTACCAACATAGAATGTCCGCTATTCGGCACATCAATCAAGAAAGTACCTAAGGCCCCGAGGCGATAAGACTATCTAGTAGCTTCCCGAGATTAGGTAGTCTCCAAAATGAACGCATACCGTCAGAGTAACAGAAACACACACAAACATCACAACCGTCAAAGTGACAAAAACACTCAAAAATAAGGTGACATCAGGAATGCCAACAAACCCCCTACGTCACGTGACTAACCACACCTTTTAGTCGTGACACGTTTACCGAAGGAAGAGATGCCTTTGGAAACCAACTTGTCACATACCGTCAAAGTGATGAAAACACTCAAAACTCAGTTCAACACCAATGCCTACTAGCCCATTTTGGTAAAAAAATGACTAAAATGCCCAGCAGGCCCTATCGGCATGCTTCATGAGAAAGTACCTAAGACCTCAAAATGATAAGTCCACCCTTCCATGATTGTCCTAAAGGCAATCCAGTGTGTTATAATGCCTTCCAATCAGTTCTAGATCAATTTCGAGAGCATCCGGTTTAAAATGACCACTTCTCCTCTATATGCCCAATCAGCTCCGTGAACCATACTGACTCTAGGTATCAAACCGCTTATCTTTTGGGGTTATTTTTAATAGTATTTCCAACATTTTGATACCTTTCCAAACCATTCCGAGTCCATTCTGATAAACTCGGTGCAAAATGACCGTTTTGCCCTCAATAGGCCGGTCGTCGTTTCCAACCACACCGACTTTAGGTATCAAACCGGCAATCCCTCAGAGCACTCTTAATAGTATTTCCAACCTTCAACTCCTCTCACGGTCAACCTTGGATCAATCCCAGTGCTTCTTTAATCAAATGATCGTTTCGCCCCTGTGGGTCGATGACCTTTTTCAACTACGCCGGCTCTAGTTGTCAATCTGGTTATCTTTAGGGCAATCTTTTAGTGGTTCTCGTCCATTCCTGGCCAATTTTGGCTACTCAAACCTTTTAGATCATTCTCGAATGTCGCACCCCAATTTTTCGCACTCGAGAAAAATACATACAAGTGAGAAAAAATACAGTGCTCTATTGTTAGAACTCATCCTCCTAAAAGGCCGAGTGTGACTAGGTTTGAACTAAAAATTGATTGGATTAAGGGCTTTTGGAAAAGGTTTTGAGTCGCCACCTAACTTGATTCAGGTGAGTGAGGTCACCTAAAACTAAGCACAATCCGAAGATCACACTTAGAGTTTTTGAAAATGTTTTGAAACTTGCTCAAGAAAGGGTTTTTAAGAAAAGAGGTTGTTTGGCAACCTTTGAAAATATCTAAGTCCTTTTTTAAAATAACTCTATTTTGGTCTTTGAAAATAGTGATCTTGGTTTGGAGGATGGTTACGTGTAGAGAAGACGCACTAAGCCATCACCTTACACCGCCCTTGCGGTACCTATATATCTATTCACCCTAGGTTCACTCATTTAAAATCTTTGATTAACAAATGTCTAATTATATCCACTTTAGAAAAAAACTATATGATACATGATGTGTAAGTGCAAGAAAAAGGTTTTGATTTTTGAAAATAAATTTGAAAAAAAGACTTGATTTGAAATTGGAAAGAAGGTTTTAGAAATTGGAATTGGAAATTTGAAAATAGATTTTAGAATTAGAAACTAGAAATAAATCATGGAATTGAAAGTTTGAAAAAGGTTATGACCGCACCCATGAGGGTTGCCTATATATCCCTTTTTGGAAATCAGGTTAGTCGTAATTCGGACAAGAGTCCAATTAAAAATAGAACTTTGTAAGTTTTTGAAAAGCTTAATTTAAAAAGGTTTTATTAGAAAAGAGTTTGATTTGAAAAAGGATTTAATTTGAACTTAGAATAGAATATATGAAATAAAGATTTGATTTAAAATTGAACTTAGACTTGAAAAAGGGTTTGAACTTTGAAAGAGAACTTGGACTTGATTTAGGAAAGGAGTTGAGTTTTGAAAATATTTTAACTTAGATTGAAATTGGAATACCATCTTGGTTTAGAAAGCAGTTTTAGAAAAGAGTTGAAGCTTCCTAACTTTAGGATTAGGGTTGAACTAGGGTTTAGGCCTCCTAAGGTAAAGGTTACTTAAGATTGGAACATGTAGTTGAATTGGAAAGGATTTGATTTAAATTTGAAAAGTTTAATTTTAGAAAGTTGGATTTAGAAAAGGTTTGAATTGGGAAAGGTTCAAATTAGAAAAGTTGGATTTAAGAAAAATTTAAAAAGAGATTTAATTTGATTTGATTTGAAAACACTTGACTCGAAATGATTTGAAAAGTTAAGGTTTAGGAAAGGTTGGACTTTGGAAAGCTTTAAATTAGAAATTTTTAAAAATGAAAAAATTCCATTTTAGGAAAGTGCCAAACTAGGAAAGTGTTGATTTTAGGAGTGTTTCATTTTAAAAAAGTTTTCAAATTAGGAAAGAGTTGGTTTTGGAAAGATTTCAATTTAAGAAAATTTTTGAATTTAGAAAGTTTGAACTTAGAAAAGTTTTGAATTTAGAAAGATTTGAACTTAGGAAAGTTTTGAATTTAGAAATATTTGAATTTAGGAAAGATTTATGATTTGGAAAGATTTAGAATTAGGAAATGTTTGAATTAAGAAAAATTTATATTTCTTAAAGTAAAAGATTAGATTTTATTTTCAAAAAGAGATGATTTGATATGATTTTTAAAATTGAAGGATTTGATCTAGTTTCCTAGTTTGGGAGATTTGATCTAGTTTCCTAATTTGAAAGATTGAATTTGACATAAAATTAGAAAAGTTAAATTTTGGAAATCTAGGATTTGAAAAGCTGTGATTTTGTGTAGAAAAAGAGATTTAAGAAATCTATGATTTGATGTAGAGGATAGTTATGTTTTTAGAAAAGAGAATTAGGGTTTTCTAACCATGAAATCTAGGGCTTCACTTAGACTCCAAAGTGTTTTTGGAAAGTAAACCTTTTGAAGAGAGTTTCTAGGAAGGAGATTTGAATAAAGTTTTTAAAAAGAATTTTTGAAGAAAGCTTTTAGAAAGTATTTTGAAAAGCAATTTTGAAAAGGGGTTTTAAGAGAGTTTTTGGAAAGGAATTTAAAAAAGCAATTTGGAAAAAGAGTTTGAACATGGACTTTTGAGATCTTTTGAATGTCTCATTTTTCTAAAACGATTCTAACCATGAAGAAATTAGAACCATTCTAAGTTGGTGGTTTTAAAAAACAACATGGATTTGAAATATGGACCAATAGGATCCTATTGGATATCACACTTTCCTAAAAAAACCCTAACCATAGAATGGCTAGAATCATCTTAAAATTATGATTTTCATGAAAAAACAATTTAGGGTTTACACCCAAAATATGGACCTTGATGGTCACAATGGATATCACACTTTCCTAAAACAACACTAATCATGGAATGGCTAGAATCATCTTAAGATTGTGGTTTCGATGAAAAATAATTTAAGGTTTACACTCAAAATATGAACCTTGATGGTCACAATGAATATAACACTTTCTTAACACAACCCTAACCATGAAATGGCTAGAATCACTTTAAGATTCTGATTTTGAAAATAAGTTTTGAGAAAAAGATTTTGACTGCTAGTTTGATAGAGGATCTTGATGCAAGTTTTGAAAACCACTTTCAAAACAAGTTTTGAAGGGATATATAAATATGACATGCATAATGCAAATAAGGTCATGAATATACAAGGTTGGCTTCACCATATAATCAAGGGGATAGCATTCACATGGTCTAAGGTTGAATTAGAAAAAAGCTCCTGATACGGTGACTTTCAATAATCCTTCCTACACATGAATCGCAGAATCCCTTATTTTAAGCATGCAAGAAAGGGGGGTAGAAGATATGAGATTAAAAGAGGAGAAAACCCAAGTGGGTTAGGAGGAAGAAGAGAGAAGGGAGGAAATAAATAAACATAAAGAGAAAGCCTACCTTGTTTTCCTCTTGTTTTGCTTGCTTTGCTTTACTTGATCCTTGAAAGCTTCCAAGTTACAGAACTTGAGTCTTCAATGAAGGCTTTAAAGGCTTGTGTATTAGTGTCTGGAGTCTGTATAGGTGTTAGGGTTAAGTGTATGGAGGCTAGGGTTTGAAGAGATTAGAGAGGCTAGGGTTTTGGAGAGACTTCGAGCTTCGTAATTTGAAAAGCAGAGTTTCTAGACTGATTTTGTGGACCCCTTTCACACAAGGGGAGGATCTGTGTTTATAGACAGAAGACTGGCCCAGCGCCTATTGTAGTGGCGCCAGGGCAAATTTTCCTCCTAGTAGCACCAGGCCAATTTCTGGCTTGGCGTCACTACTAGTAGCGCCAGCCACTTAGGAAATTTTTCAGGACAACAAGAAACGTATCTTTCAACTAGTGATACGCAAGGCAAAAGATTTGGGCGCCTGTATTAGTGACTACCATGTAATTTTTGACTTAGCTCCATTATGAGTGACTCTAGAAGGTCCAGGAATGTTCTGGGAGGCCGAGAATGGTTCGGCAGGCTGAAAATGGATAGAAACCCTTGAAATAGTTTCCCAAAGGTAACGGACTTGAAAAGCAAGGTTGGGATTATCAAAGTGGTCGGTCGAGCCTTTAAAGGCAAAACGATCAACTAGATTGGGAAACCACCGGAATGGACTTGAAATGTCTCATGAGTGGATTTGAAGATTAGAAACATTAATTATAATGTTCCAAGGGATTTTCGGTTTGATACCCAAAGCCGGTTTGGTTGAAAAAGACCACCGGCCCACTAAAGACAAAACGGTCATTTTGCACCGAGTTTGCTAGAATAGACTTGGAATGTTCCGAAAAGGTTCCATAAGGTTGGGAATACTATTAGAAGTATCCACAGGAGGTAACCGGTTTGATACCCACAGCCAGTGTGGTTCGTGGAGGCGCTCGGATGCCTAGGGGCAAAATGGTCATTTTGACCAAATAGTCTCGAAATTAGTATGGAACTGACTGGAAGGCACTTGAACACGCCAGATTGTCCTTGGAACAATCTTAGAAGGGTGGAATTACCGCTCTAAGGACTTAGGTACTTTTTTGAGAAGTGTGCCGGAAAGGCCCAAGCGGTAGTTTGGTCATTTTTCACTAGAATGGGCTAGTAGATACTGGTGTTGACCTAAGTTTTGAGTGTTTCCGCCACTCTAACAGTCTGTAAGGAGTGGTTTCCAAAGGTATCTCGTCCTTTGGTAAACGCATCACAACTAAGAGGCCAGTTCGATCCCGTAACATAGGGGTTTTGTTGGCAATTCCCAATATCGACCTATTTACAAGTGTTTCCGCCACTCTGATGGTTACGATGTTTGCGAGTGTTTCTACCACTCTGACGGTGTGCATTTATTCCGAAGACTGCCTCATCTCGGGAAGTTGCTAGGTGGACTTATCGTCTGAGGAATTAACTTTCTCGAAAGAAGTGCCGAATAACGGACATTCTTTATTGGTGGGCTAGCAGGTGCCAAAAGTAGACCATTCTACCATCTCGGGGACTTAGGTTCCATCCCGGTCAACGGGTTTCAAGAGACTTACCATTCCGAAGAGTTTATCGAAAAATGTGCTGGACTAGATGGACTTGCCGCCTGAGGGATCAATTTTCTCAAAAGGAGTGCCGAATTTGATTTGAATTGCAATTGGATTTGAAATTGGATTTGAGATTGAAATAGGAACCTAGCATCTCTAGGATGACATGCCAACTGAAATTGGACTGAGCAATGCCCCAAGGGCATTTTGGTCAATTTGCCTCTGTTGGGCCTGGCGGGCCCGCAAAACAATTGATTGATTGGATTGAGTCTGAAAAATTGATTTGGACTTGAATATGCATGCGTTAGTTTGAATATGAGTCCAGACGAACCGAAGATTGCCAAGCAGGCAAAAATGGGGTGCTTGCACCGAACTTTTCAAAGTCACTCCTAGTGAAGTTAGGCTAAAAATTGCATGGTAGTCATTAGGATAAGTGCCCAAATCTTTTACCCTGCGACAAAAAGGTCAAAGATCTATTTTTTGCCGACCTTAAAAACTTTCCTAATAGGCTAGCGCCACTACAACGTGCACCAGAAATTCTAGCTGCCTATAAATGCAAGCTACCCCCTTTGTAATAGAGATCCAAAAAAATCGCTCCAGAAACTCTGCCTCTTTGAAAATAGACTTCGAGCCAAAGCCCTGCCCTAATTCTCTCAAGTCTCTCTCAAGTTCTAGCCTCTTACACTCAAACCCTAGTCCATTCACTTCAAACCCTAGCCTCCAATCTCCATTGAAGGTCACTTCTAACCCCTTTAAAGCTTTTAAAGGTCTCTCAAGTTCAAGCTAAGTCCTCCATTAAAGCATTCAACAATAGGAAGATAATGCAGGGTTTTATTTACTTTTATGTAATCCCCATCTCTCTCTTCTCTCTCCTAGTCCACTTGGCCTATTCTCTGTTCTAATTCCCATCTTCTACCTCCTCTTTTTGCATACTTGAAACAAGGAACCTCTTGGTTCATGCTTAGGAAGACCCTCGAGGAAGTCATCGTGTTGGGGATTTTCTTTAAGTTCAACCTAAGACGATTTGGGTCTGCCCCTTTGGTTATGTGATGAAACTTAGCCTTGCAAGTTCACGTCTGTATTGTATTGTGGTTGTTATGTTCATACATTGCATTCAATATCGCGTTCAAAAGCTTCCTTTAAAACTTGCATCTAAAAAAGCTATTTTCAAAGTTGTTTTCAAAACCACATCTCTATGATGATTCCAGCCATTGCATGATTAGGATTATTGTAGGAAAGTATTATATTCAATAAGACCATTGTGGTCCATATTAGGGTTTCAAACCCTACTTGTTTTCAAAACCAAAACCCTAAGATGATTCTAACCATTCCATGGTTAGAGTTGTTTTAGAAAAGTGTTACATTCAATGAAACTATCAAGGTCCATATTAGGGTTTCAAACCCTAGTTGTTTTCAAAATTACAACCCTAGAACGGGTGTAGTCTTCTCATGATTAGAATCGCTTTAGGAAAGTGAGATATTTAAGAGACTTTCAAAAGTCTGTATTCTTAACCTTTCTAAAATAAGTTTTGCAAATCCACTTCCTAAAAGTTCTTCTAAAACATTTACTTTTAAAAAAATTTGAGTCTTGAAGTCCAAGTCAAAACCCTAGAATCCATATTTAGGAAACCCTAGGTTTCATACATAAAATCATAACTTTCTATTTGCATCAAATCATAGATTTTCAAAATCGTTTTATACATGAAATCATAGGTTTTCTAATCCAAAAGTTACATGAAATGATAGATTTGCAAAACTAAAGCTTTTTAATTTCAAGTCAAATCAAATCTTGTCCAAATAGGAAACCAAATTAAATATCTTATTTTTAAAAATAAAATCTAATATTCTGTTTTAGGAAATAGAAATCAAATATTTCCTAATTTCAATTTTTCCTAATGTCAATCTTTCCTAATTTCAAAACCTTCCCTTTACAAACTTTCCAAAATCAAAACTCTCCTCTTTCAAAACTTTCCTTTTTCAATTGAAATCCAATCTTTCTAATTCAAATGCATTGCATAAACCCTAGGTCCTAGGATTGCTTATATCCCAAATTATCTCAAACCCAAGTCAAACATTTTCAAACTCAATTTTTCAAATTCAATTTTTTTTAAATCAAATCTTTTCAAATTCTGACTTCCCAGATTTGAAATTCAAACATTTCCTAAATCAAAATTTTCCAAAATCAAATCTTTCCTAAAATGATAACTTTCTTAAAATAGAATTTTTTCTAATTTGGAACTTTCCTAAAATCAAACCTTCTTATTTCAATTGCATGTTTAAATCCTAGGTTATAGAAACCCTAGGTTACCTAAACTCTAGTCGAACCCTAACCTTAAGTTAGGAAACATCAACTTTTTTCAAAATCTTAAGTATAAATTAAGATGGTTTTCAAATCCCAATTCAAGTCAAGGTGATTTCAAATTTCAATTCAAACTTTCCAAGACAAGTTCAAGTACTATTTCAAGATTCAATTACAAATCCAAGTTTTATTACAGAGTCAACCAAAGTTTGATTCCAAATCAAAGTCAATTTTAAATTAAAGTTCAATTTTAAATTTCCCAATCAAAGTTCAAAACAAGGACCCTTTTAAGTCAAACTTTCCAAAGACCATAAGGTGTCTTTTCAAATCAAACAAGACCCCAAAGTGTTTATTTTCAATCGAACACTAAATCCAAACTACAACTGATTCCTAACAAAGGGATACGTAGGCAATCCTCATGGATGTGGTCACAACCTTTTTCAAAATTTCAATTCCCTTTTTCGAAATCTCTTTCCAAATTCTGTTCATGTACTTGCATATCTTACATCACATCATCCCTAAGGTGATGACATAAACCTCTTTCTAAAATTCTCAAAGTAGATATAATTAGACATTGGATAACTAAAGATTCTAAATGAATGAACCTATGGTGGAAAGACATGTAGGTACTGCAAGGGTAAGATAGAGTGATAGCCTAATGTATCTTCCATATATGTAACCAAACCCTGGACCTAGAATCACTATTTTCAAAAAATCAAAACGGAGTTATTTTCAAAAAATGGCTTAAATCTTTTCAAAAGTTTCCAAACAACCTGTTTTCTCAAAAAAAATAAATAAATAAATAAAATAGATAACTCTCTTTAGGAAATTTTTCTAAAACCTTTTCAAAAACCTTAAGTTTATGTTTTCGGACTTTACTTAGTTTTAGGTGACCTAACTCACCTTAACAAAGTTAGGTGGCAACTCCAAACCTTTTTTCAAAAGCCCTTAATCAAATCAATTTCTAATCCAAACCTAGTCGCACTCATTCTTCTAGGAGGATGAGTTCTAATGAGAGAGTACCGTGTGTTTCCCAAATATCTCGAGTGCGAAAAATCGAGATGCGACAGTATGATGACCCATTTGAAGGAGATGTTTATTAAACATTTGTGCTGATTAATGAAAGTTCATTTTGACAGCAGTTTGTGTTATTGTGCTCAAGGATTTCTTTCTGTTGATTGACTTGGGTTTTTTTTATTTAATTCAATAAGCACATACAATCAATGTACATGAAAAATACTAGAATAATTTCACGTTTACTTGCCAAAAAAAGTTTCATTACATTAAACCAACAAAGTTACATGATTTAGTTCCCACAAGGGCCTTCCCAATACATTAACCTCCTTAACTCAACTGCAAATACTTCCCATCCCCACTCCCCTTGCTATCCTTATTACCATTCCCATCCCCACCTGCTTTTAACTGCCAACAGATAAAGAAAAGCCATGATAACACCATACATGCCACCAAAACCCTCTGTCATGCTTCTTACACCCTGTTGGTCTTGTAATAGTGTGATTCTTCTCAGCAATCCAGGTATCACTTCCCTTCCACGAGGACACATGGGAGGATCAAACCACACAAAGAAGCCATAAGCACCAATGTTATGCATTTCAGTAAAATCAATCAGTATTAGACAAACAAACTATAAAGTTCTACCTTTTTTTTTTACAATCAATAGGGGAAGCAAAATCCTTTCAAGAATAAATCAAAATGAAGGAAATCATTTGTAGCTTATCTTACACCACATTGTGCACACCCCAAAAACCTCCTCCCGGGGTTAAGATCAGTCTAAGAAGTCTTCATCTTCGTCCTTCTTCCACACAAACAGTGCATCAGCTCCATCATGGATGACCCTAGTTCTCCTCTTTTGCTTTAATTTCATCCATGGCCATGCCTTTACAATTGCCCTAAAACTGCCCTGTTTCTTTTGTTGTGAAAGAGTAAAGACAGGAAGCAAACATTGGAGGTTGTGGGAGGCTATGAAATGATGAAAGAAGCCCCATGTCATGCCCACATGTGTGGCACATGGGCCTTCCTCCATCCTCTTGGCTAATGGGCGTTATTGATTGGACTGATTAGAGACATCAAATGAAATGGAAGAACATTTTTTGTCAAAATTAAAACTAGAGAGACCAAATGAAAATTTTAATGAAACTACGAGGACTACCACTGTAATTTGGCCTATAATAAAAGACCCAATCTTATTTTCCAAGGATAAGATTTTTCCCATTTCTCTCTTACGTTTTAGTAGCTCTATTTTCTCTTGTCTCACTCTTACAACCGTCACACACACACACACACACACATACACACACTCTCTCTCTCTCACACTCTCTCTCTCTCTCTCTCTCAATTTTCTTCACCGAGCTTAAAGAGTGAGATTTGACACAAAGTTCAAAAATTAATGTTGTTCTACTTGACAAGGGTTTCGATTTTGCGGTTCCAAACTCAATTTTGGTGGATTTTCTTACTTGGGTTGTTTTTCTTCAACTTAGGGATTTCACTAGTTTTGTTAAATGTTAACACGTTTCTTAAATTTCTATGGATTAGTTACATAAAGGTCTTGTTTTGATTTTGTAGATTAAGAAACCCTATGTGCATACATAACATTTTATGAGTTTGATGCATGATCTTCTCTTAAGATTCACTTGATGTTATGTTGCACATTAGCTGTTAATTTAGCTTATGTTGGAAACATATTTGATGGAGAAACTTGATGAAATATGAAAATGTTAGAAGATTGGTATGTGGTGGATGCCCACTGTGTATTTGAAGAAATGTGATAATGAGAAGGCACAGAATTTTATGTACTACATGTTATACAAGATGATGGCTAATATGGTTGAGTTGGTATGAGTTCGATTACGTGTGAGTTGAGTTTTAGGATATTGAGTATGAATAACAAGTTGGAGTTGAGCCCATTGGTTAAAAGCCATAGCTGTGGCCAAGTGGTCTTTTTTGAGCGACCATTTTGCTATCCTCTGGCCACTTTTTAAACAATTATCCTTCAAGTTCAAAACTTGTGCTATTGAAACCATAATTGTCAATCCTGTGCTAGTTAGTGTGCCATTTTTGTCATTGATACAGTATGTACCAGTATGTTTCAGCGTACCATTTCAGATTTATCATTACAAATGTTATATTTTATAAGATACATATGTTTATTTGAAAAAAGTGATGAATTTCATATAACAATACCCACATTTGAGTATTGTTAAAAAAATATACTATTTTAGCATAAATCGTAAACATAGTTGATAAAAACAAAATATGGTATTTTTTGTCAAGAAATTAAATAAATTTTTTTATCATACACTTGTAGCAAAATAAAAATCAAATGCTTTGTTTTAGCAGCATATAGTTTTGGTTTACTTAGTAATAAAATATTAAGTATTAAATAACAGCTGTCAAACACTTGTATAGAACAACCTAGCAAAAAAATTTTTACATAATGATAAGATGTCTTTGTCATTTATATAGGAGAGAGAGAGAGAGAGAGAGAATGCTTTTTGCTTTTTGTACATGTAGGTAAGTAGCCTGATAGAGCCCCCTAGAATTTAGGGGGTGTTTGGATAAGTGGCTTATAAGTTATAAACTATAAGCTAGTTTTAAAAAGTCACTTTCTCAAATAGATTTTTTAAAAAAACATGATTACACATAAGTAGTATTTTTGAGTTACTTTTTTATCATTACATAAACACAATTCAAAAAGGCCATAAGCTACTAAATAAGTTGGGGTCCAAACACCCCCTTAATACTTTGCCCAAAAAGGTTTGAAATTTGAACCACTGTACAGCCGGAGCACTCCAGTACATCGAAACACGTGAAATGACCGAAAAATGTCAAGAATTATCTAAACAAGCCAAAAACTTTACCGAAACGAAACTACACCCCACTTGTTCTGTTTTACTCATGAAACGGTACGTATATGAAATAGTATTAATAACTATGATTGAAACCACGATACTTCTATGCTATAATTTCTAATATTTTAAAAATGATTCAATTACTATTGTTCATCAACTTCTATAAAAGCCTAAGCATGATTTCCAATAGAGAAATTTTGAAAATCTCTTAAAAGTCCACGACTGAAATTAGGGATGGTAATGGACCGAGTAAAACTGGATATCCAACCGAATCCACCCCGTTTGGGGTGGGAATGGAGGGTACAAAACTAGAATGAAGGTGGGAATGGAGGGTGAAATGAAAATCCATGCAGGTATGGAGGCGGGGATAGACTAAACTTTCTCCCCGCCCCACCTTGCTCCCTGCTTTTATAATTTTTTTTAAAATGTTTTATATAGGCTAGTTTAATTATTTTTGGAGCCCTTTACTCATTTGGTTTCGTTTGTCTATTAGGGCTAGGAACTTGGGGTAGAGATCAATCACCACTCACCAACGCCTCCACCCTCTGCGAGTCCACCTCCAACCTCCACTCTCCACCCTAGCCTCACCACTCGCCGCCTCCAACGTCCCAGCCTCTAGGTTCTCTCTCTCTCTCTCTCTCTCTCTCTCTCTCTCTCTCTCGTGATTGTCCTCCTGGTACCTTGATCACTTCCATACCTTTGAATAGTTAAATATCTTGAAAGCTAAAAGTCTAGAATTTTATGCAACTAGCCACCATACCAAATTGATGAGGTTTGTTTTCTTACCCAAGAGTTTGGAAGTCTTATTGAAACAAAAAATTGGAAGTTTTCCTTTTATTGTTTCTAGTAAGGGTGCACAAAAAAATTGAATTACTCAAAAATTGAACCAACCTCGATTCGGTTCAGTTCTGGTAGAGTTTTGGTTCGGTTCTGGGTCTAAAAGTTGTAGACCTGATAAGATCGGTTTGGTTCTCGGGTTGGACCGTCCAAGACCCAAACCAAAACCGAACTGAGACTCAAGAAAAATATTAATAATAGTTATATTATGGTACATATGTCTTTGTATTAGCGGTTGTCCATATTTACTACACTAAACTGTGCTACACATAATCATTTTGATGCGTGAAGATCACTTTTCAATTTCCATCGTCTCTCTTCTCTAGCAAGTAGCGGTTGCGTCTCTTCTTCTCTTGGATTGTCATATCGCCTCTTCTTCTCCAACATATCTACATCTAATTCATCTCGTGGTTTTGGCTTTGTGCATCTAGTAGCTGAGAATCCTGAGATTGTTCATCTTATTTTGGTAAGTTGTTCTACTTCTGTTAAGTCCTTTTTTGTTTTCTTTTTTACAAATCCAGATTTCTCTGTGTCTCCTAATTCCTTTAATTCTCTAGTTCTCTTATTTCTTTTCCATTTTGTGCAACCATATCTAGGATTTGGGTTTCCTACTTTGTATCTTCTAACACTATTACGAATTATGTAAGTCCTTTTTTTTTGCTTTTTTTGTTACTCCTTTGTAGATTTAGTTCTCTCTCTGTATACTTCTCTGGTTTCTATTCTCTTTTATGCAACCTAAATTATGTAAGTTCTTTTTTATTTTTTAGCCTTTTCTATTATTCTTTTGTAGATTTAGTTCTCTCTCTCCCTCTCTGATTTCTATTCTCTTTTGTGCAATTTGTGCCTTAAATTGAGTTCTCAAATTACTGCTCTGATAAATGTTGATTAATGCAAGTTTCTTTGATTTCTTTTTTAATTCATCTGTAACATGAAGCTTCAATTATTGTATATAGGACATTTCTTTTTTTTTTTTTGAAAAAAAAAACAGTTTTGATTGATTAGGAAAAAGTTACTGCTTTCAGAATAAGAAATCACAAATTATTTGTGTTTTAAATAGTTATCATTTAAAGTGTGGGCTTATCCCCTCTGCAATTTTTTTTTTAGATGTCAAGTATGGGGGACACAAACAAGTCAAATGCTCAAGCATCAACTGCTAGAACTACTGTTGTGTCAAAAGCAAAGGTAAATAAGAAAAACCTTCAAATGATTACTATTTAAAACACAAATAATTTATAGTCATAAAAGTGTGGTGATTGGTCAAGCAATTGAGTCATTCATAATCATAAAGGTGTGGCGATTGGTCAAGCAATTAAGTCAAGCATGCTTCAATGGGGTATAGAAAAAGTATTCACAATTACAATAGATAATGCTAGTTCCACTGATACAGCCATTGCATACTTCAAAAAAAAGATCTTTAAAAGAAATGGATCTGTACTAGATGGTGAATTTTTTCACATGAGGTGTTATGCACACATATTGAATTTAATTATAAGAGATGGAATAGAAGAAGTGAAATATTCTATTTGTCGAATCTGTGGTGTGGCGAGGTACAATAGGAGTTCTTCACAAAGAGCTCAACAATTTAAAACATGTTGTGAGCAAGAGAGAATCACTTACAAAATCTCTTTGTGTCTAGATGTACCAACTAGATGGAACTACACGTATGCGATGTTGGAGTCTACATTAATTTTTCAAAAATCATTTGAACATTTGGATGAGATAGAACCACATTTTGCCTCCGATCTCAAAGATGGAGTTCCTATTGACAGGGATTGGGATAATGATAGAGTTTTGACCAAGTCTTTGAAACACTTCTATGATGTTACAAAACGTTTGTCGGGGCCCTTGTATGTTACTTCTAATTACTATTTTCATGAAGTGTGTGAGATTAAACAAATTTTGTGTGAGTGGTCCAAGAATAGTAATCCTTACTTAAGTGTCATGGCTATGAAAATGAAGAAAAAGTTTGATAAATATTAGAGAAACATTGATAAGATCAGCACGATGTTGTTGGTTGCGGTAGTGTTGGATCCTCGTTATAAATTGAGATATGTGAAGTATTCCTACTACTTTATTTATGATGTTGATAAGGTAAATGATTTGGTTAGGAGAATAAAAGAACTCAGGAACCATATGTATGTGCATTACCAAATGCTTGACTCTACTTCAAGTACTACTCCAAATAGGATGAGCCAAGGTTCAAATGAGATGGAAGTTTATCAACCGGACGAACATGTGAAGTCTCTTGAAACAAGTTTTTTAAGGCACTTGAAAGAAGAAGAAAGTATAGATTCAAAATCGGATATGGATAGATACTTAGAGGAAAGTGTTGAAAAGAATAGGGATAGCTTTGAAATTTTGAATTGGTGGAAATTGAATTGCTCTAGGTACCGAATACTATCACAAATAGCTAGAGATGTTTTGGCTATTCTGGTTTCTACAATTGGTTCTGAGTCGGCTTTTAGCACCAGAGGATGTATACTTGATCAATTTCGTAGTTCTCTAGCTCCTAAGCTAGTGGAGTGCTTGATTTGCACCCAAGATTGGTTGCGAGCTTCTTCAATGCCAATTGAAGTCGAGAAAAGGTTGGATGAACTTGAGGATCTTGAATTGGGTATGTCTCTTATCATTCTTTCTATAGTTTTTACGTTTTAAACTATTGTGATAAATTTTTTCAATTCACTCTTTGTGTTTTATATTTTCATTCATAAGGGAAGATCATCAAGTTTATGAAGGAACTTCAAATGCATCTATCATAAGGTAAGTAGTATGTAATTGTAACTTCACCAGTTTCTTTATTAATTAGTCTACACTACTCAATGTTTTTTTTTTTAGCTTATGTATAAGGAGAGGATATGAAATAGCTTATTAATCTCTCTCTCTCTCTCTCTCTCTCTCTCTCAACAATTTAACAAAATTTGGTCCTTGTTGGTCACACCGTTGTTTGAATGGAGAAACTTACTGTAAGTTTGAAAAATTAAAGAGAAGTTCGGATGCTTTTTTTTTTTTATTATTTGCTGTTATTTACTTGAGCTTCATGGAGTTGTATTATTGGTTAGAGAAAGCCTTTTGACATGTACATTCAAGTTTCAACAGCCTGACTTTTATATGTGCTTGGAAGGGATTGATAGATTTGGTATGAAGAGAATTGGCTTAGTTGTTTGTTGAGGATCATACCTTTGGTTACATCCAAGCCCTTCTGACATTTTTTTTTTTTTTTTGGTTACATCCAATCTCTTTGCTTCCATCCATTAATACATTCTAACAGTCTTCAAACAACTTCAAAGTACTGCTGGGGTGGCTTTAGAGCCAAAATATGGGAATTTCTTGGCTTCTACAGGTTATAGGTTATGGATATAATGATGTACCTACAATGAGTAAACTTCTGCTTGCAATTGATTGGTCTCTTTATGATCATATGTTGAACAGTTGAAGCAATTCTTTTATAAGATTTTTTATCAATTGATTTATTATATTAATTTTCATAATTACATGTTGAAACAATTCTTTTGTAAGATTCTTATTTTATCTTTCTCTTGATTTTTAGTTGATTTTATATTAGCCAAAAGGGGATGAAGCTAAGAAGAAATGGTGGCTTATTTTGGGAGTTGATGGTGGATAGCTTGACCTTGAATTTTTATCTATTTGGTTTTTTAATCTTAATGATTTTGACAATATTAAGATTTTATGAATATGATTGTATTATAAATTTGAAACAATATGGGAGACTTTTGTGAGTGGGATGTTGGTTTGTATTATTTTAAACAGTATGTGTAATCACTGTAACGTGTATGACTTATATTTTTTAGTGTCATTTTATTGTTGATTCAACCTCTGAAAGATTAACATGTTATTTAGCATTGCATGTTTAAATATGGTTTTTAAATTTTTTGACAAATTGCGAATGTGTTGCTTTTTTTATTAATTTTTAAATGAACAAAACAGTTTTTTGTATCTTTTATAAGGAGCCGGACCAACCCAACACTACAAAGAAAGAACTGTAGAACCCAACCAACTCGGGTTGGTTTGGTTCTTTTGGACAATCGGTTCAGTTCTGCATCTGCTATAAAAACGAACTGAACCGATCCATGCACACCCCTCGTTTCTAGGCCTTATACGCAGAACCTGGTTGCATTGGAAGTCTTCCTTTTATTTTCTTGATGTTTTCTTATTGGGATATGCTTCAATAATGTTTGAACAAAGTCGTTAGGTTTTGAACCTCCAGGGAACTACACTTTTTTCTTTGAGAACTTGGAACAAACACTCTTACCAAGTTTGAATGTAGTTTATTCTAAATTTATGGAAAAATTTTAAGTTAGCTTGTTTCTGTTCATACTGTGATTAGTTAATAAGCATATGGGCTTGGGCTTGGGCTTGGGCTTGAGTTGGAGGCGGGAGCGGGTTTGTATCCATGGATGCGGGGATGAATATCAAATTTAATCCCCATACAAGTATGAAGGCGGGAACGGAGATAAATTTTGTAGGTGGATGCAAGGATGGATGTACTAATCCCCACCACATTCCAATCCACTACCATCCCTAACTGAAATATCTGTCAGAATTTATGCAACTTCAATTGAATCAGTGAAATTTCTTCCAGCAAAGAAACTTCTATGCTTCTCTGTTCAACCAATAGAAACAGAGAAGTTTGTGTGTTAATCAGGATCTTATCTCTCTGCCAATTCTGTGAAAGTTTTTTGTCCTGTGATAGCTTTATTTTCAACTTAAAACAATAGCACAAAAACAAGCCTCACCATTGGTGAAATTTTTCTGTTGGAGGACCCACATCGATTCAATCAGTGAGATGTCATCCAACAGTATAATTTTTTTCCTATACCCTCCAATGCTCCTCATATTTTTCATAATGTATAATTTATTCAAGATCACTTTGAATACCGTGAATGTTTTCATTGTAACTTGAAATTTGTAGGAAATCCATAACTAAACCTTAACATGTGCCGTTAGGGCTTTAGTTTTTAAGAAAAAACCTGAGCCAACATTTGAGTTTCTATGAAGATAAAACTGCGATCTTCGTTGGACATGTTTAGAATATGCAGTCCAAGATTCTCGAAATGAGATTGTGTTTTGGGGTTGAGGTAATTAAAGAGAGACCAATTGTGTATGTTCTCCAGAAAAATTTAATTAAGACACTCCATTACCGACCTTTGCTCCGAGATGTGGATATGGAGAGAGTCAGGTCTACGTGAACTTTTTCTGCATGCAAGAGATGCTATTTTTGTATTTCAAACTAAAAATTCCCAAATTGCAATGGAATAACTTGAATATTTCCGTATTTCAAACCAAAAATATCCAAATCACAATAGAACAACTTTGCCATTGATCGCATGAAAAAAAAACAAAACAAACACGTCTACTGATAATTTAGACTACTTTGTAAATAAATTCATACTAATTTGTATTTTGAGGGTGCCCCTCTCTCAGCTTGGATATGGGTGCACAAAATGAGCTGAACGTCAACTTGCTGACATGAGCTCAGGGTTAATATATATATACAGCAAAACTACAAACAGTAAACCACAATCAGTATATCCATGCCTCTCCACTCTCCCATAAAAATATCTACCCATACATGTTCGATACATGTCATTCCGGCCAATGCTGCTCCTTTTTCCCTCACTATCTCCCTCTCTCTCTCGCTCTCTCTTTGAAAGCACCATTTCTTACATCTTTACAAACTATAATATTCATCAAGAGAAACTGAAATTAGACAAATACTCATTAGTGCAAAAATTAATCAATGAACGTGTTACTAAGCTGTGGTGTTAGTTATCATAGGGTCTTTTATACTGCTGTTCTCAGTGCTAGTGCTGCTGCTGCTGCTGTTCCTTGTTGTATCTCATCAAGAGTTGAACATATAGGAGCTCATTCCATGAATCAGGTACACCAGGAAGGCACCAATGGCTGCAATCCTGGAATCTCAATGATGAATGTCTCTCCTCTTCCATAGAGTTTTGATTCCTGTAAATTGATGGGTGAGCATCCTTGCGATAATCTGTCATTCTTGTAACGTTCAGATAGAAGACTGGTGTCTTCATCCCTTTCATCACGCCCTCCAACACTCTCATTTTCTGTGGGTATTCAGACAGATATGCTGCATTCTTGATTGGCTCTAATTCACCATCACATTGCCCCCCGGAATTCCATTGTCCACCTCTGCATAAAAAATTTTATAAGCAGAAAAGGGGTAACTGATTTTCAGTTATCACAAAAAAATGTTGTAGTTGACCGTATAGGAAGTTGTGTTTAAATTACCTAAAATGAGTAGAAGAGTAGGCCCTAAAGAACACCAGCGTGTTCTCCGGGTCTACATTGGCATCAATCCATCTTGCCCATGTCATCAGTGCTTTCCTAAATGCCTCAATAACATTCAATTTACTGTAGATATGGCTACCTTCTTGAAAGTAACCCTTCCTACAAGTATTTTTTTGGTTAGTTCTAGTATTATTTTCTCCTTCAGATCCTTAGTATCAGGAATACGAATTGGAATGTATCAATGCTATAGCGGAAACAGAGGAATACCCCCTTGAGGTTCTCCCACGAGTCCACCAGTGTCCAGTGTTAAAGACAAGTACATTTGCGCTTTTGTATCTATCAGATGATCTTTCTAGCACATCCAGGCGAAGTGTTGATTTCTTCGACCCATTCATGTAATCAATTCCCCATTCTTGAACCAAAAAAGAAGACCGAAAGAACTCCACTGAGCAATTATAATCCTATTAAATTATTCAACCCATAATTAGCAAAGGAATTCTTTTTAACGAAAGCAAACTGGTAAAAACACTAAGATACTTTGCGGTGGGTAATTCTTTTGAGAGCTAATTCGATGCAACTTTTGCTTACAAAAGCAAGAGATAAGTACTTCAAAATGCTAAGCAAACAACACCAAATTTAGAGGATAGATGAAAGATGTAAATCAAACACATACTGCAAATAGAAAAGAGTACGAATCCTCTGCTCGAAATTCGTGTCTACCAGAAGCTTCAAAGACTTTGCTCTTATCTTCCACTGCATTTCTAAGAATACAAACCATGGACTCCCACATATTCCTATTCAGAGAATCACCCACATATACTAACCGCTTTCCTCTCAACAATTCCAACAATACTGTACCATTCAACCTGCCAAACAAGTTCAACTAAACAAATCTCACTAAAGCAGAATCCAAAAGGTCATTAAGGAAACATGGGTCAACAATTCAAAGCCAATCTCAATAGTTCCAACATATAATTGCCATTCAACCAGCAAAACATTTACAACTAAAACCAATCTCACTGGATTAGAAGCCACAAGCAAATTCTAACAAACGGGAATCAGCTATACATAAACAAAAACCAAAATGAAAAATGAAAAATACTAAAATACTGTAATTTTCTTTGGAATGTTGTAGCCAGCGGGTTGCCATTGAAATAATCTCACTGTCTCTATAGTTGAAATATGTACTTATCAATTGACACGCAAAACATTTGCAACTAAAACCAAATTCACTAGAACAGAGCCCACTACCAAATACTAACAAATACAAATCAGTAATATACATACACAAATATATATATATATATATAACCTAAAAATGGAAAAAGTATTAATCTATGGACTGTGTACTGTGTAGCTTACCTTGGAATGTTGCAGCCACTGGATTGCCACCTGAAATTCTCAAATTTGTTATCTAGCCTTCCATTTAGAAAACAATTGAATTGCTCATCGATGTGAGGACATGACCCAGCTTGATATAGAGGGTAAGAATCATCCCTCACCCATGACCCATTATATATATTACAATGATTCATTAAATCCAACCAGTCCTCTTTTATTTGTTTCACTTCATCTCTCTCGTTCTTCAACAAAAACCCATCATTCGGCACTGTTTTGTCTTCTTCAAACCCTTTTATGTTGCCAATTTTGACATATTGCGACGAGGAATTCGCCATTGCATTCTTCTCTTCAGACGAACTATTTATTTTCCCGGGAAACCCATCATTTTCCTGGGAAAATGGGAGAGTGGGACTGTGAGATCTGGTAGTGGAAACTTTGGGAGAAGAAGAGGAGGTGCTGGGGAAGAAGTGAGAGAAAACGGTGGAGAACTGAGGAGATCTATTCTTCAACCAAACGGGAGAACTGTAATTGTTGACGACAAAGAACATGGTGAAAGCGACGAAGGCGAAAGTGAAACCAAAGCCATAAGCGAAGGCTATGGACCTTCGAATCACGAAAGAAGAAGAAGAAGAGAATGAAATCTTCTTTGCGTCTGGTGCGATGTTAATGCTTGTTGGAAAGTGCTTTTTCGTTGTTGTTGTTGGTAGTGGTGACGGTGGTGTTGGGTTTGACATGGTGGAGTACAGACTCAGTGAGATGGTGGGAGGAGCAACAGTGAGAGGAGAGAGAGAGACACACACATACACACAGTGTTGAGTCGCCGACGCAGAGGGAGGGATGTTGGAATAATCGCCAACGCCTGTCGCTGAATAATTTAAAGAGTAACGTTGTACATTTAAAAAATTTATATAGTATTTATTATTAAAATAATATAAATAAGTTGTGAGTTTATCATTTTAAAATAAAGAATTTATTAAAATATTTATTAATTATAAAATTGTCATTGTTATATTATTATAGTGTAGAATTTTATACAAAAATTTTAAAAGAATAATATTTTTTTAATTTAAATTTTTTTTTTTTTTACTCAGAAAATTGCTATAGCCAGGGAAATTTCACACAGAGGGAGGGATGTTGGAATAATCGCCCATGTGATAGGAAAATTCTGGGAAATTTTACTTTCAGAATTCTTTTTTATAAAATCAATCAAAATAACGTGATTGTAGTATTTTTTTAAAATTATGAGAAAAATAGTAAATTTATTTTATTAAAAAAATTATGAAAAAAATAGTTTGTGCTTGGGCTAAAATAAAATAACACAAAACCGTCACATGCTTATGTAGAGAAATTTTGTATGACGAATATGTCCATACAGCATTACTCTTAATGAAAAATTTTCTTTCTAAATGATGAGATGATGTATTTTGAAGACTCATTTTGCTAGATATATATATATATGGCTACAGGGAAAACTAATTTGCTAATTAATTTTTTTTTGTGCTTTTTGACTATACGGTGTCTGGGCCTTCGGTCGACTACTCCCTCGAGCATATGCAAAGTCGTACACAAATCATATAAATGTGATGCATTACATAAACAATGAGTGGACACAAAAGGATGAGAGGAGGAATCAAACTTGAAATATCATACTTAGCATATAAACAAGTTACCACTGGCCATGTCTTGTTATTGATAGATTTTTTTTGTTTTTCGCTAATCAGTTGTCCGGACCAGCTTATAGTGCCTCCAACTTATCTTGGAGCATTTTTAGTCCCTCCATCCGACACAAACTAAATAATTACTGTGTTAAAGACTGTAAAATTGGCCTCAAAAAGTTGATAGTACTTAAGAGATTTCGAATATGAGATCTTGAAAGGAGCAAATCCCCCCCCCCCTCCCAGGCCCCTCTAGCCTTGACCGTTAAACCAATTCCTTATGCTTTGTTTGGAATTTAAATTTTCAATGAAAAAAGAAAATTGTAAAAAAATATAACAAAATGAAAAACTAATTTTGTTATCTTTTCCATCACATTTTTTTCTTCTCTTACTTTTTTAACAAAAAATTTAAATTCTCAAAGGAGCGTTAGAATTTTATTTAAGTTTTATACATTATGTATATATATTGTGGGAATTTACTAAATGCACCATCCATAATCGTTGTACGCCAATCCCCTTTATACGCTATGGCTGAGCTACCTCGTGTCCGGTCAAGTGCTTCCATCGTCAACATCGCCAACCTGCACCGACATTGGGCCCATCTCCTAGAATGTCGTTTTTGCCCTCAGTCTTTTTTTTTATTTTGCCTGGGCATGCCGTACCTTCGTCCTACGTGGTACATTAGGCTCACTAGTTATGGTTTGGGACTTTTCCATGTCAATCTATTTGATTTTGTTGGCGTTGGGTGAAACACAACAACAAAATTTTTCTAATTTTTTTGAAATTCTTTTTTTTGAAAATTTCTTAAATTTATTCCAATAATTTTATCATAAGAACCAGTAGAATTTATCCCACACAATTCAATAATTGTTGAAGTCTCTTTGAATAAAAATTCTGTCATTTTTTTTCAAATTATTCAAGACAACTATAGAAATACGACTCATATTTTAAGTATTTTAATGCGTATTCTTAATAATAAAAAAGTTAGTTAAACTCAAACTCTTCTTCAAGATATGTTGTTTATATTCTTGCTCTTATGTATATACTCAAAATCTTTATATAAATCTCTTATGTGGAACTCAAAACACACGAGAGCCGTTATATTTACTGAGTTAGTTAGATCATTAAGTCATGGGTAGTAAATTCGTGTATTGTACATGTATAATATGTGTTCGTACAATTTTTTGACAAAAAACTGGCGTTTGGTGTCTCACTTTCAATGATTCGGTAAAAAATGCGTTTCTTTGTTGCTGTACGAATAATACATGTTTTATTCGGTGGTGTTCCATTAGGAAGTAAAAAAACCAGATAAAAAGACACCAAAAAACAACTATAAAACTGAAAGACAGGAGGACTACTACCATCAGTCACGACTGATGGTTAATCGTCCGCTAATGATGGCCACATTAGCTTGGACCTACAATCAACCGATAAGTCTTCATTAATGTGACTACCATCAATTAATAATGGACCATCAACCGCGACTGATAATAGCATTTTTCAAAAGACACTACTAACCTACTCTTTTTTATGTAAACAAAGTCAAATTGCCTTTCTTCACAGCCTGCTTCTATCTGCAAAAGCTATAAACTCCCTCTAATCAACCACTTTAAAATTGTACTCTCTCTCTATAGAGATATGTTTGTATAAGTTGTATGACTAGCAATACACAAAAGTGAATAAATATAAGTGTGGTAATAGTCACTGGTGCAATACTATATTTAATTTTTTTTAATTCATCTCCACTGTTAACTATCACCAGTAATGTTTTAATGTTTTACATATTCAAATTAGTTTAGTTGTGATGTGACTTGTCAATTATGAGTCATCAATATATATGTTTAACTATGCAACTATGTTTTTTGGATAATGAGATATGGGTAGCTATTAAAACTGGGTATTTGATTTTTTTTTTTTTATGTCATTTTATGAATGCCATGCATGGTTTGAATATTTAGCCATTAATCTGTTGAGTATGTTATACTACAAGGTGTAAAATTATATATACTTCTGAATTTTTTATATCGAACATTTTACCAAGATACATATTACACACCGTATAAATTATTATACAAACTATTATGTTTTTTCTGTTTTTTATGCCGAATTTTTCACCATATTTTTTTTTATGTAAAAACCGAATTATATTCGTACGTATATATATTGGTTTTTTCTTCGTACCGAATTTTACTATGGTCAGACACCTCTAAAATTATCAAAGCCAGAATATGATGACTGCCCAAATCAGAGAAAAAAAAGTTCTAATTAAATCCACAGAAAGAAAAAAAAATTATGACAAGCCCCATTTTGGAGGTGGCCCAAAGCCCACTTGGATGAGCTCTAAAATTGTAGGGGAGTCCATATGTTGTGTGGATTACGAAAATGAACCTTTTGCTTTAGTCTCACTTATTAAATTGGATCACGATACAGGATAATTCCCTTGTCCTCCTCTGAATTGAGGCTGCTTGTTCAATAATGCTGTCTTTTTTTCCTTAAATAAGGGTTAATAGAATCGCAATGACCAGTTTTTTTTTTTTTTTTTTTTTTTTGTTTTCAGTTCTTCACTTTGTAGTACGTAGATAAATGGTACAAGTAACTGCAAATTAGGGTTGCATGTGCATGAAGAGTTAGTTCGACGAACCCTCTCTCTCCTCTTCGATTTTGGCCATTTAATTTACAAAAGCCAAAAAAAAAAAAAAACTAAAGTTGGTTGGGCATGTTGAGTTGGCATGGAATATTAAATCTCAATATTCCAAATTCGGTAAATGGTCATGTCATGATTTGGAGTCCAATCTCAAATTTCAAATTGTTTATCCCACCAGCCCCTAAGATTATCTAATCCTGTATATATTGGATAAAAAGTCATCTCCTTATTACTTATTCCAATCTCTTTCTGCGCAACCAAACACGATCAGGACTGAAGACAAGATTACTAGTCTTACCCCACAAAACAAAGAAATGAGATTAAAGATATAGGGAACATAAGACACTAATCATCCTAAATTGTTCTATTTTCTATCACATTTTTCTTTTCTTTTTATTTTTCATCACCAAATTCTTATTCCAAACATAGCCTAATCACCAAAAAAAAATTTCAATAAAGGAATTAGATTGAGAAAGTCGTGCACTAGCTATTAACATATTTGAACTCTCGTATCACAAGAAAATGACAAGTTTAAGCTCTGAAATGCAATCCCAACACGAAACAGAGAGGTGAAGGAATTCAGGAAGCCACAGAATTGGTTTGCTAGGTCTGGAAGAGCTCATGCTTGGGTAGCCAAACACCACTTTTCCCTTAACAATCCAAACCAGGAAAAAAAAATCAACAGAAATCTCAAGGGAAAATACAACATCGAAACAAACTTATCCAACATAAAATAATAAAACTCTAGGGATGTAAATTTGTCCCAAGCCTGCCCGAGTCTGTCAGGCCTAAGCCCACATATCAAAGCCTGGCCTGACCAAGTATAATAAAACATGAGTTCAGGAACCTACCTTATTGGTGACATGAATGCTTTTGACATGCATTATATATATATATATATATATATAATAAACCATATGCAATGTGTTCTAGGCAAGCCTGTTGAATGGCTATGCTACAACTGACTCATTTAAGCCATATTCAGGGTACTAATAAGCATGTATGAAAAATAAGGAATCCAACAGTCAGCTTAAAGAGCAATTCCACAAAGAAATTTGCATTTGAAGAGCTTCAAAGATAATGGTAATGTGAAGGAGGCTATTAGTCCCTACATGACTGCATTAGACAGGGAGACTAAAAAAGGGGAAAATTCCTTATGCTGTCTGCAAATAATATTTTTATGGCAAATGACTCAGAGATCACTGCAAAGACAAATAAAGCCTATTTAACAAAACAAAAGAATCACAAATAATTGCTCACCGTACAAAAGGACGCCGACAAGTGCCCAAAGTACAGAGGTGTATGGATCCGCTCCGACATGTGAATAGTGAATAAATTAGACCTTAATTCAAGGACCTCCATGTGCACTTACATTTAATTAAGAAAGCTTATAAGTAGAAGCAACAAAGATATAAAAAAATAGAGCATCAGTATCAAAAAGTTACCAAACAGAATGCCTCTCATCAACATAAACAATTATCTAAAATTCTCACTAAAAGAATCAACCAAAGACTGAACCGTAATAATGCTGATGATCTAAGATTTTCTTAATGATTCAGAAGCCTTGAGCATCCAAAAGCTCGAAACAACAATGATCTATATAATTGTCTATTCCACAAGAAAACTTTACAGCTAGAACATGGAGGCAAAAGGTGAACTGAGATAACTTTTTTTTTTGTAGAAAACTGTTATTCCTTCAAAGGTTCAAGTATACTAGCAAATGAAAATAAAATCGTTAGTTTCAATATACTAATCCTTTTCTCAAAAATAAAAACAAAGAAAAAAAAGGAAGAGAGAAGACAAGAGTACACCATAAATCAGGCAGACATTTTAGGAAAGTCTTGTGAAAATATGACAAGATAAAAGAAGTTAAAAGTCTCAATTGTTTTGTCCAAACATCAGCAAAATGCACTGAATCAGATGTGGGCCTGAAAGAATGAAGGCATGCATGTGAAAACTAAAAGCCATCTGTTGGATCAGCATATCTTTGTTTACTTTGAGACCGCTGACAATTAATTTAGGTAACTCATGGGAGGCCATCCACCGGATCAACAAGTCAATCAAGGCGAAAGGGCTTATTTAATGGGACTTTAGATCACAAAGAAAATTTAAGCTCGGAATCTGATATTAAAATTTTGAAGAGATCTATAATCTTCCATGAATAAGGCTTCAAAACTATTGCTGGTGAGGAAGAAATCTGAGGAACAAAGACCTCTATCAAAAACTATAAACACCACACCAGAATCCCATATGGCTCCTGGATCTTCTCCAGGTTGCTACAGCCTAAACCTGAACCGCCTCACATGAGAACATTTTCAAAATTGGCAGTGATTTGGAAAGCTTGGGCTTCCATATAATATTGTTCTTGTCTACCTAACAGCGATATAACTAGAGTGCCCCTTTTAGCATGAACATGGGTGAATATGTTGACGTTAAAATCCTTTGCTAGGAGAAAAACTAAATCAATATTTCAGCTCCAGATGTTCAGCTCAGATGTTTCGAGTAGTATCTTTTGAAAGGCAAGTCAAAAAACAAACTTGACCATAATCCAAAAGGAAATTTCAGAATCTCGAGTATGAAGAACCTAAAACAGATAGAAAAGTACTTCTGAAAAGAAAATGAAAACACACTTGACCATAGTTTCAGAAGGAATTACAGGAATCTGGGTTATGAAATGACTGAAGACAAGAGCAAAAATTTTACAAAGTATTTTTTGGTCAGCATTCAGCAATATGGACTAAATCATATTCAGGCATGAAAGAGATGCATCGACATATCTGCAATCAAAAATCAAATGCATAATCTACATAAATACAATCTGACGATACTGATATCGATTAGATTTACAAAACTCGAGAAGCAATCAAGAGACCAATCAATCAACAATGCAAAAAGGACAAAATAATTCAGCTAATATTCTTATATTATAAAGTCTAACACATCATGTATTAATTAGCTTAAGCGAACCATTTAATAAGAAATTTACAATCTTCAAGCCATGAGGCTATGGGTGCTTTTGAGTGGGTTTGGGGTGGTGGTGGGTGGGGGGAAGCCCATTTTTCTCCTCCCTCTCTGATAATATCTTTTTGATATTCTGCAGGTTATTTAGTAACTTTTCACTAGGTAAAAAGACTAATATTACACAGTCGCCCATCAACTTAAAATTAGTTGATGAACATTTTGTTTACCATGCTGTGTTGTTAGTTTACCTATTGTCTTTTTTGCTGCTGCTGTTGTTTTTGTCGTTGCTGTTGCTTCTGATTATGTTCTATGAAGAGTTGAGCATACAGGAGCTCATTCCACGTATCAGGAACACCAGGAAGGCACCAATGGCTGCAATCCTGGAACTTCAATGGTGACCGTCTCTCCTCCTCTGTTAAATTTTGCTTTCTGTAAATTGACGGGTGTGCATCTTTGCGAAAGTCAGTCATTTTTGTCACATTCAAATAGAAGACAGGAGTCTTCATCCCCTTCATTACCCTCTCCAACATGCTCATTATCGGGGGATACTGTGATAGATATGCCTCATTCTTGATGGGCTCAGTCTCATGGTCACATTGTCCACCAGAATTCCACTGTCCACCACTGCAAATAGACCAGTAGTAGCAGAAAAGAGAATTTATTTAGTTTACTTCATTCATAAGGTTTGATGGTGGCATGGAGCTCAAAATTAACAAGACCGGATGCATTCAGTTTACCTAAAATGGGAGGCTGAATAACCTCTGAAGAAAACCAGGGTCTTTGTAGGATTTATGTTAGCATCAATCCATCTTGCCCACGTAGTCATAGCTTTCCGAAATGCCTCAATAACATTTAATTCACCATAAATATGACTACCTTCTTGATAATAGCCCTTCCTACAATTTTTTGGCAAGTTTCATTCATATCTGTTTCTTTAACCCATATCTATGTATATATATATATATATAGAGAGAGAGAGAGAGAGAGAGAGAGATACCCTTGGGATGTTTTCTCATGAGTCCACCAGTGTCCTGTGTTGAAGACAAGGATGTCTGCACTTATATATCTATCAGATGACCTCTCAATCAGATCAAGCCGAAGCGTTTCTTTCTTCAACCCACTTGTATCCAGCATTTCCCATTCTTGAACCAAAAATGTAGATCGAAAGAACTCCACAGAACAATTATAATCCTATTTATACATCCAACCCAAAATCAGCACAAGAAGTTCAGTGAAACAAAAGAAAAAATTAGCATGAAAAACACTTCCAATGATGCCGATCACAGGATGGCCAAATCAAATTCAAAATGGACAATAGAAAGAAAGAACCTACTGTGAATAGAAATGAGTATGAACCCTCTGTTCGGAATTCATGCCTGCCAGAGGCTTCAAAGACTTTACTCTTATCTTTAACTGAACTTCTCAGGGTGCACACCATTGATTCCCACATATTCCTATTCAGAGAATCACCCACATACACTAACCGCTTCCCATTCAATAATTCCAATAAATCTCTACCATTCAACCTGAGAAACAAGTTCAATTAAACCAATCTCACTAAAGGACCCATGAACTGAGATTAAGAAAACATAAATCAAGTTAATCAACTATACAAGAACACAATGCAAGAATGTAACAACACTAATTTGTGACTTACCTTGGAATGTTGCAACCCTTGGGTTGCCACCTGAACTTCTCATAACCATTATCACGCCTTCCATTAAGAAAACAATTAAACGGCTCATCGATGAGAGGACACGACCCGGCTGCATATAGAGGGTATGAATCATCCTTCACCCATGTCCCATCAAAAAAATCACAATGCCTCAACACCTCCAGCCAATTCTCCTTTCTTTGCTCTGCCATGGACGCACCATTAGTTCTGTCACTCTGTTCCTTCGCCAATGCAGGGTGGTTCGGCATCATATTCGTTTCTTTAGACCCTTTTGTTCTAGTAGCATTTTGCATAGATTTTGGCAAAGAATTCGCCATTGTAGTCCTATCCACAACCCATTCTGTACTAGCATTTTTTACAGAATCTGATAAGGAATTCATCGTTACATTCTTATCTGCAGACCCTTTCATGCTAGCGCTTTTTACTGACTGAGATGACGATGTTTGATTCGTATGAGAATTCTCCGAATACTCTTCTACTGGACCATTCGAACTCAACGCTTGGTTTTCAGAACTTTTAGTTTTATGAGCAGAAGATGAAGGTTCGTTTCTTCCATTGGATGAACGGTTTGTTTTCACAGGCAACCCATCTTTTTCCTGGGAGAATTTCTCATGGGAATTCTCTGAAGCCCTTTTCGTTGGACCATTCAAACCCATCACCTGATTTTCAGAACTTCTCGTTTTATAAGCAGAAGGTGAAGAGTTATTTTTACTATTCGACGAATTGTTTATTTTCCAGGAAACCATATCTTTTTCCCGGGAAAATGGGAACCTGAAAACTTGGGATCTGCCAAAGGAATCGCGAGGAGAAGAGGTGGAGGAGGTGGTGTTGGGGAAGAAGTGAGAGAAAATGCTGGAGAAGTGAGATCTGGTCTTGAGAATGTTTGTGAAGAAAATGGAAGAGTGGTAATTGGAAGGGTTGTTGAAGACGAAGAAGATTGTGCACGCAACGAAAGCGAAGGTGAAGCAGTAGGCGACGGCCGTGGACCTTCGGGTTCCCAACAAAGAAGGAGGTGAAGAGAACAAGCTCTTCTTCTGGTCTAGTGTTGTGGTACCTTTTGTTCGAGTTTGCCTTGCTGTTGCTGTTGGTGAATCTGCCATGCTGGTGGCGGAGCAAGAGGTACTGAGATGGCGGCCGGATGAACCAGGAAGAACCCTAGAGAGAGAAAGATAAGCGCAGTGACAGAGAGAGAGGGGCAGAGAGAGAGAGAGAGAGGATGCTGTTTCAGAGTCACGGACGCAGAAGAGAGACAGAGAGACAGAGAGAGAGTGAGACAGCAATTCATTTTAGAGAGAGAAGCATCTCAATCAACTTTTTAAAAAAAGAGTAACTCGAAAATTGTTTTCATGGTTCGTGTGGAGGCAATGTTTTAAAAAAAAGATGTATATTCAAAAGAACACTTTAATTTTAGAAAATATTTTCAAAATTTTCAAAAAAAAATTTGTACCAAATAAAATTGATATAAAATGATGATATATTCAATTTCTTTCCTTTTAAGAAAAACAAGAAATTAAAATAAAACTTTTTAAAAACGATACAAACAAGTTTCCAAAAAGCAAAAATTTGGAAAAAAAAAAAAACAAAATTTTAAAAACTCTAGTGACCGTAGTGAAGTAGCCTTACTAAAAGTTGCAACTGAATCAGCTACTTTTCAAAAAGAGTAATGCTTTACAAAATTATAATGAAAAAGTTGGCAAACACCAATGTTTTCTTTCTATGTACGGAAACAATTTTCCAAATTCATATAATAATTTTGAATCATCTCCTAAAAATGTTATTTTCAAAAATATTTGGAAAACAATTGATAGAAACAGCCCTGCCCAAGAAGTATTCATCTCAATTTTCATTTTCTCAATTTTTTAAAGCACAAAACGTTTTTAATTCATGATATCAATATTTCTAACTCTATCCCATATCCTATTGCAAAACTAAAAATTAAAAACTACCATCACATTCATAGAAAAATTGTCTAATAGTTAGGTAGTATATAACTTTTTGATATGTAACAACTCGAATTTTTCAAACCAAAACTTTACCAGTAAAATTAGATTTCATCAAAAAGTTAACCCATTTTCGGGTTTTGCAAAATGCCAACACTGATACCCTGAAATTTAGACCTTTTTTTCTCCTTTGTTTCTCAACCAAACCACATGAAATTTATGTCTAAAGTGAAGTTCTTTTCGAGCCAAATCTAGCCATGTCCTCAAAATTCAGTTTCATGGAGAGTCGGTCTCCTGAAAAGGTTCCACCACATTGTACTTGACAAATTCGCACCAAATTTTATCCTATCTTTAAACTTGATTTTCTTTCTCATATCTTAGCCTTTTCTTGAGAAATTTGTCCCTAAAATCAAGAGTTTTTCAAGAGCTCTCTAACTATGATATTAGATACATGATCAAAGCTCATTTAAGCCTTGAAAATATGTTCTGAAAGTGGCTACCCTAACTTGTTCGCACCAGTTTAAAACCCCAAACTTTAATATGAGTTTTCTTAATCAATTTTCAACCAAGATAAGCAAACTTCAAGCCTATATTGAAGGATTTTTCATGCTCTTTCCAACCGTGATCTCAGAATTGAGATCAGACCTCATTTAGGCCTTGAAAACAGATTCTGAAAGTCACTGCCCATGCCCAGTTTCGGGGCAACAACCTGCAACTCCACTATTTCCTCTCCTTTGCTGTTACCCGTGTCATATTTAGTACAAAAACCTTATTCTAAACATGCTAAAATTTTGCCCAAATGTTTTTAAAAACTTTTGATACCTATATAGCTTTTGGGGATATGCATCTATGAGGTCTATTTTGAAGACAACATGGTACCGAGCCTTTGTTTTGAGACATAGATTACTCATACCCTCTTCTAATTTTCTCAAAAGGTGATCTATGGTGTCCAACAACGATACGTAAGTCAGGTTTCAAGTTCCTTATGGTTTTCTTCCATTTTTAATTATTGCCGAAGACTGGTATTTTATAAAAACATTTGCAGCAACTTTGGCTTTGTGTAACATGAAATGCAAACACAATTAACTAAAGAAAGAAGGTACTGTTGAATATCAACACAAACTCTCTAGAACATTCTTCCTCTAGGTCTTTCTCTCTCACACTCACTAGATCTTTCTTAGTCTTTAGAAGTTACTCTCTAGAAGTTTCTTTCCCTTATTTTACCTCTCTCTATAAGCCTCAAAGGTAATATCCTTTGTGTTCATATCTCTAGATAATTCTAATAATTGATCACATGCCTAAATAGGAAATACACCAACATCATGCAAGTCAGTTAACATCATGTATATAAAGAGATCCGTGTGTGCAATTGTGTAATAAGAGAGACCAAGCAAATGAGTGTAGAGTCAAGTGATCAATGAAGTTAGTGTGGTATGTGAGTTAGTGAGTGCTAGTGGAGTGGTCCCTTATATAGTATTGTGTAGCAACCTAAGGTGTGAGTGTGAGTGTGAGTGTGAGTGCTTTGGGTCTTTGGTGTGAGTGAGATTTTGTAGTGTGCTTTTAGGTACACTCTTGTTGTGAACAACTGTGTTGTATCAATAAAATTTCATTTAAGCATTTGGGTACTTTCACTGCTAACTCAACAATTTGGTATCAGAGCCAAGTTGGTCAGGAACCAATTTCTGAAGGGTCGTCAAACGAGGGATATATTGGAGCCACCCGATCAAGAATCAAGTTTTTTAAGGCATTGCCATGTGGAGAGTTGATAGAGTCTATCGGTTAGGGACCAATTTCTCTAAGTGTTGCCCAATGGAAGATTTAGTAAGAGTAGGAGGCTAGAGCAGAGCTGGGCGGTTAGGGATAAGGAAGAGATTATTGTTTGTGCACAATCTAGGATTGTGAAGCTACTTGTCCGGGACAAGGCTTACTTGGTAGTACAAGTGAGCATACCAAGTCACGATAGCAGATCTCCAGTTTATGGGCACAATGGAGAAGCTCAACAACCAGAATTATAGCATGTGGCAAACATGAATAGAGTCATATTTATAAGGGCAAGATCTATGGAAGGTTGTTAGCGGTAACGACACTACGCCACCTTCTATAGAAAATGCCGAGGCGCTCCAGAAGTGGCGAATCAAGGCTGGGAAGGCCATGTTTGGGATTAAGACGACAATGGAGAAGGAGATGTTGGAGCACAACAGGTATGCTACCATACCAAAGGAAGCATGGGATATTCTCGCTGCACGCTTCTCAAGAAAGAATGATTTGCCACTCCAGCTTCTAGAAGGTCAGTTAATGTCCACCACACAAAAATAGCTAATAATCATTCAATATTTTACAAAGGTAAAATCTCTCTGTCGTGAAATCTCTAAGCTAGATCCTTCTTCCAAAATTAATGAACAATGGGTAATAAGGATTATTATTCATGGTTTAAGGCCCGAGTATCGGAGTTTCATTACAGCCATACAAGGCTAGCCAACACAACCTTCGCTTAAACAATTGGAGAATTTATTGGCCAATCAAGAAATTTTGGCTAAGCAAATGGTTGGGGTCTCACTAAAGAGTGAGGAGGAAGCACTCTTTAGCGGCAACAGGAGAGGCCAACCTAAAGGATGGAAAGAATAGGGAAGCACCGAAGATAAGAATAGAGAAGATGTTAGTAGTGATGAAGATGATTTGAAAAGTCAGCGAAAAAGGAGTTCGCAATTAGGGGGAGCTCAAAGGCATCAAGATAGATGTCAAGGTCCCAAGAATTTCAATAGGCAAAGTGATGAGTGCTATAACTGTGGCAAGATAAGGCACTTCGCGCGAGATTGTTGACTGAGGAGAAAATCATTCAAGGAAAACCTGGTAACATTGAATGATCAATAGCAGAAGGCTTTTAGTGAAGACGAATGGGATTTTGAAGCATCCTTCGCTACAATAAGGGTTGATGATCTCCAATAAGAGAGTGATAGCGAAGAAGAATGGGAAGCATCATTCGCTACGAGGCTTGGTAATCACCAACATAAGTATGAGAGTGAAGAAGAGTGGAATTGTCAAACATCCTTCATTATAATGAGGTTTGATAAGGAGGCATGCTCAGAAGAAGATGAGATCGACTATAACGTGCGAATGATCGAGGAGCAACCTATCATTGCCGCAAGTGCAGTGGTAAAGCTTGAGCCACTTATCGAAGCAATACCAAACGAGAGTGATGATTCTACGATGGAGGAGACATGGGTCTCTTGTTTGGTTGATAGTCAGGAGCATCACCAGGAATCTTTGATCAAGAACTTGAACAGTCTCGAAAGAATGACCTTGAAGCAAGGAATTGTGATGTCCTAGAAGGAGGAGAAGTTGCAAATGCACTTAATGAAGAACCATTCGTTACGGACATGGAGTATGAGACTGGAAGAGAGGAAAATTTTGAATGTCATGAAAATGCAAAATATAAAGAAGAAGAGTTGGAATAAGGATCGAATGATGGTTCTCGCTCTAGTGTCGTAAGTTCTCATGATCAGTCACAAAGAATTGGTGGCCAAGTTGTCGTCGGCTTGGACAAAGGAGTAGACATTGACAAGGCTATTGGCCAGAGAGTGTTTGAGAAAATTGTGGATTTGAAGCTCAATCTCTCTTCGATGGATATCAGTAGTGGTCTGAGTAAGAAAGAAAAGATGTTCATAGAAAAAGAATTGCTTGCTTAGACCAGCAAAACTTCCAACCAAGGCACAGGTTAAGAGTTGGCCACCACCATTACGATCGATCCATAAAAATGTTGTCTAGAAAAGCAATGTTGAGGTGAGCGAGAAGGATGTAAATAATGTAGCAACTATGAAGGATCGTGATCGAAAACTTGTAAGTGATGTTCCATGAAAGATTCGTGAAGGAACTCGTTGCTACAAGCTAAGCTAAGGGAGTTAGTGTTGAGGGGAAGTATTGAATATCAATACAAACGCTCTAGAACATTCTTCCTCTAGGTCTTTCTTCCTCACACTCACTAGATTTTTCTTAGTCTCTAGAAGTTACTCTCTAGAAGTTTCCCTCCCTTATTCTAGCTCTCTCTATAAATCTCAAAGGTAATATCCTTTGTGTTTATATGTCTAGATAATTCTAATAATTGATCACATATCGAAATAGAAAATGCACCGACATCATGCAAATCGGTTAACGTCATTTCCATGAAGAGATCCGTGTGTGCAATTGTGTAATACGAGAGATCAAGCAAATGAGTGTAGAGTCAAGTGATCAGCGAAGTTAGTGTGGTATGTGAGTTAGTGAGTGCTAATGGAGTGGTCCCATGTATAGTATTGTGTAGCGACCCAAAGTGTGAGTGTGAGTGCTTTGGGTTTTTGGTGTGAGTGAGATTTTATAGTGTGCATTTAGGTATACTTTTTTTGTGTACAATTGTGTTGCAGCAATAAAAAAGTTTTTAAAATTTTTTTGAGTGATTCTGCTGTGTACTCCACAGGTATACCCTAAGGTCTTAATCCGAAGGTTGAATGACAGTTTCCACCAATCTTCTCTCTCTTTCCCCTTTCGTCTTCTTTTTTTAGTCGGCAGTATGCTCTCTCTCTCTCTCTTCTCGGCGGCAGTTCCGCTGCCTCTCTTCTCTCAATTCTCTCTTTTTTCTCTCAGCCGAAATCCCAACAGCCTTTCCCTATATTCTCTCCCTCTCCTTTTTAGGCTTGTAGTAGCCTGGTGTGAAGTTTCTGGCCGAACAAGGCCTTCAATTTATAGGCAAGGTGTCACGGGCTGGCAGGCCGGGCACCACACGGTGACACTAAATGCGACCCGCCATGATCATACGCAGCGGAATACACCCGTGAGGCGACTATGCTCCAAGCAATAGTCCCGCCAAACTCAAACACCAAGGCATAAGATTATGCGCTTGTCCAGGATCCATCCGTAATGCCCCGCATAACTCTTTAAGCACCGACCTCTGATGCTCAAGCCATAAGGCAACCCAAGCTATAGGCGATAGCAACGCCATACTCAAATGCGCGCACACACGGCAAGCAATGTGCTTAGCGCCAGTCCCTCTCGAAACACAAGCCAGATGGCCATGTGCAACTAGACATGCGCGCGTCCGCCAAGCATCACCTGTTAGGCGCAACGCCTCCATCCTTGAAGCTCTTAGCGCCCCGCGTCAAGGTTGCCCGCAAGGAAGGCACCACCGAATAGCAACTGTTAAGCTCACAGCATAGTGCCCCGCGACACCAATGCTAGCCAAACCAAGCGGCCGTGTACACAAGCATGAACCCAATGCGCAAGTGCACACGAGACACACGGCATGCAAGTGTGCACACCGAGGTCCAATCCGTCATGGACATAAGCCCCACCACTTTATAATTATGGCGTAGCGGGTGCGAATGCCACAACCCCATCCTCGACGCTAATGCCCAACATTTGCCCCACCGGGCACAATGCCGCCCATGTAGCCCCTTGACTAGCATGAGGACTGTAGCCACGTGCCACAGCCGGCCCCCAAGTCTCGCCCACTCCCTTGGGGGACTCACTTGAATGCTGTCCCTTTCGGTAGCACCAGGGGGTGGTAGAGTCAACACCATGCCCCCCCTTATAATAGCATTCTGAGCCATCTCCAAACTGATAGGAAGAAATATCCTACCCCCTCGAGGAGTCATAATCCATAAATCCAATAAATATGAAAAATACAAATTACGAGATTGCCATGCCACCGGCCAATCATGCTCAGACATGCCCCACGCCAAGGTCCCTCGCGGCCCTTGACGTGCCACGGGTAGCAACCCGTGACACAAGGTAATGCATTTTTAGTTTGACAAGTGTTCCCACACTTGTCATGACAACCGTTGGGTCATGACAACTGTTGGGTCCTCTTGTTATTCTTATTTTGCTTGGGTGCCCTTGTTATTATTATATTCTATTAATCCATAATCAAGCATTAGCATCATAAAGTTTCAAAAGTGTTACAGTCTTATGGGAAAGCATGAAATAAATTGTAAGGCTTTTGATTAATTTACTCCAAATAGAATAATATTCTCTTTCCTAAAATTTTAATTCCTCAATATTTCTTCTAATATTATTTGGGCCTGTATTAAATAATTTTTAAATTATTAAAATGTTTCAAGGTGTTATATGATACACATGTCTATTAAATTTTGTTATATGTCATTTATTTATTTAAAACATCTCTCAATTTATAACAAATTCATGTTTTAACATAATAAAAATGAATACTCACTATTATTATAATTTTATTTTTTGATATTGTGATCAGAACTGTTCAAACTAATTTTCGTATACCTCAATTTATTTTTTCACAAAAAACAAATTATTCACACTAAAACTAGAAATATTCACGATGTATAAATCCCAATACTTATCCTTTACCACATCCATGAGATGCCTTTCAAGTTAGAAAGGCATGTGATTCCTCCACCCCTAACCACTCTTCATGCCATGTTGCATTGCCCAATCCGCGTTCTACGTGGGGCCATATCAATAATCATCAGCCAGGCGCTTTACAATTATGTTTGCTTATCTTGCAGCGATGCTAGCAACATTGCACGGCGGCCCATTGCTTCATCGACACGTATTAAAAATTTTAAAAGCCAAAATCGAAACCGAATAATACCGGTTCTACTTGTAAGCGGCACAGAGTACTCCCGAGACTACAATGTCGGACAACATAGAAATAAAAAGAGGTTTAAATATTATCTAAAGGACAAAAGAGAGAACCAACGAACTTTTAAAAAAAATGCATGATCACATAAAAAATAAAAAGAAAATTGCTATTTGTTTAAAAAAAATTATACCAAAATAATAGGAGAATAAAATTTTGTAATTTTTTTTTAAAACAACCTAATGCCACAACTCAAAAGAATCTAATTTTTAGAGAGTCTAAGAACCTTAAAATATTCACGCACGCACTCAGCGTCTTGATATAAAATGCAAACCCACTGCACAAATTTAAATTGAGAAACTCTCATTCAAGCACATCATTTTAGACAAAAATTATATATTAATTTTTTGTTTGTATGAACATTACTTAAAAAAATCACTCTATTTAATTTTGTATTTGTTGCATTTGTAAGAAAAACCAACTTTTTGTTATAACTAATGATCAACTACGCACTTGTATGTTCTTAAAAATATATATATATTTTTTTTGTGGCATTGTGAATTTGATTTTTTGGGTAAGTATATTAGGTTGACGATATAAAATGTATAATATATTTAGAAGTGATTCTTTTAGAGAGTACTTAAAACAAATATATAAAACACTAAATTTGAAAGCAATGTAATTTCTATTTATTGGATGGTTTATTGGCGGCTCTATAAATTTTATTAATTGGTCATGCAAAAATTTGAAAGCTAACAAACAAATGAATATTTTACGGAACAAGAAAACTTACTGGTATTTTAAGAATTTACCTGCCCCAAACTCCATATCTAATCTTGAATGACTGCAAGATAGATATTTTAAATTTAACTTATCTTGTTCACAAAATTAATGTCGCTTATCATATAGAATCAAATATTTATTTTGTTAAAATATAATTAATTATATTTATTCATACATAATAAGATCATGCACATCATGATTAGAGGTAAATAGGAATAAGCAATATTAGAAGAAATAATAACAAGTAGTAAATGTTATTATTTTTAAATAAGCTGAATGGGCAATTGTTGCACCATATTCTCCTAGAAAATTCATTTTTAGAGAGGGTGAAAGATTTTATTATCTTTCATTTATAACTTGTTAATTTCTCTTTTTTTTTATTGAATTGATGGGGTAAATGTTTTTGATAATGAGTGCAATTTTTGTATTAAGTTTTTTTTAACAAACACTAATATTAAAATTTGTTAATTGTATTTTGGATTAATGAGGGCAATTGAATATTAAAAAACCATATTAATTTTTTTTAAATCATAAAAAAATTTTAAAATCATATTTGTGGGCCAACGGGAGCCAAGCCCAAGACAGAAAAGACCTAGCCTATAGAGGTCAACCCAATATCGCCGACCTGGTGCTATGGGCCTGTGCCAAACATAGGCCAAACCCCAAGAGGGCTAGCCCATGGACTTTGATCCAAAAACTGAAAGGATTAATGGGTTCAACAAGTATGAATCCTATTCCTAAATGGATTAGGATAAGTAAAGGATAAGTCCAAAGCATGAAATCGACATTATATCGACCCAAAACGCGAGATTCCTAGGAGGAAATAGATTCCAACTCCTAAAGAGAACATGACATTCCAAAATTTATAAATACCCCATGCATTAAGAGGGCAAGGTACGTTTACCTGAGTTCTAACTCTCAATACTTTATTTGATTCACTGTGATTAAGCTTACTAACTTATTCATTGGAGTGCCTTTGGCCCAAAGAGGGAGGGTCGACGCATTCTCATTATCTCCTTCTCTTGCAAATAGTTCGTGCTCATTAACTTGGTTCACATATTAGATCAGGCATTCCTGAAAATCCATCTTACAATTGGCGTCATCTATGGGAAGGTCTACATAATGATGAGAACCAACTTTCTTAAAGGAGGAGTTAAGCCCATCAATAAGGAGCTTGAAGACAACTATGATTTTTGTAGTTATGATGACACTTACCTGTCAAGTCATCATGATGATTTAGCACGAACTCCAGGAGGTCATTTGATTAGATCAGCGATACAAGTCCCTGGTGGTAATCGTTGAGAAGGACAAGAGGAACTCCGGTAGGCTCCACAGTATGTCAAAAATTTGAATCGCTAAAAGAGCTATCGCAGAAACTTGAATCCTTCACCCTCTAATGGACGTCTGCCTAGTAACTTATCACCCCGAGCAACTGAGCAGGAACTCCGATAACAGGACGAAGAGATTGCCCACTTCATGTCAATGGTTGAAGTTATGAGGGAGGCAATTAGTAGAAGAGATGGACGAGTCTCCAATAGATCTTCAGATCAGCGTAGAAGAAGGAAGACAAATTTAAGAAGCACAAGCCCCCCTGCTGCGCATTTGACCATGAGCCATGCCTCCATTACTGGACACTATAAAGATGGAGAGGAAGATTGGCATCATAGAAGGAACCAGACCCCAATAAGAGATCCAGTAAGAGCCGATTCAGAACAGCAAAACTGGGATCAATGGTCTAATAAGCGATTAGATAACAAGAACAAGCACCGTTCTTGATCAAATCGCGTGATGGGAAGTCGGAGCACTTGATCACATCCCATGATATAGCCAGAAGAGCACTTGATCAAATCGCGTTCACACCCTTTACAGAGAAGATTGAGGCTCGCAAACCTCCAAAAAAGTTCACGCCACCGAAGTTTACACCTTATGATGGGAAGTCGGATCCAATCAATTATGTCTGGCATTGCTAGCAGATGATGGCGCTATAAAGTAGTGATGAATCCCTAATGTGTCGAGTTTTTTCGTCAAGCCTTGGCGAAGTAGCTTTCTGATGGTTTGACAAGCTGCCGTTCAAATTAGTAACAGGCTGGAGATAATTTCCCGAACTATTCACCACTCACTTCATCACAAATAGCAAGCAACCAACCTAATAAGGTAAACTACCTGCTAACCTTACAAAAGAAGGACGATGAAGGGTTATGAGCCTATACAAGACGCTATTGGGAGGCCTACAACTAAATTGAGGAGTGCAGCGAGCAGTTAGCTATTACACAATTCAAGATTGCCTTCCTAGGGAGCACCGACTAAGGCGATCCCTGATAAATAAACCAGTTATTGGGGTACAAGACTTGATGTTAAGGATTGAATAGTACGCTTGGGTAGAAGAAGATATCTTACAGCCGATCGAGGTGAAGCTCAGTGAGAAGTTAGAAAGAAGGACGTGAAGGAGAACAAGAAGCTTCGACGAGAGAAAAACAAAAACTGGGGCAGAAAAATGATTGGATGGGTTAACATGATCTTTAAAGACCCGATCTATAAAATTCTACCCCAGATTCATAACAAAACCTTTTTCAAGGGCCACCAAAGTTGGCAGGAGACCCGGCAGCTCTAGACCAAAGAAAGTTATACTCCTACCACGAAGAAAAGGGGCACGAGCCGGAGCACTACAGACACCTCAAAAATCACTTGAAAGAATTGGCAAAGGCTGGTCACCTTGACAAATACATCAACCAAGAGAAGACTAAATAAGAAGCAAAGTAGAATAGGTAGGATGGTGCCCCACAGAAGGAAGCCCATGAAGAGCCAACCCGGGTAATTGCAATATTGCATGGATCGGTGGGGTCGAAAGAGATAGACCCTCACAAGTACAAAGTTGAGATTCAGAAAGCAGCATACTTGAGGCAAGTGATACAAATTGAGCCTCTAGCTAAGAATGCCAGAGTTGGCAATAGTACTGAGGGTATAACTTTCACTGATGACGATTTAGTAGGAGTTCAAACACCCCATAATAACGCGTTGGTGGTGACATTATGATTAGGGGATTGTGACGTTAAGAGAATCTTGATCGATCAAGGGAGCTCGTCCAAAGTCATGTACTACAACCTTTTCAAGAAATTGGAGCTAAAGGATTCTGACCTATAACCTTCCTTCAACCCTCTGATCGGCTTCAGTTCAAACCCAGTCTGATTACTGGGAAAGATGATAATACCTATGGCAGCAGGGGAATAATGCTTCAGACGGAGTTTCTAGTTGTTAATGTACACTTGGCTTTTGTTCAAAGCCACGCTAAAAGTAAAAAATCGATTACAAAAACTTGGTCCTGTCCAAATTGGATAGGTTAGCCAATGAAGGTCTTAACAAAAACCAAGTCTAAAAACTTGATCCTATCCAAGTTGGACAGGTCGGCCAATATAAGCATTAACAAAAACTAAGTCTAAAAACTTGGTCCTATCCAAGTTAGACAGGTCGGCCAATGAAGGTCTTAACAAAAATTAAGTGTAAAAACTTGGTCCTGTCCAAGTTAGATAGGTCAGTCAATGAAGGCCTTAACCAAAATCAAGTGTAAAAACTTGGTTCTGTCCAGAAAGATACTGGGGGCAATAAAGAGTCCAGTAGATGGAAAATATAGCCCCAACTAGGAAGGTTCATACAAAGTTACATCCCAAGTCGGTCTTATCCGTTGACAAGGCCATAGGCCTGGCCAAAACTGTCGTAAAAAAAGGGCGCCCTACCCCAAACCAGGTCGGATGAAGGCCTTAACCAAAAGGCCAAACAAAAATCAAGTATGGACAGGTTAGCCAAGTTTGGTAACAAAAATCAAGTATAAAAACTTGGTCATATCTAAGTTAGACAAATTGGCCAATGAAGGCCTTAACGAAAAATCAAATGTAAAAACTTGGTCATGTCCAAGTTAGACAAGTCGGCCAATAAAGGCCAAATGAAAGACGAGCCAAAGTTCAAACGACCCAGCTTTACTAAAACGAAGGAAGCAAAAACATCCTATAAAGGATAGAATTAAGTAAATTAGTAAAATCTAGATTCATTTAAAAGATAAACGGAATTGAAACCATTTGATTAAAATAAAGGAATTTCTTTCATTAAAGAAGCAAAAAGATACAGGTGTTTCAACAAAAAACAAAAACCAAAAAAACCCTAAACCTAAGGCATAATTTCTTCAATAGGATCAACCAATTCATTGACAGTAGGCTCAGTCGGTAGAACAACAAGTGACGCATCCATGGCAACAACCTCAGTCGTCTGACTCTTCGAAGCAACAGCCACATCCCTAGGAACAATAATACCTTCAACAATCTTGATTGCACACTCAGGGTCACTCTCCATAGCAATCTGTAGATAGTTCAGAATATCCTTCTAGAGAGGAGAGGTGCTCTCAACCTTCATCTTCTTTAGAGCTCTTTGCCAACCTTGGACAAAGATGAATTGAGAGAGATTAATCATCTGTTGTTTAACCCCGGTCTTCGCTTTGTAAAGATCCACCAAAAGAATGGCATTCTCAACTTCCAGCTTCAAGAAGTCTGTGCTCTTCTTGTTTAGATCGGTCGTAATCTAGTTCAAGGAAATCTTTGCCTTTTCAAACTCCTTTGCTGCTATCAATGCGGCCTTCTTCATTTCTATCCACTCCTTTTTAAGCTTAGAGTGCTCCTTTATCAGTATTTTATGTTCATCGCACAATTTAACATGTATCTTGATCACCTTAGAGGCTTCATCGGATAGACTCTGGTAACGTTGCATGGCCTCCAAAACATTAAGTGAGCCCTAAAAATAAAAATAACTGGTTAGAGCAGGCGCTAAACTAACATGACAGAAGAGACGTATAGAAGCTAAAAAGCTTACCACAAAGGAGTCATGAAAGGTGGTTTGACCTTAAAGGTGTTCTATTTATCATCAATTGCATAGTTGAAGGTTGTAGTTTTATCCGAGAAGTCTGGAATCGTATTTCCTCAAAGACCAAGCCCAATATAGGCTATTGACACTAAAATCACACTAAACTAACTTAGATTGAATAGAAATTATGTGAATTAAATCTAAAATAAAATAGAAAATAAAAGTGATCAAAAATCTTTTTGGTTTTGATGCGAGTTTTGAATTACTAAACTATTGCAATGAAAATAAAAGTAATTTAACAACTAAGCAATTAAATTAAAGAAATTTAAAACTAGATTTAAAGCAATTAAAAGGAAATTGGGCTCAGTTGATCCAATCATCCAATTCATCCAAGACTTTTAATGGGGTTTATAACTCAAATCAAATAAAACAATCAAAAGTGTTTGATTCGGAGGATAAAACTTTGAAAACCAATAATTCTCAAGTAATTAAAATTTGATTCACGGTCAATGGAAGAATCAAATGTTAATACCATCGATTTAACTAAGGTCAATACTAAATTGGGAGATTAAGCATTGAATTAGCCAATCTCAGTCAATAACCTAGGTGTTCTAAAGCATCTACCAATCAATTGATGCGAATGAATTCCTAGCAATTTTAGATTAATTATCTAGTAAAAAGTCATAGATTAATACCATTAATTTGGGTTATTAAAATTTCCATACTTAGTCATTAATCTAAGTATTCTAAGACATCCACATGCAATTACTAAGAATTAGAAATTTAAAAAAATAAAGCAATAAATTCATGAGATACCTCCATTGAAACTCTTGGATTCTTTGAGTGACCTTTACATTTGAACCAAATTTAAGAGGCTAGTTACTCGAATTCATTAGAGAAAGCATGTAGAAATGAAGAGAAAGCATTAAGAATTTAAATCTAAATTTTACTCGAACAATAAAAGTATTTGGTTGCAAGGAAAATAAAGAAAAGTACAAGAAAGTGAAAGAAAATACAAGAAAATGACGGAAAATTACAAACCTCTCTCTATTCTACTTCTACCAAGCTAAATATATGCTAAAAATGAAGAACAAATGGAGGAAAAGCCAATGGAGTGAGCTGTCCCGCCACCCCCTTCTCAAAACTAACCCTAAAACTCCAAAAAAAACTCAAAAACTTCTCCAAAACTTGGCTTCGGACACAAAATACAATCTAAAAGTCGAAATAGCGTCCGGACGGTCATTATTTACCGTCCGGATGGTACGTCTGACGACCGTCTAAAGTGTGTCCGAATGGTCACTGTTCACCATTCAGACAATACTGTTCACCGTCCAGATGAGAACTATTCACGTTCGGATGGTCACTGTTCACCGTTTGGACGCACTATAGACGCACCGTTTGGATGGTCAGTATTCACTATTCAAGCCAGCAATCTTGAAACTTGATTTTGACCACCTCAAAAATTGATTTAGCTGGTGCACATTAGAAGCAAAGTTATAGATCTTAAAATTTTCTTTCCAATGACATAATAATCAGCTCAATCGGATATTGAAGTAAAAAGTCATAGCCATAATACCAAGATAGTTTGGACTTCTCATCACTATTTTTTTTATTTTGAACTTGCTTTGATCTTTATGTTTTTGCTTCTATTTGCCTTTATTAGTTCCTATAACCTACAAAACATACCAAAACATAATCAAACATATATATAACTAAAATAAGACAATTAACACTAATCTAAGTCTAACAAGGTGCGAATTAAAGGCCTATGATTACACTTTTATAGTGTAATCACATTCTCCCAACTTGCATTTTGCTAGTCCCTAGCAAAAACTATCATTGATAAAAAGGACAATCTCTACTTTCGCAAGAGTCACGAATGCATTTAGCTTATGTACCAAGCCTTTAAACCCCTAGATTACGCTTAGTGGACGAGTAGTGTCTCGTGAGAGCTTCCAGTGATGATACGCACAAATATCCTTTTGTGAATTGAAAATCAAGATAAGAATAAGAAACGAATGCATAATCCAACTCAAGTCAACATTAGATACCGCTCCAAACTCCTAACACTTGCATTAATATGCAACAAGTCATACAAAAGAGAGGTTTATGTGTATGGGTGATGAATCATGTTAAACAACACAAATGAAACTCACTTATGCAAATCCAAACCTTTAAAGCTTTGATTCAATTCTCATTGGACATACGCTCGCAATTAAAGATTGACATGGTTTCCACAATGGTATGCTTAACAATGAAGTAAATGTAAAGAGACAAATCAAGCAAACATACCAATTACAGAAATCAAAAAGATAGAAATGTATCGACTTTAGCATAACGATTCAAAGAAATTGACAAGATATAACTTATACTTTATTGAAAACTTCAATCAAACACAACTCGGATCAACAAAGGCATGTAGAGGTGAAGATAGCAATGCAGAAGAGATGAAAGGTAAATAGAGGAATCAAATGGTCATATCATGTGTGATCAATGCATGAAATGTTGAATGCAAAACAACTACAACTTTTCCTTTTTAACATTTAATACACTCTCCTCTCCTTATCGCTCTTATGTAAATTTTTTTTCAACTTTTGAACTCCTCTTTCATTCTTTTCTAATTTTTTATTATTTTCTTGCTTCTTCTTTTGTTTCCGTCATTTTATCATCCCCTTTAGATTCAACATCTACTTTTAATATTTCAATATGCTCTTTTGCATTGAATTTCCCAAATCAATCTTTTCTCTCTTTTTTTTTTTTCTTTAACAATGCAAAAACACTCTTTTCTTACATAGGCGTTCCTTTGCAATACAAAAGAGAAAATCACTTTGCACTTTTCAAAGGATAAGAGTAAAAGATCAACAAGGATCAAGAGAAATGCACGGGTCGGTAATAGGAAACTCATGGCTATCAAGAAGAATAGGGCATAAAATTATATCCAAAGTTGTACAACTGAAGCATTTCATAGAGTACAAGTGTCAATATCAAGATCAAAACTCAACTCATGAACCAAATACAAGCATAATGAAGCTATTAAATTAAATGACGGTGCAGAAACTCTCCTTGAGTAAATGCAAATTCTCCAAAAGGTGATAAATGCTTTAAAACTCACAAGGTAATAATATCCACTAATGTAAGGATGAAAATGTAAAAAACTAGTAACAAATGATGTTGTAAAGTATGATTGTGCACAATGATATAATCCCCTCTCCAAATGCATAAATTAAGCAATCCTCACAATATGTTAGGTATGAGGAGTGAATCAATATCATCTTGAGTAAAGATACATGCAAGAATTCATATCTTCTAATCTCCAAAGTTACTTTCACAAGTAAAGTTATGGTTCCTCGGAAATAAAGAGTAAACACATCCACCATAAATAACTAGGAATCATCATGAACAAAATATGGATAAATGTGCGAAATTAATGAAAGAATTGATACCGACACCATGGGATACTTCAACCTCTTACAAAAGAGATCGAAGTGTAACAAGAGATACATAACAATAAAGCACAAAAATGACATCAAAATGACTCCCCCCATAAACAATAGTGTTAGATATATACAATAAAATAACACGAATATAAATGGCATCTAACTCTACCTGTAACTAGAGGAAGTCATAATTTATTTTTATAGGGTGCAAAACAAAGAAACAAAATCAAAAGTGCAAACCAAAGAGACAAAAGTCAAAAATAAAGGCAGTGCCTCTACCCACCTCCAACTTAAAATGATGCATTATCCTCAATACATGAGAACAAAGCATGTAATGCAATTAAATGGTAGGAGAAAAGAAAATAGGGTGCCTAATGCATCCCTAACTTATTATGAGAAAACAAACTAAGAAAATAAAAAAACAAAACAACTACTCCTACTCTTACACAACTTAGAGAGAGAATCATCCAATGCCACAACGTGGGAATTTACCATCGTCCTACACCCCCAACTTAGAGACTTTTAAAGAGTTCAAACAAGCATAAGAATAGACAATAGCCACTTCTTTGATGAACTCAATGATATAACTTTGAAGCACATAAGGGTAATAAGGGTTATAAAATGTAGAAAATGCAAAATGATCATGCACAAAGGTGCCAATGATGCTTATGCCATGAAGTGATTGACTCTTCCTTTCTTTTAGTTGGTCAGCCATGGAAATGATGTTGGGTTCTAATGTTGAGATATGGAGCTCCAAAGGCTTTGGTAGGGTAGGACTAGCTGCTAGAGGCTCAAAAGTAGGGATCTCATGACCTCTAGACATGGTAGGAATGACCTCTAGACCAGTAACATCCTCTTTGACATGCACATGCCCAACATTTGACAAACCAAAATTCTCACTAAGGGTAATCTCATCACTACCCTTTTCTCCACTCTTCTCTTCTTGATTGAAGTCCTCAACCTCGGACTCCTCTCTCTCACACTCTTTATCCCGATATTCATTTTTGATAATTTCCTCACTTACCGTAGGAACGTCTTCCTTAGACTTAAAGTCTTGAGGAAGGGTGGTTTGATCAATAGTGTCCTCAATCCTAAGGTTACTGACGAAGTGAATTTGTTCAATTGGATGGACTTGCTCTTGGTTGGAGTAAAAATCAAGGTGATTTTCATTAAAGCTCTCTTTAGGTGGAGGTGGATATTCAAAATGCTTATGGTGGTAATAAATTCGCGATGCTTCACGAAAATAGTTAAAGAGATAGGATTGAAGGAAGTTTTGATAATGCTTTGAAAATGTTCCTTCGGGTCCCCTACCAAGGTTAAATTGATCACACCCCCCAAGATTGGGAGGTAGTCGCGGAGGCTCCCTTTGGCCATTGGCTCAAATTATATGAATTAAATCTAAAATAAAATAGAAAATAAAATAGATAGAAAATATTTTGAATTTTGATGCAAGTTTTGAATTACTAAATTATTGCAATGAAACTAAAATAATTTAACAACCAGGTGTTGCGCCCCGATTTTTGGACCACTAAGCCTTATTGGCTCTGGAAAAAGTACAATGCTTTCTCGTTAGAACTCATCCTCCTATAAGGACGATTGCGACTAAGTTTGAACTTGAAATTGATTTGATTAAGGTTTTTTTGAAAAAAAAATGAGAGTCGCCACCTAACATAGTTAAATATGTGTTAGGTTACCCAAAACTAAGTATAATCTGAATACTAAACTTAGGTTTTACGAAAAGGTTTTGAAAATATCCTTTTTAAGAAGATTTTTGAAAAGACGTCTTAATAACCTTTTGAAAGCCCTTTTGAAATTGTGACTCCGATTTTGGTCTTCGAAATAGAAATCTATAGTCTGGGGGTTGGTTACGTGTAGGGAAGATATCTTAAGATCAACATCCTATCTCGCCCTTTTGGTACCTGCATGTCTAATCACCCTTAATTCACTCACTTGCATCACCGGTTACTAATTGTCCACTTGTATCCACTTTAGAGTTTTGAAAATGGGGCTTGGTCATCACTTTTTGAATGAATGATGCATGATGCATGTTTTTGAAAATATTTTGAAAATAGAAAGTTTTGAAGTAATTTTGAGATAGGAATTTTGAATCAATAGAAATTTTGGAGAAAGGGAACTAGAGTTAAAATAAAGGTTATGACCGCACCATTTTAGGTTGCCTACGTATCTCATTTGGTGAGAATCAGGTCATTCGTAGTTTGGGCAACGGCCTGATAGAAAAGAGGCACATTGAGGTCATTGGAAAGTTTTGAAGACAATTTGAGGTCTTTGAAAAAAGAGAACTTGAGAATTTTGAAAAATGCTTTTTGAAATAGGACTTGAAATTTTTGAAGTGTTTTTAAAATTGGATTCAAAGACGATTTTGAATGTTTTTGAAATTGACTCAATGGAGTTTTGAAATGTTCTTAAAACTACTTAGGAGAGTTTTGGAAAGATTTTGAAATAACTCAAGGGGAGTTTTGTAAATGCTTTGAAGTATGTTTTGGAAATCTCGTTTTGAAAACCTTGGAGGTAGAATTTGGATTAGAAATGCTCTTACGAACTTGTGTGCCAAAAATTTTGAAAGTAGTGTTTGAATATCTTATTGACATGCATGTTTAATATGTCATCATCTTTAAAACGTTAGTCATTGAAGAACTAAACTCATTTAGGGCTATGAGTCTTAAAAATAAATTTGGAAAAGGAGGCTAGAAACTTCCCTTTTTGGGTTTTAAAACTTTAGGGTTATAGAATTCCTCTTGAATATCTCACTTATATTTGACCAATCCCAACCATGGAAGAATTAGGGTTGCTTCAAGAATGTGTTGTTTGAAAACCATTTTTTAAAAGGGCTTTTGAAAAACACTTAGTGTTTTAGAACCCTAATATAGACAACTTTGGAAGTTGTACTTAATGTATCACCTTCTTTTGAAATCCCTAACCATAAGAGGGATATGGACACCTTATGGTTGTGAGTTCTTGAAAGCATTTGGAAAATAGTTTTTGAAAAATATTAAATGTCTAGCTGTTTTAGTTTAGACAAATTTAAGAGAACTTCTTAGAAGCATTTTTTTTAAAAGATAGAGTATAGGAATGTTTGAAAAAGGTTTTGGAGTTGATTTTCAAAATCTCAAGAGAGTAGGTGTCGCGCCCCAGTTTTTGGGTGTCCAAGGTCCTTTTGGCTCGGAGACCCTAAAGCACGGAACTCTCTCACTAGAACTCATCATCCTAGAAGGACAAGTGCGACTAGGTTTGAAATTTTTTTTGACTAAGGGCTTTTCAGAAAAATAGGAGTCGCCACCTAACTTAATTAAGGTGAGTTAGGGCACCTAAAACTAAGTGTTAATCCGAAAATCAAACTTAGGGTTTTTTGAAAAAGGTTTTGAAAACTCCCTCAAGAGAGGGTTTTTAAGAAAAATGGGTTATTTGGCAACCTTTGGAAACATTTAGGCCCTTTTGGAAAATAACTCCATTTTGGTCATTTGAAAATAAAAATCTATGGTTCGGGGGTTGGTTATGTGTAGGGAAGATATCCTAAGATCATCACCCTACCTTGCCTTTTCAGTACCTACATGTTTAATCACCTTTTGTTCATTCACTAGAATAACCAGTTACCATTGTCCACTTAATATCCACTTTAGAATTTTGAAAATGGGGTTTAGTCATCACTTTTCAGATGGATGATGCATGATGCAAGTTTTTGGAAGAAGTTTAAAAATAATAAGGGTTTTGAAAGAGTTTGGAATATGAACTTTGAATTGATTAGAATTTTTGAAAAAGGGATTGGAGTTGGAATAAAAGTTATGACCGCACCATTTTAGGGTGCCTACGTATCTCATTTGGCGAGAATCAGGTCATTCGTAGTTTGGGCAAGAACCCGATAGAAAATAGACACATTAGGGCCTTTGGAAGGTTTGAAGACACTTTGGGGTCTTTGAAAAAGTTGAGGACACTTTGAGGTCTTTGGAAGTTGAAGACACTTTGAGGTCTTTGGAAGTTGAAGACCCTTTGAGGTCTTAGAAGTTTTAACTTGAAATTGAATGGAGTGTTTTGAAAATGATCTTGGATCACCTAAGGGAGTTTTGGAAAAAGGCTTTGTCATGATTCAAGAGAACTTGAAAGTGTTTTTGAAGTCTTGTTTTGGAGACCTTGGAGAATATTTTGATGAATTAGTTTTGGAAAGTGGTTTTTGGAAATGGCTAAGGGTTTGAAATCGTAATATAGACAACCTTAGGGGTTGTTCTTGATTTATCACTTTTCCTTGGAATCTTTAACCATGAGGGGGCTAGGGACACTCTAGGTTTGTGACATTTTGAAAGCATTTTTGGAAATATCTTGAAGGTGGAGTGTAGGGACAATTGAAGAGTTTATGGAGTTGGTTTCTTGAAATCACGAGAGTAGGGGGGGTATTGGAGAAATGGGTAATGTGAATAGTTTAAAATTGAAAGATCATTCAAAAAGGGTTCATGAGTTGGAACCTTGAAGCATACTAACCTATATTCGGTTGGCTTATGGTTAAGGATGACCTAAGGTTCACTAACTTGGGTTAGGTTAACCTAAGGTTAAGGTGACTTAAGGTTAGCTAACTAGGGTTAAGTTAACCTAAGGTGAGTGAACTAGGGTCAAGTTAACCTAGGGTTGGATAACTAGGGTCAAGTTAACCTAGGGTTCGATAACTAGGGTTAAGTTAACCTAGGGTTCGATAACTAGGGTCAAGTTAACCTAGGGTTGGACAACTAGGGTCAAGTTAACCTAGGGTTGGATAACTAAAGTTAAGTTAACTTAGGGTTGGACAACTAGGGTCAAGTTAACCTAGGGTTAGATTAGAAAATGGTTTTGAAAGTTGGTTTAATGCACTTTTGGAAAGAGTTTTAAAAAACAAAACATGTTATGCAATGAACTTTGGTGGACAATCCTTTTGCAGATCATTTCCATGAAAATTTGGACTCTAGCCAAGAGTACGGTTTATATGGTTGATGTTTGGAGACCATTTCGAAGTAGGTTTCTTAATGACCATTATAACTATTATCTTGACAAGAGTATGGATTTTAAGAATCAACACAATGGTGATAACCTTTGAAAAACCACTTTTAATACAAAGATGGAGAGAATGAACTCTCGAAAACCATTTTTAAGAAGGAGATTTTGAAAATCATTTTTAAAGGAAACTATTCTAGCAAGTTAACATTTATATGGCCTATATAAGGGATACCTCTCAAGTGAGGGTTCCATGGGGCCATTCCAACTACTAAACTTGAGATAATAGAAACCATAGAAATCAAAGAGTTTGAATATCATTCTTAGGCAAGCATAAAGAGAAAAGGGAACCATTCTAACAATTTAGGGCTCCTATGGCCAATGTAAAGGGAGACCACTCAAGAGAGGGTTCCATAGGGCCATTTTAACCACTAAATTTGTGAGAATGGAAACTTTAGAAATTAGAGAGTTTGAAAGCAACTTTTATGCAAGTTGAATTGCAATGATGCAAAAGTGTGAATTAGGGGGTAGTGCGGGATTTTCTAAGGCATGACTCCTAAGGTCTCATCCTAAACTTCAAGGGACCAATTCTTGGAACAATTTTTGAAAGAAATATAGAGCTTGGGAATGACATGAAAATAAGAGCAATGTAAGTATTGTAGAACATGATAATATGCATAAAATGAAGTCAAACATACATAACATGATCAAAATAGTAACATGCAAGGGGTCATGATCACATACAAGGCTTTTAGGCTACACCACATAAACAAATGGCTCCTAGGCCATACCATCTTAAAGTAGGCTAGTGAAAGATCCTCCTACACGATGGTTCTCACTTGCTTTCCTCTAGACATGATCTAAGAGCCCTCTTGGCTTAAGCATGCAAGAAAAGGGGGTTGAAGATAAGGATTAAAATAGAGAATAGCCTAAGTAGGCTAGGAGGGAGAAGAGAAGAATGGGGTAAGACACAAATATAAAAGAGATACCACATTTTGCCTTCAACACACTTGTAGTCTTCCAAAGATGTTTTAATTGGAGCTTGAATGACTTCAAGAAGGCTTAGAGGGCTAGTGGGGAGTGTTTGATGGTGTATAAGGCTTTATATGTGAAGTGTATAAGCTTGGGGATGGTGGAATCTAACCTAAGTGTTGGAGGGATGAAGTGTGTATAGAGATTTCGTAGTTTTGGAACGACTTCAACAGAGCTTCGCATCAGAAATCAGAGTTGGAATATGCAAAGGGTGGTATGGTATTTATAGAGATTCTGGAACAGGCCTAGCGCATGTACTACATGCGCTTGGCCAAAATTTGACCCTGAGCATGTAGGACATCCGCAGGTACTATTCCATTGCCAAAATGACACGTGGCACCCCATGTACTGGATAAATCTCGACTATTAATCGAGAGTTGGTCGATCTGATCAAAATTTGAGCGCATGTAGCATACGCTCCATCACCAGGAAGGTTCGTCTAAACTTTGCCTCGATAATTGAGTCAATTGGGAAGGTTTCGGGGGAATCGATCGCACTCGGGATGTTCTCCCAGGGCTTCTAGTGAATTTTCATGTTTTTGCAAAGTTTGAATTATGTTTGGAAGTGTGAGATATCGTCTTAGGAAATGTGCATAAAAGGATAATTTTACGGAGTGTTTGTGATATGCTCCGTGGGTGTTCGAAAGTAGCCATCTTCGTATCGCATGATCAAGGCCTTCAGGAAGCGATCTTTTCGATCAGACCGTACCGTTGGAAAGTATTTTGGAAATACTTTTGAGAATTCCCAAATTTACGCATTTCTCAAGTCATTTGATAGTGCGTTTTGATTAGGGAATCGAAAAAAAAGTCAACCGTTGCAGAGCGTCTGTGAGACACTCCAGGGGTTGTCGAAAGTAGCCATGTTTAGGCCATACGATGAAAGGCTTCGGGAAGTGATCTATCCAATCAAGCCGTATCGATGGAAAGATCTATGAACGAGTTTTCAAGAATTCCCTTATTTACGCGTTTCTCAAGTCAGTTGATGGTGCGTTATAACTAGAGAATTGGGAGGAAAGACAATTTAGGCGGAGCGCCTGCGAGACGCTCCAGTGAACTTTTATCGAGTTATGTGAGTTTAGTGTTATAGGGTCCTCCTTGGGTTAAACAAGGGTGTATGGTGAAACTCTTTGCTCGAAATCCTAGGACCGACGCTGTTTCAGGTATATTTGGGTTTTTAGGGGCAAAACAGTCATTTTGATCAGGATTGGCTGAAAATGGTCAGGAATGGTTTGGTGTGTTGTGTTAAGTGTCCATGGTTGTTCAGGGATGGTCTTGGGAGAGTCTTTTACTGTTCAGCAGGGTTTGCGCAGTGTTGAGGTGTTCAAGGGTAAAACGGTCATTTTGGCTTGAGTGAGCCAGAATAGAACCGGATTCAGACCAAATCGCGTGCGAGGGACGCCTAATGGTTTAACAATATCTTGGAAGGATGGACTTATCATTTTGAGGGATTTTGAACTTTCCCAAAATGTGCCTGGAGGCCCAAAGGGCAAGTTTGGTCATTTTTCACTGAGTCGGGCTAGCAGGCGCCGGTGTTGACCTAGGTGTTGGTTCCTGAGACCGGCCGGTCTCGAAAAACTACCTGTGCGGTGTTGGTCTCCAAGAACACCCGTTCTTAGAGAACTACCTGTAGGGGTGGTGTTAGTTTCTGAGAACGCCTGGTCCTAGAAAGCTACCTAGAAGGGTGATGTTGGTCTCTGAGAACGCCCGGTCTCGGAGAACTATCAAATGACGAACATTCTACTTTGGTAGGCTAGCAGGCGCCAGAAGTGAACCGTCAGGAATTTCATGAGGTGTTGGTCCCCGAGATCGCCCAATCCTGGGAAGCTACCTGGATGGCATTGGCTTCCGAGACCGCCCAGTCGGGAAAGTTGCCAAGAATAATGGTGCTTATGGCTCCAGCAGGTCCTTGTGGACCCAAGAAGCGACAAGTTGGTTGGATTGGAGATTGTAAGGCTCATCTTGAACCTGCATGTGTTGTGATGTTAGAAATCGAACCCGGTCGGGCTGAAAATTGCCGAGCGGGCAAAAATGGGGTGCTTACGGTAGGATGTTTTTAAAAATGTGTTATGAAAATAGTTTTTTAAGTTGAAAGATTATTTTAAAAGGGGTCCTTGAATTGGAGCCTTGAAGCTTATTAATCTAGGCTGGGTTAATCTAGGGTTAACTAACTCGAGTTAGGTTAACCTAGGGTTAAGGTAACTTAGGGTTAACTAACTTGGGTTAGGTTAACCTAGGGTTTGATTGACCTAGGGTTAACTAACTTAGGTTAGGTTAACCTAGGGTTGGAGTGACCTAAGGTTAACTAACTCGGGTTAGGATAACCTAGGGTTAACTAACTTGGGTTAGGTTAACCTAGGGTTTGAGTGACCTAGGGTTAACTAACTAAGGTTAGGTTAACCTAAGGTTTGGTTGACTTAGGGTTAACCAACTTAGGTCAGGTTAACCTAAGGTTGGACAACTAGGGTCAGGTTAACCTAGGGTTGGAAGGTGATTTTGAAAGGTGGTTTTGAACTAGGGTTTTGACATAGTGGTTTTGGAAAGATGGTTTTATACATGAAATTTGAAAGAGTGTTTTGAAAATCATTTTATGAAAATCACTCAAGTGAGTGTTGGGTTCATATAGTTGGTATTTGGAAACCACTCAAGAGAGGATTGCTTTGGAACCATTTCAACCACTAACTCAAAAGAGTAAAACTTGTGAAAATTAATATTGAATAGATAATTTTGAAGACTACTTTAATTGAGAAATTAAAGAGAATGAATTTTTGAAAATTATTTTTAGAAAAGGGATTTGGAAAACTACTTTTAAGATTTAAAAAACCACTCTAATGAATAAAAGGTTCATATAGTTGATTTGAAGGAAATCATTCCTAAGAGGATACCATGGGACCATTCTAACCAGAATATTCAAGAGAGTAAAACTTCTAAAAATAAAGATGAAAATGATAGTTTTGAGAAATCGTTTTTATGCAAATTAAAGAGAGTAAAATTTTGAGAACTCTTCTTTAAGGGGGTTGTTTTGAAAACTACTTTTGGGGTGTAGAAAATCAATTCTAATAAATTAGGATTAATATGGTCAAGATGATGAAAAACCACTCAAGAAAGGGTTCCAAAAGACCATTTCAACCACAAGGTTCAAGAGAGTGAAGGTTTTTGAAAAATGATGATGAACATGAAAACAGGGCCAAGCATGCAATACATGAACATGGTAACCAAATGTAAAGAGAGGTCATGAAATCATACAAGGCTATAGGTCACACTAAATTGTAAAGTGCTCCAAGACCATGATATCTTAAAGTAGGGAGAGATCCCCCTACACGGTAGCTCTCACAAGCTTTTCTCTAGGCATGAACTATGAGCTCACTTATTTCAAGCAAGTAAGAAAAGAGGGTTTAAAATAGAGAATAGCCCAAGTAGGCTAGGAGGGAGTAGAGAAGAGTGGAAATGACAAAAATGTAAAAGAGAATACCACATTTGCCTTCAAAGCACTTTCAAGCATCCATGGATGCTTTGTCTCGAACTTGAATGGCCTTAGAGAGGCTTGAAGGGGCTATGAATGGATCTTTTATGGTATTGAAAGCTTAGTAGGTGGAGTGTATAGTGCTAGGGAGAGGTTGAATCTAACTTGGGTGCTTAGAGGGTGAGGTGTATATAGAATTTCGGAGTTTAGAGGCTATTTTTGTAGAGCTTCGCTACTGTTTTCGATTCTAGCATATGCAAAGGGGGAGGCCTGTATTTATAGGCAAATTGGAGATGCCTGGCACATGCGGTACATGCACTAGGGCAAATTTTGCGTTGACGCATCAGCTACATGCGCCAATACTGTTCTATTGTTTGAGCACCACGTGGCACACTTTGTACTGACTCAACTTAGGGTGCAAGCAAAATTTTGATTGATCTGATCAAAATATGGGAGCATGTAGCATATGCTCCGCCGCCAAAAATTTTTGTTTAAACTTTGCCTCTGTAATTGTGCAATTCAAAAAAGATTAAGGAAAATCGGTTACATCCATGATATTCCCCTACTGTTTCTCAAGAACCTAGAATTTTTGGAGAGCTTGAAAGGTGTTTGAAAGAGTGAGATATAATCTCGAGAAGCGTGCATGAAAACACACTTTTGTAGAGCATCTGTGATACGCTCAGTGGATATTCAAAAGTAACAGTTTTTAGGCCACGTTATTGGGGCCTCTGGGAAGTGATCTCTTCGATCAAACCGTACCGATGGAAAGTGCTCAGGAAATACTTTCAAGAATTCCCTAATTTATGTATTTCTCAAGTTGTTTGATGGTGCGTTATAATTAGGGAATTAAATAAAAAGACAACCTTAGCAGAGCATTTGCGAAACACTCCAGGGGACTTTCGTTGAGTTGGAAGTGTTTAAAGTCACGGGACTTACCTTGGATTAAACATGGGCGTATCATACGATCTGCCAGTTTGGTACCCAAAGCCGGTGTGGTTTTGGGGCACGCTCGGGCCACTAGCGGTATAATGATCATTTTGGTCAGAATTGATCGAACAAGGTTAGGATGGATTGGAGTGGCATATTAAGCATGCCAGACTATTCGGGGACAGTCCTGGAAGGTGTATTTACCGTTTCATGGGATTTATACAGTGCCGAGATGTCTAGGGGCAAAATGGTTATTTTGACCAAAATTGACCACAACGGGATTAGAATTGGTTAGGATGGCGTATTGAGCATGCTTAACCATCTAGGAACATTTTGGAAGGATGGACTTATCATCTTGAGAGATTTTTAACTTTCTCAAAGACGTTCCTAGAGGCCCACGAAGCAGGTTTGGTCATTTTCACCGAGTCGGGCTAGCAGACGCTAGTGTTGACCTAGGTGTTAGTTCCCAAGACTGCCTGGTCTCGGAAAGCTACCTATGCGGTGTTGGTCCTTGAGACTTTCCGGTCTCAGAGAGCTACCTGTAGGGTGATGTTGGTTCCTGAGATCGCCCGATCTCATAAAGCTACCTGTAGGGTGGTGTTGGTCCTCGAGATTACCTGGTCTCGAAGAACTATCAGATGATAGATATTCTACATTGGCGGGCTAGCAGGTGCCAGAAGTGAACTGTTTAAATTTTGATAAGGTGTTGGTCCTTGAGATCACCCGATCTCGGGAAGCTACCTGGATGGCATTGGTTCCCGAGACTACCCAGTCTCGGAAAGCTGCATAGATGGCGCTGGTTCTCGAGACTGTTCGGTCTCAGAAAACTGCCTAGAGTGCCTAAGAGCAATATCGTCTTTTTAGCTTCAAGTGGACCCTACGAGCCTGGGAAGTGACTAGTTGATTGAATTGGAGTTTGAAAGAGTCGACCTGAGCTCGCATGAGTTGTGATGTTTGAAACTGGATCCGGTCAGGCCGGAGATTGTTGAGCAAGCAAAAATGGGGTGCCTACACTAGGCAATTAAATTAAAGAAAGTTGAAACTAGATTTAAAGCAATTAAAAGGGAATTGGGCTCAGTTGATCCAATCATCCAATTCATCCAAAACTTTTAATGAGGTTTATAACTCAAATCAAATAAAACAATCAAAAGTGTTTGATTCGGAGGATTTAACTTTGAAAACCAATAATTCTCAAGTAATTAAAATTTGATTCATGGTCAATGGAAGAATCAAAGGTTAATACCATCAATTTAACTAGGGTCAATACCAAATTGGGAGATTAAGCATTGTATTAGCCAATCATAGTCAATAACCTACGTGTTCTAAGGCATCTAGCAATCAATTGATGCGAATGAATTTCTAGTAATTTTAGATTAATTATCTAGTAAAGAGTCATTGATTAATACCATCGATTTGGGTGATTAAAATCCCCAAACTTAGTCAACAATCTAAGTATTCTAAGACATCCACATGCAATTACTAAGAATTAGAAATCTAAAAAAATAAAACAATAAATTCATGAGATACCTCCATTGAAGCCCTTAGATTCCTTAAGTGACCTTCATATTTGGACCTAATTTAAGAGGCTAGTTACTTGAATTTATTGGAGAAAGCGTGTAGAAGTAAAAAGAAAGCATAAAGAATTTAAATCTAAATTTACTTAAATAATAAAAGTGTTTGGTCACAAGGAAAATGAAGGAAAGTGTAAGAAAGTGAAGAAAAATACAAGAAAATGAAGGAAAATTACAAACCTCTCTCTATTCTACTCCTACCAAGTTGAATCTATGCTAAAAATGAAGAACAAATAGGGAAAAAACCATTGGAGTGAGCTGCCCCATCGCCCCCTTCCTAAAACTAACCCTAAAACTCTAAAAAACTCAAAAACTTCCCCAAAACTCGACTTCGGACGTAAAAAATGCAATCTAGAAGTCGAAATAGCATCCAGATGATCACTGTTCACCATCAGGACAGTACTATTCACCATCAAGATCGAAACTGTTCACATTCGGACGGTCACTGTTCATCATCTGGACGTACTGTAGATGTACCATTCAGATGGTCACTTTTCACTATTCGGGGTAGCAACCTTAAAGTTTAATTTTGACCACCTCAAATATCGATTCACCCAATACATATTAGAGGTAAAGTTGTAGATCTTGAAATCTTTTTTCTAATGATGCAAAAATCAGCTCAATCGGATATTGGAGTAAAATGTTATGGCCATAATACCGAGACAGTTTGGACTTCTCATCACTGGTTTATTCGTTTGAAACCCGCTTTGATCATTTTTTTTTTTGCTTCAATTTGCCTTTATTAGCTCCTATAACCTACAAAACACACAAAAAAACATAAATAAATATATATAACACTAAAATAAGACAATAAATTGCGAATTAAAGGCCTATGATTATTCTTTTATGGTGCAATCAAAAGGCCCAAAGGAAAATCGACAAATCATTATTAGATTCTAGCATATTAGTGTCAACTTTCAGAAGAGCACTCTGCACCACCCCCATTGCCATTTTAGCAGAGTTGATCATAGACTCATGCGTTAGTATGCGACGGCTGCTAATATCTGGCTTGATGTCTATGAAATCGACTTTGACAGTTGCAGCACTAGCACCTCGACCGTGATCAATGGGCATGACTTTTCATTTTTTAGTAGCTGGTTCAGCATCTGTGACATTAACAACAAAATTTTTTTTTGACGACCTTATCGCCACTCCCCTCTTCTCAAGTTCAAGGGAATTGATTTCCAAAATGGTGGGAGGTGGGGATATGGACTTTACTACAGCAGCCTTCAACCTCCCTGACTTCTTCAACTTTTTCACCACCTTCTACAGCATCAGCTCCTTCAGATTCATCTTATCAAAAGAATCAAACTCTAAAGGGAAGACTAGCTTCTGTTTCCTCCCAATCTTGACTGCAACTCGATGATCAAGCACAATATATGGAATTGATCTAGATGCCGATTCAGAGGAACTCGACTGCTTAGAAGAGATATCGTCAAGCAAATTACCCTCGCCGCCAGAAACGATAACAGGTTTGTCAGCAGAAATTGGAGGCAACCCGAATGACGCCCAGCTTGGAAAGGCAAACCTCGAATTCTTTAGAACAACGGGTTCAACAGGTTAGCTTCCAGCACTTTCAATTGGTAGTAAGGTTACAGTATGCAAATCGGCAATGGTTACTTGATTGTTGAGATGCACGCGTTTTATTGTGATCCACACAGGAATTTTTGCGAAATCACCAGCTACACCTTTTTCTGTTAATTTCACGATCACTCCTTAGGGAACTCCTGAAGCAGTTGTAAAGGAGGAAACCCGAAGTGGGTAGTTAAGCAAGATATAGGGGGTCTTGGCAATATCACGAAGTAGACCTTCGCCCTGATAGTTCAGAACCTTGTGCACATTGCTCAAGTTGACTCCCCACGTCGCCTTATTCATACTCTTCTTACCAGATTCTGAAAAATCCAAAACAAAGCAGATTAGACGTGTACAAGTTAATATTCACCAAAAGAAAGGCATCAATGCAAACCTAATTCTCTGGGTGTTCTTCGGCGTCGTAACGATGGTATCTAGATAATAGGAAGATTGCTAAACTCCCAAGGGCCAGAAACCCAGACTCTGACATCGTCAACACCCTTACCTAAGGACGGGAGGCATTTCACTATTTCCCAACTCTTGTTAGTTGCGCTAAGGTAAACTTTCTAGCTATCACCCCCGACCTTACACAGACTGTAATAGAAGTCAAGCTCCACGAGGCCTAGGTTAACACCCAGGATTCGATTTAACTCTAGTATCCCTATGAAAATCCTATAAATGTTTGAGTGTACTAAGGACAGGGACACATTATGGTGGTGGAGAAATTTTAATAGGAAAGGGTGTAAAGGAAACCTAACACCACCTTCTACGATGGTGATCATGAGGAAAGGCAACCCCTTCTCCGTCTCTTTCATCTTATAGTCACCAGGGGCAACCAACTCTAGGTCGACTTGGTCAGCGATCATATACCTAGTTTTAAAAGCAGCAATAGCCGCCGAACTAACCACAAACTTCCAAAGGTAAGCCGCCATCAGGGGACGACCACAAAATCTCAAAACCAAAGCAAGAATGAAAGGGAAGAGCAAAGAGTCGCCCTTTTATAGCAAACCTTATTGCCTGTTCAAAGGTTGAGAAATTGTAGCAGTCATGCCACTCAGCCCACTAGTCACCTTAGTAGTCAATGCGTCGCAATCCCTCAGTTACAAGGCTGGTGTAATGTTCCCATGTGGTACACGAACCCTCCAAGCAGCAGGAGATCAAGGGATAGATCATAATGGCAAAACTCAGCCCTTGTCCCCCAATAAGTCCAAACAAGGTGTAAGGGCTTGGGGGGGTAATTATGGGCCGAACGAGAGCCAAGCCCAAGATAGAAAAGACCTAGCCTATAGAGGTCAACCTAGTATCACTGGCCTGGCGCTCAAGGCCTAGGCCAATCATGGGCCAAACCCCAAGAAGGCTAACCCAAGGACTTTGATCCCAAAATTGAAAGGATTAATGGGTCCAACAAATATAAATCACATTCCTAAATGGATTGGGATAAGTAAAGGATAAGTCTAAAGCATTAAACCAAAACCTATAAATACCCTACGCACTAAGAGGGTAAGATACGTTCACTTGAGTTCTAACTCTCAATACTTTATTTGATTCATTGTGATTAAGCTTGCTAATATATTCATCGGAGTGCCTTCAGCCCAAAGAAAGTCGACGCATTCTTATTGTCTCCTTCTCTTGTAGCTAGTTTCGTGCTCGTCAATCTGAAAATCCCACTTACAAAATTAATGCTAATATTAGTATTTGTTTTTTTTAAAAATTATATGGGGGTGTTTGGATGTGGATTTTTTAGCAATTTATGATTTTTTTTTAAACTGTGTATGGCTCCCTGCTTAAAAATGTTACTTTTAGAACTCGCATAAGCTTAAGCTTTAAACTTATAGCTTTTTTAACATGCAATTCAAACACCATTATCTAATAGTTATATAATTTTTTTTTTAGCTTACTCACATAAAAAAATACTTAAATCCCATAAACATAAATGAAGTATAAAAATTTAGTGGCATGTCACATAGGGGTGCACAAATAACCTGAAAAACCCAAGAATCAAACCAATCTAGCCTTCTTGGGTTGGGTTGATTTGGTTGTGGTAGGCCCTTGGTTCGGTTCTGGGTCTTAAAATTGCCAAATTGACCAGGGTGGTTCGGTTTTCGAGTTACCACCTTTCAGAACCGGAACCGAACCGAGACCTGATCTTATATAACATGCAGTGGACTTGTCACACCTTATTATTGCACACTTCATATAAATTGATACAATTTTTAGGGTTTCTTTGTCTCATTCTTTGCTTTTTCACTGCTTGGAATTGGAAGACTCCTCCAAGAATTTAATACATCTCGTCTCTCTAACTTCGATTGCAACGGTAAATCTCTCTCTCTCTCTCTCTCTCTCTCTCTCTCTCTCTCTCTCTCTCTCTCTCTCTCTCTCTCTCTCTCTCTCTCTCTCCAAACATGCTTTGATAGTCTGATATACACCTATATAAGCATTACACACCGATATACTTGGATCTATCTCTAGTCTTGTTTCATTCACTTTCTTTTTGTTGCTTTGTTGAGAAAATAAGCACTCATTTGATCTATTGATGTTATTCTTTGGATTCAGATTGATGAGTGTCTCAAATATAGCCTTATAGTCTAGGTTTTATCATAATTTTCTTTATTTGCCATACTGGATTTGCTTTATTTACCGAAGATTTGACGATAAAGAAATAAGGTTTCAAATTTCCCTCTGTGTTTTATTTTAAAAAGATCGATTTTTTTCCTCTATCTGAATAGGTTTTTTTGACCAACTTTTAGGGAATTTGGGGGTTTGCTTTACCCCTTGTGTTGGCCTTGCACCTATTCTCGATTTTCAGCCATGTATGAACTTATGATCAAATAATTACAGCAATTCCATTTTAGTTAGAAATCTTGGATGAACCCACCAATTTTTTTAAAAAATCAGTGGACTAACCAGCCGGTTCAATAAAAAAAAACCATTGATCAACTTTGACTTTTTACCCTCTTGAAAAAATTTGATGTATTTGTAGTTTCCAAACTAAGGGTAGAATTAAACAACACTTACCGCTGCTCCACTTGATTTCTTGTGTTTTAGTTTGTAATATAAATTATATTTAAATTAAGATATATATATGAATAAATAAAATAAATTTAATTTATAACACCAGTTGAACCAATTGAACCATCGGTTGAACCAGTGAATCGAGAATAGTACCTTACCGGTTTGATGTCTAGTTCGATTCTTATAACTATGGTACTAACTGTTAAACAACCGTTGGAACAATTGTTGCATTAGGACTATAGGTAAGTAAGAAAAAACTTGCAAAATCATATATTTGGGATCATATTACAAAAATAGAGAAAGAGGATGGTGGCAAGGTTGATAAAGCAAAGTGCAATTAATGTGATACAATTCATTGTTGCAACAGTCTTAATGGCACTAGTACTCTATGCAAACACTTGAGAAGTTGTAAAAAGTACTCTGGCAATATGGTGGACAAAAACTTTGAATTTCCAAAATAGTGGTCAAGAAGGGAAAACCCAGCTTGTTAATTGGAAGTTTGATCAAGAGTCGTGTAGAAAAGCATTTGCAAAGATTATTATTATAGATGAGTTGCCTTTCAAGTTTGTGGAGCGTGAAGGTTTTCGATACTTTTGTAATGTTATGCAGCCAAAATTCAAATTAGTGTCGTGGACTATCATAGCAAGAGATTGTTTGGAATTGTATGTTAGTGAGAAAAAGAAGTTGAAGAATGCATTAGCTAGTGTAATTCAACGAGCTTGTTTTACCACAGACCTGTGGACGGAATGCAAAATAAGAGTTAGATATGTCTCACGACACATCTCATTGATAAAGATTAAAATTTATATAAAAGAATTCTCAACTTTTGTGTAATTCATAGTAAAAAAGGTTAGCAATTGGTCAAGCAATAGAGTCATGCATGCTTCAATGGAGTTGTAACACCCCGATTTTTAAACCAAGCCCTCTAGGCTCAGGAAAAAGCACGGTACTTTTTCGATAGAACTTATTCTCCTAAAAGGACAAGTGTGACGGGGTTTGAACTTAAAAACTTGATTCGATTTAAGGGCTGTTTATAAAAAAATGGGAGTCACTACCTAACATAGTTAAAAATGTATTAGGTTACCTAAAGCTAATCATAATTCGAAAACTAAACTTAGGTTTTTCAAAAAGGTTTTGAAAATATCCTTTTTAAAAAGGTTTTTGGAAAAGAGATCTTAATAAACTTTTAAAAGCCCTTTTGAAAATGTGACTTGGATTTTGGTCTTCGAAATAAAAATCTATGGTCCGAGGGTTTGTTACGTTGAGAGAAGATATCCTAAGATCATCACCCTACCCCTCTCTTTCGGTACCTACATGTCTAATCACCCTTAATTCACTCACTTGAATAACCGCTTACTAATATCCACTTTAGAATTTTAAAAAATGATGTTTTGGCCATCACTTTTTGGATGAATGATGCATGATGTATGGTTTGAAAAAGATTTTAAAAAATATGGAAGATTTGAAAGGATTTGAGATAGAAATCTTGAACTGATTGAAACATTTAAAAATGGAACTTGGGTTAAAATAAAGGTTATGATCGCACCATATTTAGTTGCCTACGTATCTTATTTGGCAAAAATCAGGTCATTCGTAATTCAGGCTAGGGCCTGATAAAAAAGACGCACATTGAGACCTTTGGAATGCTTTGAAGACATATTTAGATCTTTGGAAAGATTTGAAGACACTTTGAGGTCTTTAGAAAGGTTTGATGACGCTTTAAGGTCTTTGGAAAAAGAGAACTTGAGAGTTTAGAAAATGCCTTTGAAATAGGACTTTGGATGTTTAAACTGTTTTTGAAATTGGGTTTGAAGATGATTTTAATTATTTTTGAAATTAACTCAAGGAAGTTTTAAAATATTTTTGAAACAACTCAAGAGAGTTTTGAAAGTGCTTTAAAACAACTCAAGAGAGTTTTAGAAAGGTTTTGAAATAACTCAAGGGAGTTTTAAAAATTTTTTAAAGTCTTGTTTTGAAAACTTTGGAGGTAGAGTTTGGATTGAAAATGCAGTTGTGAACTTGTCTTCAAAAAGCTTTTGAAAATAGTTTTTTTGGATACCTTATGAAAGGCCTGTGTAATATTTCATCACCTTTAAAAGGTTAGTCATTAAAGAACTAAACTCCTTTTGGGCTATGGGTTTTGAAAATATGTTTAGAAAAGGGGCTAGAAACTTCCCTTTTGGTTTTTAAAACTTAAGGATTATAGAACCCTTCTTGAATATCTCACTTATACTTAAACAATCCTAACAATGGAAAGATTAAGGCTGCTTCAAGAATGTGATGCTTGAAAATCAATTCTGAAAAGTGCTTTTGAAAACACTTAGGGTTTTAGAATTCTAATATGGACAACTTTGAAGGTTGTATTTTAATATATCACCTTCCCTTAGAGTTCCTAACTATAAAAGGTTAGAGACGCTTTAGGGCTGTGAGTTTTTTGAAACATTTTGAAAATAATTTTTGAAAAATATTAAGTTTCTAGCCACTTTAGTCAAGACAAGTTTAAAAGAACTTCTTGGAAGCATTTTTGAAGATAGAGTATGGAAGTATTTGAAGGAATTTTAGAGTTGATTTTTGAAATCTCAATAAGGTAGGCTATTTTGGAAAGTATACTATGAAAATAGTTTTGAATTGAAAGATCATTTGAAAAGGTGTCTTCGAATTGGAGCCTTGAAGTTTACCAACCTTGGTTGGGTTGACCTAGGGTTAACTAACTTGAGTTAGGTTAACCTAGGGTTGGACAACTAGGGTTAGGTTGGACTAGGGTTGGATTGACCTGGGGTTAACTAAGATTAGGTTCACATAGGGTTTGGTCGACCTAGGGTTAACTAACTTGGGCTAGGTTAACCTAAGGTTGGATAATTAGGGTCAAGTTAACCTAGGATTTGGACAACTAGGGTCAAGTTAGCCTAGGGTTTTGGAAGGTAATTTTGAACTAGGGTTTGGACCTAGCGGTTTTAGAAAGGTGATTTCGAACTATGGTTTGGACTGAGTGGTTTTGGAAAGGTGGATTTATGCATGAAACTTGAAAGTATGTTTTGAAAGCCATTTTTATGAAAACTACTCAAGTGAGCATTTGGTTCATATAGTAGGCATTTGGAAACTACTCAAGAAAGGGTCGTCTTGAAACCATTTCAACCACTAACTCAAGAGAGTAAACTTGTGAAAATCAATATTGAATAGATAGTTTTAAAGACTTCTTTCATTGAAAATTAAAGAGAATGAACCTTTGAAAATTATTTTTGGAAGGGAGGTTTTGGAAAACAACTTTTAAGATGTTGAAAACCACTCTAAAGAATAAAGATTCATATGGTTGATTTGAGTGGAATCACTTCAACAAGGACTTCATATGACCATTCCAATCACAACATTCAAGAGAGCAAAACGTTTAAAAATCAAGGTAAAGATGGTAGTTTTGGAAAATCATTTTTATGCAAATTAAAGAGAATGAACTTTTGAGAACCCTTCGTGAAGGGGGTTATTTTAAAAACTAATTTTGGAGTGTAGAAACCACTCTAATGAGCTAGGTTCCTATGTTCAATAAATGAGGAAACCACTCAAGAGAAGGCTCCATGAGAACCATTTTAAACATACAACTCAAGGGAAATCAAAGTGAAATACAAGTTTGAAAACCATTTCAATGTAAATAGAAGGTAGTAGAATGCAATGATGCAAAATGAGGTCAAGGGACTTAAGAAAGATTCTCTAGGGTGTGAATATTGATAGTTTGACTCAAGCTTCAGGGAACTAACTCTTAGAACTATTTTTAGGAAAACACTTGAATACGGAATTTGAGAATGGCATAGAAATAGAGATAGTGAAAGTTTTTGAAAAATGATGATAGACATGAAAATGGAGCTAAGCATGCAAAACATGAATATGGTAACCATATGCAAAAGGGGGGCTTATGAAATCATACAAGGTTAAAGGCCACACCAAGTTGCAAGTTGCTCTAGAGCCATACCATCTTAAAGTAGGCATGTGAGAGATCCTCCTACACAGTAGCTCTCACAAAGCTTTCCTCTAGGCATGAACTAGGAGCTCACTTGTTTTAAGGGTAGAAGATGAGGGTTTAAAATAGAGCATAGCCTAAGTAGGCTAAGAGGGAGAAAAGAAGAGTGGGAATGACAAAATATAAAAGAGAATACCACCTTTGTCTTCAAATCACTTTCAAGCTTCCATGGATGACTTGTCTTGAACTTGAATGGCCTTAAAGAGGCGTGAAGGGGCTGGAAATGGCTCTTCTATGGCATTGAAAGTTTTGTAGATGGAGTGTATGGGCTAGAGAGAGGTTGAATCTAACTTACATGCTTGGAGGGTGAGGTGTATATAGAATTTCAAAGTTCTGAGGCTATTTCTGTAGAGCTTCACTACTGTTTTTTATTGTAGAATATGCAAAACGGAAGACCTGTATTTATAGACAAACTAGTAAGAGCAGGCGCATGGGCAATTTTTGACTTAGCGCATGTAACATATGCGCTAGTACTGTTCCTCTATTTGAATGCCACGTGGCACACTCTGTATTGACTCAACTTAGAGAGCAAGTAAAGTTTTGATCATTCTTATCACAATCTGGGTGAATGTAGCATATGCTCCACTGCCAAAAATATGTGTTAACTTTGCCTCAATAATTGTGCAATTTCAAAAAGATTCGATGAAATTGGTCACATCCATGATGTTCTCCTATTGTTTCTCAAGAACCGAAAACTTTTGGGGACCTTAAAAGGTGTTCGAAAGAGTGAGATATCACCTCAGGAAGCATGTATGAAAACACACTTTTGCAGAGTGTCAGACGCTTCACGGATGTTCAAAAGTAATAGTCTTTGGGCCACGTGATCAGGGCCTTCGAGAAGCGATCTCTCCGATCGGACCGTACCGATGGAAAGTGCTCTGAAAATACTTTAAACAATTTTCTAATTTATGCATTTCTCAAGTCGTTTGATGGTGCATTATAATTAGGGAATTGGAGGAAAAGACAACCCTATAGGAGCGTCTACGAGCTGCTCCATGGATTTCTGAAAGTAACAATTTTCGAGCCATGTAATTGGGGGCTCCGGGAAACAATCTATTCAATCAAGTCATATCGATGGAAAGATCCATGGACAAGCTTTTGAGAATTCCCTGATTTACACATTTCTCAAGTCATTTGATGGTGCATTATAACTAGAGAATTAGGAGGAAAAACAACCCTAGTGGAGCATCTGTGAGACGCTCCAGGGGACTTTTGTTGAATTGGAAATGTTTAGAGTCATGGGACTCACCTTAGATTGAACATAGGCGTATAATGGGGTCTTCCAGTCTAATACCCAGAGCCGGTGTGTTTTCGGGGCGTGCTCAGGCCATCAAGGGTAAAATGGTCATTTTGACCGCAATTGGTCAAAAAGAGTCAGGATGGGTTGGGAAGGCATACTAAACATACCGAACTATTAGGGGCTGGTTCTAGAAGGTGTATTTACCATCTGGAAGGATTTGTACTGTTGTCGCGCCCTAGTTTTTTGAGGTCCAAGGTCCTTTCGGCTCGGAGACAAAAGCAAGGAACTCTGTCACTAGAACTCATTCTCCTAGAAAGACGAGTGCAACTAGGTTTGAATTGATTTGATTAAGGGATTTTTAGAAAAATAGGAGTCGCCACCTAACTTGATTAAGTTAAGTTAGGACACCTAAAACTAAGTATAATCCGAAGATTAAACTTAGAGTTTTTGAAAAAGATTTGAAAAGCTCCCTCGATGGAGGGTTTTTGGGAAGATAGGTTGTTTGGCAACCTTTAGAAGTTTTAAGCTCTTTTGGAAAATAACTCCATTTTGGTCTTTTGAAAACAAAAATCTTTGGTTTGGGGGTTGGTTATATGTAGGGAAGATAATCTAAATTCATCACCCTACACCGCCCTTTTGGTACCTACATGTCTAGTCACTCTTTGTTCACTCACTAGAATAACTGGTTATCATTGTCCACTTTATATCCACTTTAGAATTTTTGAAAACGGGGTTTAGTCATCGCTTTGTGGATGGACGATGCATGATGCAAGTTTTGGAAGAAGTTTTGAAAACATGAAAATTTTGAAGGAGTTTGAAATAGAAACTTTAAATTGATTGAAATTTTTGAAAAGGGGATTAGAGTTGAAATTGAAGTTATGACCGCACCATTTTAGGTTGCCTACGTATCTCATTCGGCGAGAATCAGGTCATTCGTAGTTCGGACAAGAGCCCGATGGAAAATAGGCGCATTAGGGCCTTTTGAATGTTTTGAAAACACATTGAGGTCTTGGGGAAGTTTGAAGATACTTTGAGGTCTTTTGAAAAAGAGAACTTGAGAGTTTTGATTTGGAATCAGATGTTTGAGTGTTTTGAAATAGAACTTTGAGACTTTTGAAAAAGGGGTTATGAAATGTTTTGAAATGCATTTGGAACCATTCAAGAGAGTTTTGGAAGTGTTTTGAAATAACTCAAGAGAGTTTTGTTGTCTTGTTTTGAAAACCTTAGAGGTAGGATTTTGAGATGTTAAAAAGGTTTTCGAAAATGATTTTTGAAAACACTTAGGACTTCGGAATTCTAATATGGACAACCTTGAAGGTTGTTCTTGATATATCATTTTTCCTTGGAATCCTTGACTATGAGAAAGGTAGGGACACCGTAAGGTTGTGAGTTATTGAAAGTATTTTTAAAGATAGAGTGTAGGAGTCTTTAAAAAGTGCTATGGAGTTGGTTTTTGGAATCTCATAAGAGTAGTGGGTTTTGAAAAAACGGGTTATGAGCATAGCTTAAAATTGATAGATCATTTAAAAGGGGTTCACGAGTTGGAACCTTAAAGTACACTAACCTAAGTTGGGTTGGTCTAAGGTTAAGGGTGACCTAAAGTTAACTAACTCGAGTAAGGTTAACCTAGGGTTAAAGTAACTTTGGGTTAACTAACTTGGGTTTGGTTAATTGAGGGTTAGATAACTAGGGTCAAGTTAACCTAGGGTTGGTTAACCCAGAGTTGGATAACTAGGGTCAAGTTAACCTAGGGTTGGTTAACTAGGATCAAGTTAACCTAGGGTTGGACAACTAAGGTCAAGTTAACCTAGGGTTGGTTAACTAGGATCAAGTTAACCTAGGGTTGGACAACTAAGGTCAAGTTAACCTAGGGTTAGATAACTAGGGTCAAGTTAACCTAGGGTTGAATTGGAGGATGGTTTTGAAAAGTGGTCTAATGCATTTGGAAAAGGGTTTTGAAAAACAAGTCATGTTACGCAAGAGACTTTGGTTGACGACCTTTATAAAGATCATTTCCATGAAAATTTGACTCTAGCCAAGAGTATGGTTTGTATGGTTGATGTTTGAAAATCATTCTAAGGAAAGTTTTCTTGGGACCATTATAACCTTTATCTTGACAAGAGTATGGATTTTAAGAGTCAACACAATGATGACAACTTTTGAAAAATCACTTTTAATGCAAAGATGAAAAGAATGAATATTTGAAAACCATTTTTGAGAAAAATATTTTGAAAGCCATTTTTAGAGGAAACCACTCCACCAAGTTAGGATTCCTATGGCCAATGTAAAAGGGAGAACACTCAAGAGAGGGTTCCATGGGGCCATTTCAACCACTAAACTTGAAAGAATAGAAACCTTAGGAATTAGAGATTTTAAAAAACCATTTTCATGCAAGTTAGAATGTAATGATGCAAAAGTGAGAGTTAGGGGTTAATAGGGGATTTTCTAAGGCATGGTTTCTAAGGCTTCATCCTAAACTTCAAGGGACCAACTCTTAGAACCCTTTGAAGGAGTATGGAGCTTGAAAGTGGCATGAAAATAAGAGTAATGCAAGTTTTGTAGAACATAGTTATAAACATAAAAATGAAGCCAAGCACCCAAGACATGATCAAGATAGCAAAATGCAAGAGGGTCATGAATACATACAAGGCTTTAGGCTACACCATATAATCAAGGGGCTCTTAGGCCATACCATCTTAAAGTAGGCTAGTGAGAGATCCCCCTACACGGTGGCTCCCACTAGCTTTCCTCTAGGCACGAACTAAAAGCCCTCTTGGCTCAAACATGCAAGAAAGGGGGGTTGAAGATGGGGGTTAAAATAGAGAATAACCTAAGTAGGCTAGGAGGGAGAAGAGAAGAGTGGGCGAAGACAAAAATGTAAAAGAGATACCACCTTTTGTCTTCAACACACTTGTAGTCTTCAATGGATGCCTTGACTTAAACTTGAATGACTTCAAGAAGGCTTGAGGGGCTGGAAGGGAGTGTTTAGTGGTGTATAAGGCTATGTAGGTGAAGTGTATAGGCTTGAGAGAGGTGGAATCTAGCCTAAGTGTTGGAGGAGTGGAATGTGTATGGAGATTCTAGAGCAGTTTCAACAGAGCTTCGCATTAATTTCGGAATTGGAATATGCAAAGGGGGGTGCTTGTATTTAGAGGCAACCTGGAACAGACTTAGCGCATGTCCTACATGCGCCACTACTGTTCTATTGCCAGAATGACATGTGGCACCCTTTGTACTGGTTAAATCCTGACGATTGATCAAAATTTAGTTGATCTGATCAAAATCTGGGCAAATGTAGCATATGCTCCGTTATCAGGAATGTTCGTTTAAACTTTGCCTCGATAATTGAGCCAACCGGGAAGGTTTTTGAGAAATTAGTTGCACCCGGGACATTCTCCCGGGGTTTCCGGTGAACTTTCGTGCTTTCAAAAAGTTTGAAAAGTGCTTGGAGTCATGAGATATCGTCTCAGAAAATATGTATAATATGGCATCTTTATGGAGCGTCTGTGATACACTCTGTGGGGGTTCGAAAGTAGCTGTTTTCATGTTGTGTGATCGAGGCCTTCGGGAAGCAACCTTGTCGATTGGATCGTACCGATGGAAAGTACTCTGGAAGTACTTTCGAGAATTTCCTAATTTACGCATTTCTCAAGTTGTTCAACGGTACATTTCAATTAGGAAATTGGAAAAAAAGTCAACCTTGGCGGAGCGTCTACAAGACACTCCAGGGGTTGTCGAAAGTAGTAGTTTTCGAGCCATACGATGAGGAGCTTCAGGAAGCGATCTATCCGATCAAGCCGTATCGATGGAAAGACATGTGAATGAGCTTTTGAGAATTCCTTGGTTTGCGCATTTCTCAAGTCATTTGGTGGTACGTTATAACCAAGGAATCGAGAGAAAAGGCAATTTGGGCGGAGCATTTATGAGACGATCTAGGGAACTTTTATCGAGTCATGGGTGTTTAGCGCCATGAGGTCTCCCTTAGGTTAAACAGGTGTGCATGAAGAGAACTGTTGTTCTGTAACCTAAGATCAGTGTTGTTTTGGGGCACGTTCGGGTCACCAGGGGCAAAATGGTCATTTTAGCTGGTAGAGGCTGGAAATGGTCAGGAATAGATTGGAATGTCATGTTAAATGTACTGAGTCATTCAGGGATGTTTTCAGGAGAGTCTTTTACCATTCGGTGGGGTTTGTGCAATGTTGAGGTGTTCAGGGGTAAAACGGTCATTTTGACCGGAGTTAGCCGGAATGGGATTGAAATTGTGCCGAATGGTGTGCAGAGTATGCCTAAGTGCTTAGTAGCATCTTGGAAGGATGGACTTACCATTTTGAGGGATTTTGAACTTTCTCAAAACGTGCATTGAGGCCTAAAGGGCAGGTTCGGTCATTTTTCACCTAGTCGAACTAGCAAGCGCCGGTGTTGACCTAAGTTTTGATTCTCGAGACCGTCCGGTCTCGGAAAACTACCTGTGCGGTGTTGGTCCCTAAGAACGCCTAGTCTTAGAGAGCTATCTATAGGGTGGTGTTGGTTTCTGAGAATGCTTGGTCTTAGAAAGCTACCTGTGAGGGTGGTGTTGGTCTCCGAGAATACCTGGTCTCGGAGAACTACCAAATGATGGACGTTCTACATTGGCAAGCTAGTAGGCGCCAAAAGTGAACCGTCTTGAATTTGATGAGGTATTGATCCCCGAGATCGCCCGATCTCGAGAAGCTACCTGGATGGCGTTGGTTTTCGAGACTGTCAGGTTTGAAAAACTGCTTGGAATGATGGTGCTTATAGCTTCAGTGGGCCCTTGTAAGCCCAAGAAGTGGCCAGTTGACTGGATTAGAGTTTGAAAGACCTGTCTTGGGTTTGTAAGTGGTGTGGTGTTTGAAAACTGAACCCGGTCGGGTCGGAGATTGCCGAGCGGGCGAAAATGGGGTGTTTACAACTGTGTTGGGGTGCCTAGGGACAAAACAATCATTTTGACCGAAATTGACCTGAACGGGACCAGAGTTGGTCAGGATGGCGTATTGAGTACGCCTAAATATCTAAGGACATTTTAGAAGGGTGGACTTACCGTCTTGAGGGATTTTGAACTTTTTTAAAGCCATGCCTGAAGGCTCAAGGGGCAGGTTTGGTCATTTTTCACCAAGTCGGGCTAGTAGGCGCCAGTGTTGACCTAGGTATTGGTTCCCAAGACTGTCTGGTCTCAGAAAGCTACCTGTGCGGTGTTCGTCCCTGAGACCACCCGGTCTCAAAGAGCTACCTTTAGGGTGGTGTTGGTTCCTAAGATCGCCCGATCTTAGGAAGCTACCTGTAGAGTGGTGTTGGTCCCTGAGATCGCCTGGTCTCGGAGAACTACCAGATGACGGACATTCTACATTTGCGGGCTAGTAGATGCCAAAAGTGAACCGTCTGGAATTTGATAAGGTGTTGGTCCCCAAGATCGCCTGATCTTGGGAAGCTACTTGGATAGCATTGGTTCCCAAGATTGCCCAGTCTCGGAAAGCTACATGGATAGCGTTGGTTCCCAAGACCGCCCAGTCTCGAAAAGCTACTTGGAGTGCCTAAGGGCAATATGGTCTATTTAGCTTCAATTGGACCCTACAGGCCTAGGAAGTGACCAGTTGATTGGATTAGAGTTTGAAAGTGCCGGCCTGAGCTCGTATGTGTTGTGATATTTGAAACTAGATCCGGTCAGGCCAAAGATTGCTGAGCAGGCAAAAATGGGATGCTTACACGGATATAGCAAAAGTGTTCAGGATCACAACTGATAATGCTAGTTCCAATGATACAGTTGTTGCACACTTGAAAAAAAAAAAAGATTTCTAAAAGAAATAGATTTGTATTAGATGGTGAAAATTTTCACATGAGGTGTTATGCATATATACTGAATTTAATTGTGAGAGATGAAATTGAAGAAGTGAAGGATTCTATTTCTCGAATCCGTGGTGGGGTGAGATACATTGGGAGTTCTTCACAAAGAGCACAATAATTTAAAACATGTTATGAGCATGAGAGAGTCTCTTCCAAAAGCTCTCTGTGTTTAGATGTACCAATTCGATGGAACTACATATATGTCATAGTGGAGTCCACACTAACATTTCAAAAAGTATTTGATCGCTTAAATGAGCAAGAACCACATTTTGCCTTTGATCTCAAGTATTGTTTTATAATATATTTATTTTATGGCATAGAATGGCATTGTTTTATAGTGTAATATACTTTTATCTAGTTTTTGATTTGTAGTTGAGTTACCAATGGCCAAAAAGGTGTTCAAGCTATTAGAAGAAATGGCGGCTAACTTAGGGATTTAGTATTGTGGTTGAAGTTCAATCTATTTGAATTTTTTCTTTTATTTGGTTGTAATTTGGTTATTGGATTGTAACATCCGATATGTTGAGTCATTGACTTTGTGTTTGAGATTGTTGGCTTGTATTACTTTTAAACAATTTTCTGCTCTTGTTTGTGAATTTTTTAATGTTGAAGACTTTGTTTCTTTTATTTAAGTTTGTATTTTTTTGTAATTTATTGAGAATGAAGTAGGTGGAACCAATCTGATCCAAACAACTCCAGCCAGAATCTTGAAATCGACCCAATCCAACACGAACCGATTTGGATTGGTTCGATTCGATTTTAATCATTGATTGGTTCAGTCCTAGTTCCAAAAATCTAAAACCAATAATTATTAGTCCAGTTCTAGTTTGGGTATGACCCGAACCAAACCGATCAATTTGCACCCTTAATGTCACATATGATTTGACTTTTCAAGAAATGGGTGTCAGATGGTTGGGGATTTCCAAAGAGTGATATGCTACTCTTTCCCAGTTGCCGTTTACGCTACAAAGAATAGTGAACACATGTCAGCATAAAAAAAGCGATGGTTAAAAAGCAGTTGATTATTCGATTGTTGCTAGTATTGCTCTTATATTGTATGTTTTAATCAATTAGATTAACTGAATTTCAATGCAGTATAAACTTGGACTGCTTTTCGATTAGGAATCTTTAGTAGACCTAAGGGCGAGACCCAGTGGTTGGGGGCTTGACGTAGGCTCATCTAGTCTGGCGCATAGTTACTAAAATGAGAAGTAGAAGCAGAAGTGAAAAATATTAAGGGAAACAAAAATAAAAAATACACCCAAAAAATAAAGTAAAAAACGAGAAACGAAAAATGATTAGAAAATTTAATAAGAATTTTATTAAAAAATTTTCATGAAACTCAAAGGAGACTTTTAAAAAACTTATTGAGGTCTTTAAAAAATTTAATGGAAACCTACATAAATAATTTCATAAATACGTAGTTAGAACTTAAAGAATAAAATTTATAAATATTAATAGTTCAAGTTTCCGAAGTATTTCCTTTAAGTTTTCTAAGCATTTTTGTTAAGTATTCTCATAAAAATTTGTATATATTTCTTCAAAATTTTCAAACGAGTTTTATACTGGTATTCAAAATGCTTTTGCCCTTCCAAAATAAATTTCTCGGTAAATATTGCTGGAGTTTGAAACCGACCACACCCCTGCATATGGTTACTTTTTTCTTGTACTAAAAAAAAATTAAAGAGTACTTGTCAAATCATTTGTGTCCTGTTTGTGTAAAACAAAAAATTATACATTGTCATTATATTAAATTTAAACTCAACAACTAAATCACAATACAACATAAACTGAACGGTAGATGTGGACTGTTTTTGGACTTGGAATCTCTAACGAGAGCTAAGGGTCAGACCATAGGTGTCAAAATAGGAAGTGTAAGCGGGAGACGTTAGGGGAAGTAGAAGCGGGAGACGGTAGGAGAAACAGAAACAGGAAACGCGGCCAAAAAATATAAAGGAAAACGGAAAGCGAAAAATGATTAGAAAACTTAATAGGAAATTTTTTCGAAACTCAAATGAGACTTTTAAAAAACTTAGTGGAGACCTTTGGGAAACTTAATAAAAACTTTGAAAAACTTAATAGAGACATTCGAAAAATTTAGTAGAAACTTATGCAAATAATTTCATAGATATTTAGTTAGAACTTAAAGAAAAAAATGTATAAAAATTAACATTTTAAGTTTCTAAAGCGTTTTTCCAGAATTTTTCAAGAGTTTCCGTTAAGTATTCAAAGAGTTTTCTACAAGTTTCTCAAATGTTTCCCTCGCGTTTCTAAAACGTTTCTCCAAATTTTTTAAATAAGTTTTGTACCCGTTCTGAAAACGCATTTCTAAAAATACGCGTTTTTCGCCCCCAAAATAAATTTCTGTGCAACTATGGGTCAGACCCGATGGCAGGGGGCCTTGAAGCTTGCTTATCAAATTCAGAGTTTGAAACCTGAAACACCCTATGTAGAATTTTATTTTTATTGTACTAAAAAAAAAACTTGAGTACTTAACAAAAAGATTGGGAGGATGGGCGATAACCGTATTTATTAAGAAGCTCCTGTCAACGGAGAGCAACTTATTTTCTCTAAAACTCGTCTTAAAAAATAACGTGAGACTCTCACAAAGTTTTAAGAGGAACCTCTAGGAATATTTTAGAAACGTTTCAAAAACTTTAATTTAATTAAAAATAAAGTTGTTAGAGACTTTAAAAAAAAATTATGAAAGCTCTTTGAAATGTACTTCTCATAATTTGTTAGACTTTCACTCTCAAATTTTACTTTTTACCAATAATATAATTGTTCTACAAATTTAATTTTATAGGTATTACATTGAATTGGTATTTTAATTGACCATGAAAATTTTTCAATATTTTTATTGCTATTTTTAAGGTTTTAAATTTTTTTAAATATTTAATTAACTTTATAACAATCAGCATTTCCTGTTTCTCATAATAGGAAGTTTATAATCTCGCTACCTAGGACCTAGGGGTGGGCATCCTGATGGCCCGCTCAAGCCCGCCCATCTTTTAAAGGGCTAGAGATTTTTTTAGGTTAGTTGGTGGACTTGAAAATTGTGTTTGAAGGCCAAGCCGGGCCCAAAATGTTATATTAATATATTTAAATTTTATGTTTTTTTATCTTTATTTTTGGAGAAAAATGTTTATTGAAAATATTATTAAGTTAAATTGGTGAGCTTAGGCGGGCTTGAAAATGATAAATTTTATTTTGAACAAGCTTGGAATTTGGTTTTAGGGCTGACAAGAATTTTTTGAACCAATTTTTTTGGTTTTAGGCCCGTTGAGTTCTCCCTAATTTAACGATGCGTCTAGTTCTTTTTAATTTGGCCTCGTCTTCAAGTTCTTGTAATGAAAGAGAAAATCAAGTTTGCCGATCTCAATTTCCTTTTTTTCTTTTTTCTGACTTTTTAAACTAGCATTGTCTTTTTTACTAACTTTAGTTGTGATTTTTGGTAAAAAAAATATATAATAAAAAGTGAAAAGCGAAGGTAGAAATTTGAATTTTAAAAGCTAGCTAAAAGAATGGGTAAGAAAAAGTGATCCAAATGAGTCCACCATATTCAGCAAGAAGCCACGATCTTATTCTTGGGGGCCAAGGGCAGGGTACCCTTGAAGAAAAGGCTGTTTTTCAAAAAAATTTGAAGCAGAGTTAAATTTAAGGGGGCTTTTTTAAAACAAGGTTCGTCCCTCACCACATTACTTAATCAGAGGAAAATGCACCTCCAAGGGAATTGGTCCTAGAATTGTGGATTCACCACCATATGCGTTCCAAATTCAATACCAAACCAACTAAATTACCGCTCTGGATCATGTTGCTAATTGGACGGTAATCCAACTAAAATGGATCAAAGTGAGAAAGTGATCCAAATGCATAAGCCACACTGCTGAAATCAGAATTATATTTGCAACTAAACCATGTCCTGAAATAAGGACACTGGAACCCTTAGTGAGAATGTACTAGTATTTTCCTCATCCTGGTTTATCATCGAGATTTCAGCATTTGAGCGAGAAAACCCATTGTTGTAAAAAATATATATATATATATACTGCAGCTCTTTTGCTGCTGAAATTGAAATTAAGTTGAGGTGGTGATCACACAATGTCCATCTGGTCATGCCCGTGGCTCATGCGCAGGCTGGTGCTAACTTGTATAAAAAATAGAACTAATTATTTTTTAAAAGTAAATATATGATCCCTTTATGTTTAGACTCATTAGCAAAGTGAACGAATCATGCCATATTTGGTGAAATAACAAAAATGTTATATAGAAATAGAATTGCCGTAACTCTTACTGTTTCTATCCACTTTACATATAAGTTGAAATCACAAGTAGGTTATGTGTTTACTTTTAAATCACAAAAGATAAAGTGTTATTACCTGTAAGCAATATGACTAGTCCCATATGAACGTTTCATCAGTTTTGGAATTGATTCAAAAGCAGTCACCTACCAAAATTCAACTCCAGAAAATTTTCACCTGAATTTAGTTCCAATCTTTTTCGAGATAAGTTAGACCAGATGCCATGATTCAAACTGCCAGTAAAGTATCATACATTACCAAGGCAATAGAGCCAGCTTAAGACTCCAACTACCATTCTCCATAGATACAGTATCCACAACAGAGGTGAAACTTCAACAATATCAGAAATGGAAAAACAAGAATTTTATCTTCATTCTCAAGTCATGCAATTTTTTATTGTACAGAAAACACGGTGGGAAAAGAGTAGGTACCAAATGTAAGAACAGCGATGGGGCTTTTCTAACTCGGCTTTATTCAAATAAATCTGCCAAGATAGAATGCCGGTTGAATGTTGGATTGGATTTCCATACCTTCAATTCACAGATTACATGGCCTTCAAGAAAGACCGATAACCCTCCCAGTGGATGTATCAAGATCAATGTCGTAGAAGCAAGGCCTAGTGGGAAGCCCAGGCATCGTGCTCATCGTTCCAACTAGAGGATAGATGAAGCCGGCTCCAATGCTTGCCCTTACATCCCTGATTGGTAAGACAAACCCGCTTGGAGCTCCTTTTTCAGAAGGAATGTGGGAGAACGAATACTGGGTTTTTGCCATGCAGATTGGCAGAGTAGAGAACCCTTGCTTGCTGTACATCTCTATCTGTTTCTCAGCCTAGTTATCCAGTTACAAGGAACTTGTGTCAATGGGAAGGTCAGTAATTTTCATGACTATGGATAAACGAAAATGGTGCACGAAAATCCCTATTGGGCAGTGCTTTCAACACCAAAAAAATCAGATACATTGTTGATAACATTTCATGGCTACTCAAAAGTCTTGGAAAGTAGAAAGTGACCTTCTTAACTATATTTGGCATGCCAATCTCTTCAACTTCAATGAATTATTTACAAACATAGCTTTCCAAGATCACCAGATGAGCATAGAGTTAATATCAGATTCCATAAGAAAATATGATTTTTGTCATTTTTAAAATGTCTGACAAATCTTAAGTACACCTTAAAATTGAATTTTTTGAAACTTTTTTCAAGCAAAGAAAAAAGAAAGATTTAAGTATAAATGTGGCCACTTCTTTTTTCACTTAAAACCAGAACTAAATTGGCATTAAAACAGAAATTAAAACCTTTGTCATCAGATTCAGTAGTCTTAAACATTAGTTTGCAAAAAGAAGCAAAGGGTTACCTGCTCTGAATATTCAACACCACTGGCACCATATGACTTCGCTATTGCCTCTATTTTCTCTTTGACGCTAACATCCAAAGGATATAAAAATTTCAATGGCTGTGAAACATTCTCACATGCTTTCTGCACTGCAATGCCAAGGTCCACCTAAGTATCAAAAGACAAGTTCATTAGTTTAACAACCTATAAGACCCATGTCCAGCATTTGTAAGGAGAAAATAGTAAGAGTTATCATAATTCATCACACAAACAGTGGGCATTCAGCACAAGGGGTTTACACATCAAGATGATATATTGTCTTTATCTATCTTTTCAAAACTTACAGAAACCAAATAAAGGTGGGGCACAACCAATCTGTGTGCTCCGTACCTCATCGCGTATCATTCTCTTTGCTTTTAATTATTTCCCATGTTTCACTTAGCTTCCTCCAGTTACCAAAATGCTCTTCCTTCTGATATTACGAAATAGCAGCATTATAAAAAGGACAGACCAAAGAAACTAACATCCTGCTTTCATATTATAGTATAATATAGACATCAATTTTGAAAAAGTTTTTGTGAAATTCTAAACTTAGCAGAACCCCAAGATATATAGCTTCATGAGAACTACAGCTAAAGTACACATGTTGCAGAACCCAGGTAGCCAACTAAATGAACAACATGTGGTTGCAAGTGATAAATGCTGTCAAAGACAATATAGGGGCATACTAGCCTTGAAGCATGATCTAGCATGTCCCAATTGGCAACCATAAATTAATCTATTTGTGGTATAAGTACAAGTATTCTTGGAAGATTTTGGCCTTTTAAGGAAATTTATATGCAGTTATACTAAATATCAAACCTTCAACAAACATTTCCTTTGTCACAGACTTCTCTTCAGGGAGAAGGAATAAAAGCAACTCCGGGACTGGACTCTTCCGAAAGTAAAAGGGAAAGTGGGTGATTAGTGTCAATTATCAAATTTTAGGAATGGGTTACAATATCATTAGTCCGATATAGTTTTGTGTATAAACTTCCCATGATTCTATTATTCATTTGGCCATTGACTTGTTTTTTCGAATAATTTTGCTGCAGTTGTTGTAATACTGATTTAAAATCACAAACTCCCAAAGCAAACTCGTGATTTTGGAAGAGACACCCAATCTTCTTGCCTCCCTCTCTCCCTGAAATTCTCCATCTGAAATTGAGTACAGCTAGAGATAACAGAATCAATTTCTAGAAGAATGCTAAGTGGATAAAAGCCACCTCATAATGAATGAACCATTTTTCAATTTTTCCATCAAATCCAGTACAGAAAACTGATGTCTTGGAAAACCCAAATATCTAAATTTTATTCTAGAAAAATCCCATGGAGAAACCATTTAAAAAATTTCACAAGGATAAATGATAATTGTCACCATCCAGTCGTATCATTTGATTTTATTTTTGTTATTTTCTTTTTTGTTTAAGGAGGGTACATTAATACCATTTTCATTATATTTCAAAAAGAACTAAACTGTTAGTTGGAATGATTAACTAACCGCTCCTTTTCCACCATGTGCATGATGAGTACAAATTACAGCATCAAATGCCCCAGCCGCTAAAGCTGCATTTCTAACTGCATTTAGTTCTGCCTCTGAATCTGTAGAGAACATGTTAACAGCAACTACGACGTTGACACCATAAGCCTTTGTGTTTGAAATGTGCCGGCCCAGATTCACACAACCAGCTTCAACTAGAGCCACATTCTCAGTTAAGTAGGCACGGTCAAGAGGCTTCCCTGCTACGACTTCAGGCCCTCCACCATGCATTTTCAGAGCCCTTATTGTTGCCACAATAACAGCACACTGTGGTGTTAAGCCACTATATCGACACTTTATATTCATAAATTTCTCAGTTCCAATATCAGCACCAAAGCCAGCTTCTGTAACCACGAAACCACCTGGTCCCACCAGCTTCAGTGCAATCTTGTCAGCCACAATAGAAGAATTACCATGAGCAATATTGGCAAAAGGACCCGCGTGGACAAGAACAGGAGTTCCCTCAAGAGTCTGCATCAAAGTGGGGTTAATAGCATCTTTCATGAGCACAGTCAAAGCACCTCCAACACCAAGATCATCTGCAGTAATAGGTTCACCAGCCTTGCTATTTCCGATCACCATATTTCCAAGCCTCTCTCTCATATCAGCTAGAGAAGTTGTGAGGGCCAAAACTGCCATTATTTCGCTAGCAACTGAGATATCAAATCCAGTTTCTCTCACCATCCCTTTTTCTTCAGGGCCCTGACCAACAGTAATCTTCCTCAAGAACCGGTCATTGACATCCATAACTCTCCTCCACGTGATGGAATCAGGGTCGATATCAAGCCTAGCAAACTTCTTGACTTCTTGTGAGGTAAGATCCTCAGGCTTGGCCTTAGATATTCCAAGCTTTTTGAGACGCCTAAACATTATGTCACTAAAGCTCCGTTTACCCGCTTTGTTTGGGGGGCATAACCGGTTGAAAAGAGCCTTATCACTTTGGCTTGATTCATGGAAAACTCGTGTGTCTATGGCAGCGGCTAGAAGATTGTTTGCAGCTGTAATGGCATGGATATCACCAGTCATATGAAGATTAAACTCATCCATCGGGATCACTTGGCTGTAACCACCACCTGCTGCACCCCCTTTGATTCCAAAAGTTGGTCCTTGTGAAGGTTGGCGAACGCAAGTGACAACCTAATATCAACAGAGAAAAGCCAATGACAGTTATCCATAGAAAATTTTAACCAAGACATGTAAATACGTAGTTATTTACATATGTATGTTGTACATCATCAGACAGTTCATAAGACAACTTAAAATCAACAAATAGAGGTTGGATTTCTTGTCTTATGAAGTAATTTTGCAGATCCACCTAAACGCGATGAGTGTTGGGGGAGTGCCTCTTGCAACGATCATCCAAGTTTGTGCCGGGGCTCCTAATTAACTCTTTTTGTCTAATATATCCTTTTCTCACACAGAGAGAGAGAGAGAGAGAGAGAGAAATTGATTTGGAATAGCAATGTTGATACCCTGAATACGCAATGACATGTAGAAGAAAAGAATTATGAATTCTGAATTTCATTTGAACAGTCATATCTGCAGTCCATTGATGCAATGTAAAGCACAAAAATTTCTTGGACCAGCTAGCTTAAACTCTGTACAAAAACTATCCATTTTGCAAATGAGTTCATTTAGAACAATAATCTGTTTGGTTACGGTTCCATTTTCGTTTTCGTTTTTAGTGTTCTCAGAAAGAAAAAAAAATGAAAACTTCTCGTTTTTAGTGCTCTCTGAAACCAAAAAAAATGGGGACCATTGGTTTCATTTTCGTACAAAAATTGTTAGAAAACACATTTTCTTTTGGCTCTTAAAATTGTGGCATTTGCTGAAAAATTTCGACAAGTTCCGAAACTAATTTACCAAACACGATCTTGGCAAAATAGTCTGTGGAACCAATTTACCATATGCAGGTTCGAAGAATATTAGAAAACAGGAACCAAAATCGTAACCAAAACTAGCCTAAGTTACTTTGGCAACCAGCTTATTGAAGTACAAAACAGTCACATAAAAGGCAATTCCACTTGGTTAGGGTAACTAAACTTATTATTAATCCATGAACACTTTGAATGACAATAGTGTAGCAGTAAGTAATGAGCATATGAGGGCTCAAGCTCATGACAATGAACAAATAAAAATAAATAAACCATGGGTTTGGTTTTGGCACTTTTGGCAGACCGATGCGATGCTCTAGAATTATAAAAGGGAAACTTACAGCTGTTCAGTAGAAGAACCCACACATGATTTGTGAATGGTGGACCTATCAATTTATCCCCAGAAAATGCAAATTCATTTTCCAATGAAAGAATCAGAAGGCAATGCAGTACATATATATTGTATGTCCAATATCTCACATTTTACAAATATAGCCACTTGACCTTACTCCCATCAATTTTTCATTAGGCCACCTGGCATTGCATTGCTGTTCTTTCCATTCTCACACAAGTATATAAGAACCGGAATGTTAGATGAAGAATGCCAAGTCTAATGCCTAATAAGGAAGCTTTCAGTCTTTTAGAAGTGCAAGTTTTCAACTTTGGTAAACTGACCTTCAATTTGATGAAAATGAAAACAAAAACGAAAAAATATGTCAAACTCTCCCACCTTGTCTTTGAGAACAATGTTAGAATATTATATAATGGCCATGAAGGGAATCTTAAGAAGCTGAAAATCTTTCTAGACCAAATAAGAATTGATTGTAATGGGCAGAAAGGCCAAACCCAGTGCAGAGGCAGAATACTAGGTCCGCGTAAAAGCAAACTCCCCAAATTTATGACCAACCTTTCCTTCACTGATCTTACAATGAACTAGGAATTTTTCCATTGCAAAACAGAAGATCTACGTGATCCAATTTTCCCGTTTAAAAGAAGATCTCTCTTCTTCTTCATTCTCACCGTAGGTATATGACCAGCAAATACCGACAGTCATCTTCTAACATTACCAACCTTTAAATATGGGTTTTCATAAATTCAAATGACGTAATGAAAAGAAAATTTCATACAAAAAGAAAACTAAAAAGAGAGATTTGACTGGAAGAGAGAATAGAGGAAGCTTACTCAACCAAAGGACCTGATCCTGATGAAACTACTTTTTCCCTGCACCACCTATCTTTGGAAGCAAGTGAATTTTCCTCCCAGCGAGACCAATCGCAAATGATTCATTTTTTGCTGTCTCTGTCTTTTTGAAAGAACTTTGGCTTTCACTTGTTTAAATATCCAGCAATCTCAGAAGTTGTCATTTTTTATGAATAACCATTTTGATGCACAAAAAATGTCTGGAAAGGGAACCATGAAATATTGTGGTTTTGGTTAACTTTTTTTTTTTGGGAGATCAAAATTCAAATTGAAAAACTGGACATCTCAACACCACTTGCCACAATGGCCATCTTAATCAACTCACTATAGCTCTCACCAATAAGAGATTTTCCCACATAGATTCAAGTCTAAGGGTCTGAATTCTGCAAATAGGATCTCATTGTCCCAATTCTCACGAAGCCACACAAAAATCATCCATCCGAGATTTAACTCAATTAAAAGTTCCAATGGAACAATTGAAGTAACCATTTTTGCAACGTAACTTGGTCAAAATTGTTTTCACATTCATCAGTGATGGTGTGTAGCACTTTCAAAGAGGCGGAAAGGGTAAAAGAAAGGGGAAAAAAAATGAAGACATGCTTATATAGGAGCTCATCACTTCATCAGAATGAAAAACTTAGTATCACAACCACACAAGAAAAAGAAAAAAAAACCTCAGTGTCACAATCACATCCAATTTTAGCCATTACTTTGAAATCCAATGCTGTAGCAAGAAAGTCAGGATATCTGATTGGCTGATGCCCTATTAGTGTGTCAAAGAGAAGAGGTACAATTCAAGCAAATTGGAATACAATCACAGTAGTCACATTTCAGAAACTAGAAGCCAAAAAAGATTGGCTGAGTGGAGCCTTTTTTGTTAAAAAAAAAAAAAAAATCCTTTAAATATCTGATTCTCCAGATAAAGAGAATATAAAAAAGTTTGTACTTTTAAGTCTTTAACAAAAGACCATTAGTTCTTCGTCAAGAGAAACAACATTTATTGAACCCAACTAATGACTGTTGTATTTTCCAAGGAAAACCTTTGTAAAGAAACATTTGTCCAAAGTAGGTTCTGTAAATATTTACAAATAAACTACCACAAGCTTAGGAGGCATTGAGAAATCTTTCCGTCTTCTAAAAAATTCACGTACCCTTACAACTTGTACACGTATGTTTATTTCCAACAACTTCACACCATATCAAGGCTCTTCATGCTCTTGTTTGAAGATTACATGAGCACACCCTCAAACATAAATTTTTCTATTTTCACCTCATGCAATTGGAATCATACCTTTATCTTCCAAGGAAACCATAGCACTAATATTCATCGTAAAAGGCATATAACCCCCAAAATTTACAGTCACCCAATTCAGTAGCATTCCATCTGAACTTAAAAATTAATCGAACTGGAAACCGAATTGGGTTCTATAATTTTCATTCTTATAACAGGAAATGAAATGGGGAAAGTTAATAATGGTGATCAAGAACCACAATAAATAAAAGTCACCATTGAATGTAGTGAAATTTGAAAATATATATATATATATATACAAAGATTTTAGAATGAGACAAATGTGTGCAGCACAAAAACTACCTTTTTATCAAGAAAAGCTCCCAAAGCCTGACAGAGACCAACAGTAGTTGTGGACTTGCCTTCTCCCAGAGGTGTAGGAGTAATTCCTCCAACCACCACATAATACCCATCCCCACTTCCTTGGAGTTCATCAATTACTGATAACAGCACCTACAATAACCCACATACCCAGAAATCACTCAATTCCAAACCATAAAAAAGAAACAAGAAACAGACAAATCATGTAAAATATAAACATATATATATATATATATATCACCTTAATGTACAATACCCAGATACCAAAACCTCCCAAAAGTTCCAAAAGAAACAACAGATCACTTATACATGTACATACCTATGTATTAATGCATAAAGACGAACATATATACATATATATATATATATATATATTTATATGAATATATATATCCAAACATGTTATTACCTTGGCTTTGTATTTGCCATAGAGGTCGTAGTGGTTGGGGCTGAGATTGAGGTCTTGGGCAATCTCGGAGATGTGGAGAGGTTCAACAGAGTTTGCAATATCTATGTCAGCTGGGACTGGTGAGACCACATCTAACTTCCTCACTGTCTTTGACGAACTCATATCTCTGCCTTCTTTGATGAAAAACCTTGGATTTTCTTCTATTTCTGGATTTCTTTGATTCTGGTCCAATCTATGAATCTACCCTACGATCAATTCCATCTTTGCAACAAAATTTTTGACAAAGGCTCAAAACTGAGAGAGATAGAGAGGTGTTTGAAAAGGACATCGGAGGTCGTGATTCTTATCTTGGTGAGGTGGGAACTGGGGTGATGAACGATGATTTGTTTATAGCCGCAGCGCAGTGTCGCAGACTCTTTCGCGGAATCTTCGCATAACACGTGTCTACAATTTTGTGGGTTCGTTGTATCTAATTAGTATTTTAGATAAATAAAAGATGACAAAAAATAAGACCGCGTTTGGCAAAACCAAAATATCTTTTTTATTTGTGGAGTAGGTCTGGAGATGCGGGGTATCGATCCCCGTACCTCTCGCATGCTAAGCGAGCGCTCTACCATCTGAGCTACATCCCCTGTTTGGCTTTTGCACCAGCAAAAATTATATTATTTCATGGTAGCAGGAAGGACAGAAAAATACAAATTTACCTCTTTGTTTTTACTCAATCCTCACTGTATTTTGATTCTGCGAGGACCACGACTTCAAAACGTGATCAAATTTGATAAGTAAGTTCAAAACTAATTGATTCAATAAAAAGAAATTTTAAGAGCTGGGTTTCGTGGAAATCAAAAACACTCAACAAGTGATAAAATAGAAATTAAGACTTGCAATTTAATATTTCAATAGAATATGTAACAATATTTTTTTTTGGTTTTTTGGCTACAAGGTTAAGGTGTCTAGACCTTTGGTCAAATACTTAGGGCCCGTTTGGTGTTGTTTTTTTGTTAAACTTTTTTCAAGATTATAAGTAAAAAAAAGTCAAACTTTTTTTTTTTTTTTGCTTTTCTGACTTTATTTTAATTAAAGATAAGTAAAAAAGTAAAAATAAAAAAGTCAAAAAAATCTAACTTTTTTTTGCTTATAAGTCTAAAAAAATCTAGACAAAAAGTTAGCACCAAACGGGCCCTCACTCCTGCTCATACAATATCAGTGTTCGCATAAATTATATAAACTTTTACAAGATTAACTTTCAAAAAGGGATAAAATAAATAAATGCATAGAAACAAGAAAGATGATTGTGAGGACATGTAGTTTTGCAATTTATCAGGCCTCTAGTGATTTGTCAATTGTCATCTTACATGAAGCTATTAAAAAGGCGACGGAGAGCTCTACTGAGATTACCTATAGAGTTCAACTTGAATAACAATATATTCGTAGCTCACGTGAATAGGTCAATTTTTTTTCTTAACGTGAACAGGTCATTAGTAGCGCGCACACACACACATATATATATATATGAGTAATGTTATATACTGTCTCACTTTATAATTTATTTTTTCACTCTTAGACACAAAGCTAGAAGACCTACATTAATAAATTTATGTAAGACCCATTCACTTGTGTCTAGGAATAAGTAAAATAATTTAAAAAAGAAATTACATATAATATTTTTTCATATGTATATAAAAATGATCATTTTGCCTCTAGTGACCAAAATGCGCCCCGAAACCACGCTAGCCTTGGGTATCGAGCGGTAGATCCCATCATACACCCCTGTCTAACCTAAAGTGAATCTCACAACTCTAAACACTTCTGATCCAACGAAAGTCCCCCTGGAGCGTCTCACAGACGCTCTACCAAGATTGTCTCTTCTCCTGATTCTCTGGTTATAAAACACCATCAAACGACTTGACAAATACGTAAACCATGGAATTCCTGAAAGCTCGTTTATAGGTCTTTCCATCGATAGGGCTTAATCGGAGAGATCGCTTCCCAAAACCCCCCATCGCATGGTTCAAAAATTGCTACTTTCGGAAACCCCTGGAGCGTCTCGCAGAAGCTCTGCCAAGATTAACTTTTTCTCTAATTCTCTGATTAAAACGCCCTGTCAAATGACTTGAGAAATACGTAAGTTATGGAATTCCCAAAAGTATTTCCAAAGCACTTTCCATCAACACGGTTCGATCGAAGAGATCGCTTCCCAAATGCCTCGATCATGCGGCACACAAATGGCTACTTTTGAAACCTCGCAGAGCATATCACAGATGCTTCGCAAAAATGTGATTTTGTGCATACATCCCAAGACGATATCTCATACTTCTAAACACCTTTTAAGCTTTCTGAAAACTCAAAAGTTCATGAGAAACACTAGAACAACACTGTGAACGCAACCGATTTTTCCGAAACCTTCTCGGTTGGCACAATTATTGAGGCAAAGTTTACCTCGATAATTTTATGTAGCACATGCGCTAGGGCAAATTTTACCCAAACGCATGTCCTATATGCACCAGGTCTCTCCAGGTTTGCTTATAAATAAAGGCATCCCCCTTTGCATATTCTAAAATAAAAAATTGTAACGAAACTCTGCAAAAATAGCTCTAAAAATTCGAAACCCTCCATATATCTCACCATCCAAGCACTTAGGTTATATTCCATCTCCCTCTATCCCATACACCTTACCTATATAGCTTTCAATGCCATAGAATACCTTATTCTAGCCCCCTTCAAGCCTCTCTAAGGCCATTCAAGCTCAAGTCAAGGCATCCATGGAGGTCTAAAAGTGTTTGAAGGCAAAAGGTAGTATTCCTTTTACATTTTTGCAATCCCCACTTCTCTCTTCTCCCTCCTAACCTACTTAGGCTATTTTCTATTTTAATCATCATCTTCTACCCCCTTTTTCTTGCATGCTTGAGACAAGAGATCTCCAGTTCATGCCTAGAGGAAAGTTAATGGGAACCACCGGGTAGGGGGATCTCTCACTAGCCTACTTTAAGATGGTATGGCCTTGAAACACCTTGATTATGTGGTGTGGCCCCCTAGCCTTGTATGAATTTATGACCCTCTTTGCATATGATTATCTTGTTCATGTTTTGTGTGCTTGGCTTTATTTTCATGTTTACAATCATGTTTTTCAAAACTTGCACTATCCCCATTTCCATATCATTTTCAAACTCCTTATTTAAATGTTCTCTTAAAAGTGCTTCTAAGAGTTGGCCCTTTAAAGTTTAGGATGAAACCCTAAATAATCATGCCTTAGAAAAGCTCTTCATTAACTCCTAACTCGCATTTTTGCATCCTTGCATTTCAACTTGAATAAAAATGGTTTTCAAATTTATTGATTTCTAAGGTTTCTATTCTCTCAAATTTAGTGGTTGGAATGGCCTCATGGAACCCTCTCTTGAGTGGCCTCTCTTTGCATTGGCGATAGGAACCCTAAATTATTAGGATGGTTCCCTCTTTTAAAAATGGTTTTCAAAAGTTTATTCTCTACATCTTTGCATTAAAAATAGTTTTCCAATAGTTGTCATTATTATATTGATTTTCAAAGTTCCTACTCTTTTCAAGATAAAAGGTTATAATGGTCCTAAGAAAACCTTCTATGAAATGGTTTTCAAACATCAACCATCTAAACCATATACTTGACTATAGTCAATTTTCATGGAAATGATCTTCAAAAGGGTAGTTTACAAAAGTCCTTTGCATAACATGATTCATTTTTCAAAATCCTTTTCAAAAAATGCATAAAACCACCTTTCTAAAACCTCTTTCCAACCATAGGTTAACCTAACTCTAGTTCAATCCACCCTAGGTTAACTTGACCCTAGGATAACCTAAGCTTAGTTAGTCAACTCTAAGTCATCCAAACCCTAGGTTAACCTAACCTTAGTTAACTCTTGGTCATCTAAACCCTTTTTCAAAACCACCCTTTAACCCTAGGTTAACCTAACCATAGTTAGTTAACCCTAGGCCACCTCATCCCTAGGTTAATTTAACCCAAGTTAGTTAACTCTAGATCACCTTAACCCTAGGTCAACCCAATCCAAGTTAGCTAATCTTAGGTCAATCCAACCCTAGTCCAACTTAACCCTAGTTGTCCAAACCCTAGGTTAACCTAACCTTAGTTAGTTAACCTAACCTTAGTTAGTTAACCATAGGTCACTTTAACCCTAGGTTAACCTAACCCAAGTTGGTTAACCTTAGGTCACCCTAACCTTAAGTCAACCCAACTTAGGTTAGTAAGCTTCAAAGTTCCAATTCAAGTACCCCTTTTTAAATAAGCTTTCAGCCTAAAAACCATCTTCATAACATACTTTCTCAAAAACATCCTACTCTGTTGAGATTTTAAAAATCCACTCCAAAACCTTTTCAAATATCCCTACACTTTACCTTTAGAAAAATGTCTCTTAGAAGTTCTCTTAAACATGTCTCAACTAATGTGGCTAGACACTTAACATTTTTCAAAACGATTTCAAGAGCTCACTATCCTAAGGTGTCCTTACCCCTTTTATGGTTAGGGATCCCAAAAGAAGGTGATACATTAAGTACAATCTTCAAGGTTGTCTATATTAGGGTTCCAAAGCCTTAGGTGTTTTCAAAATGCTTTTTTGAAAACAAGTTCACAAGAGTATTTTTAATCCCAAACTCTATCTCCAAAGTTTTTAAAACAAGACACCAAAACTTTTCTAAAGCTCCTTTGAGTTGTTTCAAAATCACTTCAAAACCCCCCTGGTTCAAATTAAAAAACATTTAAAATCATTTTCAAACACAATTTCGAAAACCCTTTAAACATTCCAAGTCCTATTTTAAAGGCATTTTTCTAAAACTCTCGAGTTCTCTTTTTCCAAAGACCCCAAAGTGTCTTCACACTTTTCTAAAGACCTCAATGTGTCTTCAAAACACTTTAAAGGCCCTAATGTGCCACTTTTCTATCGAGTTCTTACCCGAACTACAAATGACCTGATTCTTGCCAAATAAGATACGTAGGTAACCTAAAATGGTGCGGTCATAATTCTTATTTCTTCCCAAGTTCCCTTTTTAAAACTCTCCGTCCATTCAAGACTTCTATTTCAAATTTCTTCAAAACTTCCATGTTTTCAAACGTTTTTCTCAAAACTTGCATCGTGCATTATTTATCTAAAAAGTGATGACCAAACCCTATTTTCAAAATTCTAGAGTGGATATTAAGGAGATGATAGCAACCGGTTGTTCAAGTGAATGATAAACATGTAGGTGATTAGACATTAAGGGGATGATAGCAAATGTGATTAAACATGTAGGTACCGAAAGGGCGGGGTAGGGTAATGATCTTAGGATATCTTCCCTACACGTAACCAACCCTCGGACCATAGATTTCTATTTTCAAAAGACCAAAATGGATTTATTTTCAAAAAGGGCTCAAAACTTTCCAAAGATTGTCAAACAACCCATTTTTGTAAAAACCCTCTCTCGAGGTGGTTTTCCAAAACCTTTTTCAAAAAACCCTAAGCTTGATCTTCAGATTATACTTAGTTTCAGGTGACCTAATTCACCTTAATCAAGTTAGGTGGCGACTCCTATTTTTCTAGAAAGCCCTTAATCAAATCAATTTCAAGTTTAAACCTAGTCGCACTCATCCTTCTAAGAGGATGAGTTCTAATGTAGAGTTCCGTATTTTATTTTTTTTTAATCGAAAGGACTTGGTTAAAAATCGAGGTGTGACAGCTAGCAACTCCACTGGGGACTCACTTAGAGAGTTAGGCCATTATCATGTCTCTTCACCCTTCCCTCACTCAGAATCTCCGGTCTCTTTGTCCAGTTTTATCCAACTTTCAAAATTTTTCTAGGTTCCCAAAATGTTTTTCAAAATCATAATCTTCAAATAAGTGTTACCACTTTCATTCATTGCTTACATGTATGTTCTTGCATTAACCATCTATTTTATCTTGTATTGAGTTTTTTGAAAAGCTACTAACTCTTTACATTTTTGTTTTGTAACTGGACCTTTGTTCACATTTTATTTATGTAATAACTAACTACCATGCATGTAATGAATGAATAAGATGTGATGTGTGTTGTTGGTTCCTTTCCTCCATTTTCGAAAATTTCACACACACTTGGTGTGTTCTCTTGCATCTACAGTTTGCATAAATTACATGGTTATTACTCTTCTAGATAGAAGGGAGAATAGTATATTGACTGTGGGTGGATGCTATGTCAGTTTCTCAGCCTACTGTCTCTTGATAGTTCCCCTGCTTGAACCACCAACCAAAGATGGAGTTCACCCTTTTGGGGGTGGACGCCAGAGGTTTGAAGGTTCAAAGACCGAGCTTTTTAGGAAGCATTAGTAAACCCCCAACCTTATGCTCATGTAGCACCCTATGCATAGCCGAACCTATCCTAGATTTAGGACACGCGCGTCAATTTCAAAACCAAAGAAAAAAGGGCGACTGCTTTATTTTTTCTTATATTTTATTCAACTCATGCTGTTATGTTGTTTAATTTTTGCATCATAACTGCTCATGCATCTGTATTCATTTCAAGACAAGAGTTTTCAATGTAACTCAAGTCATTACATCCTCATGCCTCTGATTAACCCCCAGAGAAAGGCCTATAGATCTTCTTGCTTAAATAAAGCCAACCAAAACCCTTAAGGGTACCAAGACACCCTAAGAATTCATGGCATGCATAAAAGTCATCTCATAAAGAGGGGCCCTAATCCCTCTTCACTCATAGAGATAGGGCTGCCAAGGAGACAAAGGAGCAATCCAAAATCAAGGTCTCTCACCGACCTCCATCCAAGAAGGCAAATCCAAAGACTCAAGTGTAGTTTAGGATTTCAAATGTAAGGATAGAATAGGCGGAAGTCCCAAGGAAGATGTTCCCCCTTCTTGTTTTAATGTATTTTCAAAAATTCTATGTACAAAGAAAATTCATTTTAATAAAATTGTTATTTCGGTTGGACGAATGAATGTATGAATGAATGGCCACATGTACAGGTATGGTATTACATAATAGGGGTAGGGCTTTATCTCCAAAACTTAAGCCAGGGCATTATGATTAGTTCCCCTCAATAGGCAGGGGCATCCCTAAGTCATGCATTACATAAAATTTTTCCAATTAATAAACTAACATATGATCCCTTTTTTGCTTTTTCTTATTTTCTGTTTCTACCTTGTCTCATAAAAGATTAGCAATAGTTTTGAGTGAGACTACTTGCATTTTAGGTCATCATTGCTCCCAAGAAAGGAAAAAGAGGAACACAATTGCCTTTTGTACCCTGAACACCAATCTTTACCCAGCAACGAGCAGCGCAAATGACAAGCGAAGACAATACTCCTGATCAACAGAACAGCCCGATGACATAGGAGGAAGTGAATGAAATAAAGGCAAAAATTGATGAGATGTTCAAGCTCGTACAACTAATAGCCATTAAAGGACCCACCGTGAATCCTTCAGCCTCAACATCCCACCCCAAAGAAACTGGAGCTCCCCCACCAAGGGTCATTCTGCAAACTGACAATACGAGGAAGAGCAAGGAGCTCCCCAAAGCGGTGTATATCGAGGAAGGAGAAGAATATAACCCCGAAACCATCCTGTTAACTGCTACATCAAAGAAAGAAAACCCAGATCCCTTTGATCTCAAGATACAAGGATTAAAAGAGTCCCTACGTTGCCTACAAGGTCATGACGCCTTCAGTGGGACATCTTATGATGAATTATGCTTATTTCCCGATCACCCAAGACCACCCAAAATCAAGATGCCCGATTTCCAAAAGTATGATGGAAGTGGGGATCCTGTGGCTCATCTAAGGCTATACGTAGGCGCGATAAGCGGTCATGAGAATGACCCCAAACTCCTAATGCAGTTATTTCAACATAGCCTAACTAAGCTCGCCTTACAATGGTTCGCTCGTTTGGACCTGAGAAAGATAACAACTTGGAATGAGTTGGTCACGGCATTCTGATCCCAATAACGACATAATAGTGACCTCACCATAGATAGGTGTGCCCTGATGATGATGACCTGAGGGGAGAAAGAAAACTTCAAAAGCTATGCTCTAAGATGGAGGGAGGCAGCTGCTCAAGTCAACCCCTCGCTAGTGGAAAAATAGTATGTACAGCTATTTGTGAACACCTTCCAAGGCCTGTATTATGAACGCTTATGTCTGAGCATTGGGAAGAGTTTCTCTAAGCTAATCATGTAAGGAGAAATGATCGAGAATAGATTGAAAACTGGTAAAATCATAGACCTTTACGCTAAGATAGGTAAGGGGTTCGCAAATACAGCTAAGAAGGTAGCAACCACTAGAGGAACTAGCAAGAAAGAGGGAAAGGTATCTTCTATCCTGCCAAACACAGCAGCAACCATACTATCCCTAATATCAAGCTCGACCGCAACCTCCTGCTCCTATCGTCAACATTCCTATCGCCAATGTCCAAGCACTTGCTCCTGGACCTGTCACAGCCTAACTGCACCTCAACCATAACAGAAACAACCGGCAAAACTGAGAATTCACTCGCCTAGCATGTACTTAAACAAAGGCATACCATGAGCTCTTTAAAGCCAAGCACCTAAACCCCATACTCCCGCGACCGTTGCCAAGCCTGTTGCCTCCAACTTTCAATCCTGCTCTTACCTATGAATATCATTCTGGGAAACAAGGGTATGACACAGAGTCTTGTTTTTCTTTGAAGCATAAAATCCAAGACCTTATTAATAGTAAGGTCATCAACACTCAAGAAGCAAAACCAACCCCCACGCCTAATGTCATAACAAATCTCCTACTGGAGCATGCTGTCAACATCATCACAGAGGGGGAAGCAGACCCAGACAACATCATAGCTGTGGAATATTTCGAGGGAGAGTCAGACACCGAGGAAAAAAGTGATTGGGAAGAAGAGCTATCGCCATGCCTTATCTATCTTTACAATGGAGAACATGATCCCCTTAACTGGCCTGTGGAAGAGCCCATGGAAGATATTCCCACTAATATTATGCCTGCCAATGGTTGGGGAGATGAATTTCTGCACCCCAAATATGCTGAAGTTGAGCACTGCTTAAAAGAGGATCTCTTCAATTATGAGGATATGGGCTGGGGCATCGATGAGCCAAGAATACCAAACCCACCGTTCGAGTTCAATGAAGGTGATCTAGATAGCCTGTTTGCTGAAATCAACAAAGAAGAAGTTGAAAAAGAGAAAATCAAAGAGAAGCCACCGCAAGCCCTGGAAGAAAGCTTGGGCACAAAACCCCAGGAGGTTGAGCAAAAGAAAACCGACCAACCAAAGGAAGGCCATTAGGGATCGCAAGATGGGAAATGCAACCTTAATGACCCAGTTGGAGAAGGAAAAGTAAAAGAAGGCATCACAAATTGCACTATGACCGCTCACCTCTACCACTCCACAGTTAAAGCGTCAATCCGTCCAACATAACCAAGTGAAGAAGTTGGCAGATGGAGAATGGAGGATGCTGGCGTGGTCCCAAAGCCCACCTGAAGAAGTGACTATCAAAGGGGCGTTCTTTTGTCAAACTTTACCCTTACTTCCCCGTTAATTCTATTTTGTTAACTTTACTTTTAATTCTACCTTTTGTTAATCAAGAGCTTATCATGTACACAAAACCTTTGAAATGAAAGAAAAAGAATCTGAAGTTTACATTTATCATCTTCGGTACTCGTCTTTTCTTAGAAGTTTTCCCTTTCATTGTTATACCTTGACTTGAAAATGGGGATAGTACGCGCATCCTCACCAGTGGGGACCATTTTTGTTCCAAAGAGAGGAGGCACTGAAGAAAGAAAAGAGAGAGAATGGATCACAGAGAAAGGTGGCACTTGGAGGATGCTATGACAAAGTAGTCGACAGTTAGACCCTCAAAAGGAAGAGAAGCCATCATTTCAAATTCCCTAATGGCAAAGCAAATCCTTTGAACAGCCCACTCGAGCTGTAAGCAGTTTTCATTCAAACACCCTAACTAGGAACCACCCCCCACACTAGGGCAGGTACGAGTAACGTAACATTTAAACTAACATTCACTTATCTCACAGGATGACACTAAAGTTCTAGGACTGAACTTCATGAACTAAGCAATCTTGTCTAAAAAGAAGAGAGGCCATCTATTCTTCTACCATACAATTAAAAGAATCTCCTTGAAAAATCCATTTTAAGCCCAATTACGTTCCTTCGACAAACCTGACCTGGTGATCACCACCCACAATGGGCGAAAGTAAATTTGAAAAGAAAAAGGAGGAAAAAGGAATGTGAGATAAAAGAAAGCTTCCTCGTATATTGAAAGAAGGAGAACACAATACGATACTATAAAAAAAAATTAAAAATAAAATGAATGATGAGACACCCTAAGAAATCAACAGACTGTGCAAATAGTAATACCGGGCAAAACCAAGAGAGACAGTGAACTCTGTGTGGGTGAAAGTTCAAAAGAGAAAACTGACAAGGAAAAGACCCAAAGGAGAAGAAGTGTTGCAAAAGTGAGCACTGGTCTATGATAAACCCGGAAAGAGTGCAGCACATTAGGCCTTCAATACCCTTCCTTTCGAAAACCCCATAACCTAGCCATAATACAACCCAAGGCAGAGTCCTCTCAGATCAGAGAAGATTGTTTAGTCTAAACAAGCTCAAAAGAAAATAACAACATCTAAAAAAAAAAGGAGGGTAAACAAAATAGCAAAAGCTTACTCAAGGTGGTCCTAGTTCTTATTATCTCCGCTAAGGAATAGAGAAGTTGTTTAAGCCTGCATACCCTTCATTTCTTACCCTCGGCCTAGCCTACATTACACTCTAAAGTAAAGTCTTCTCAGATTGAGGATGGAAACTGCTCATTCCTTTGTCAAGGGCTACTTTAGTGGTCGCCTGGAGAGTTCACTAGTCCAAATGTGGGACTCCTGAAAGGAAGTCAAGTGAGAAATGGGTAAGATTTTTCCCTTTTTGGATAAGAGAGAAGAGAAATAGGTCTGGAAATGGAAACCCAAAAAAAGGGGCAACTAATATCTTGTCATGACAAGAAAAGGGCATAACAAAGAAGGGAGTCTTCGAGGAAAGAGCAAAAGTCTAAAATGACCAACTCCTAGTGGATACTCGGTTAAACCCAAAACAAAAAATTTTGGAGCCCACCTCGAGGCCTGTTTTTGTAAATTTTGTATATCTGTGTGCTTTGCCTAAATCTATACATACAATATTACACCCACATTTTTCAAAGCTCATGCACACCCACCATTTCTTGTGTGTGTTATGGTTCCTGCATTCCTATGTTTACATTCCTGCTCTTTATATTTTCGCATGCATACATATAAGACACGACTAAAAGAGAAACCGATCATCATCCTATGTAAAGAACAATAATAATATACATAGAATCATCATACAATCATCATCCACAAGGGCCAACACATGGCCTTAAAATATGAATAAAGCTGCCAGTCTAACAAAGCTACAACTATGTCAGCAGGGGGAAAAAGGCACCTCATGGAGTAGGGTCGCCATCCAGGTCAAAGTCACTAGTATCTAGCACATATGGAGAGGGTTAGCTGGAAGAAGCTCCGGCATCATAAGGGCCCTAACCAAGGAAAACAAGTAGAAATAAAACCCAGCATAAGAATACAGAAGATGCATAAGGAACATGAAAAATGAATCATAAATAGCATACCCAGCGGGCCTCCATTAAAGATATGTGGGCAGTTAGAGCCTCCACCTCAGCGCGATACTGGTCTCGCGCCTAGCAAGTTGCTAAATACTCCTCCTCATAAACAAGGCCCTAGGCTCGACTCCATAACTCGACCACTTCATGACCGGCCACCTGCCCTCCAACTACTAGATCTAGCTGAGTAAAGGCACCAATAGACCTCACCCTGAAATGAGCCTCGTAGTCCACACTGGGCGGAAGGAGGAAGCGGTCGCCGAGCACCCCAACTATATAAGGAATCTTAACACCAACTCGATAAAATCCAAACATATACTGGGAAAGATCCATAGCAGCACAGAAGTCGATGTGTAGCTGTGGCCAATGACTCTCTCCCAAGTACGTCTCCCATAAAAAAGGGCCGAGGAAGGTGCCCGCGACATAGATAAAAGAATGAGATGCCTCATGCCAACATATTGAGAAGATCGACGGTAAGGCGCCCAAGACACATCTCAAGGTCTCAACAGCTCCAGGTTAGCCCGTAGGGTGACAAAGTCTATAAGTAGGGACCGTTGGACCACCTGATGTCTGGCCAACCTTGTGGCTCGCGGGAATGCATCTGCGGCTAGTACCTCTGGCCGGCGAACAGGCAGATACTCATAACTCCACCATATCAAAAACGGCCAAAAACCCGTCAAGCTTCCCCATGCCCCAGATGTCCTCACTCTTATCCCCCGTAAGAAACTGGCAAAAGTCCAATGCATCCAGGTCAACTACTAGGCTTACCAAGGGTAAAGGAATGGTCGACTTATTATTGTTGCAAAAGCAACTAAAGACGATGTATAATACCAGCCGGCGCCTCATGATGACTTGATTAGCTAAGGAGGGCTCGGGAGTGAACGTTGTCTCCACTGGGCATAGAAGTGAAGCCGAAAAACTCGAGCCCATAATCCCTAGTAAACCCAAAAAGAAGTTGAGCCTCGTCAATGGTCACGACCTGTAGGGAAATCGGTACACCCCCAAAGGCAAGCCAATAATCATAGTCCAGTTGACAAGAGTAGGCCCAGCTTGAAGCCTAGCAATTGTACAGTCCCAATCTCCCCAAACCACCGCTCTAGTAGCCTGACTGCTATCCTATGGTCCAGCCTGTCCGTCTTAAGTGTCATAAAGGCACCAAAGTCGATCCGGTGAAGGAAGTCCTGATAGGATGGGGCTGATGTCTGCATAGCTCTCAAGGCTGAGATACTAGCCCCTCTAAATGAACTGTGAGTAGATGATGGCATCTGGCCATAACGTGAATACAAGCTCAGGTGATAAGCCAAGTCTTGCAATGGCGAGATGTCAGAGATCGCCAACTAGTCATCTGTGAAGGAAGTATCCCTTCGCTTGTTGCGAACGGATGCCATGCTATATCCTGTTTGTGGATCAACGGCCGAATCGACGTTCCCTTCAACCCTCTTATCTAAAGCAACTGAGGGCTATCCTATCGCAGAAGTACCACTCGAGGCCGTCCTACTCGTAGACCGCTGGGGCAGACTACTGCCACCTCGGGTGGAACTGCTCCTACTGCCGCTACCTTTCATGGGTTTAATCCGTGGCGCCTCCTGTCAAAACCATCATCACCCGCCTCTGAGATCTTGAAAAAGCAACAACATGTAGAAAGTTGATCAACCACAGGATATGCATGAAAAGTAAAAAGATATATACACAAGGGAAACAAAGAAAAAAAAAAGAAAGAGAAAAAAAAGGAAAAAAAAAAAGGGCTAAAGACCTATCCATTCCCCTAATTCTATTACAAAAATATCAAGTCAGTTTCTCGGGCTTTTTCCTTCAAAAGCCCCGTTTCAAAGTTTTCTATGGTTTTCCCGAGCTTTTTCCTCAAAAAGTCTCATTTCAAAATTTCAAAGCGATTTTTTGGGTTTTTCTATTCAAAAGCCCTGTTTCAAAATGGTTTCTAAGGGCATTCTGGGCTTTTCCCTTAAAAAAGTTTCGTTTTAGAGTTTTGAGCCGATTTCTCGGGCTTTTTCCTTCAAAAGCTCTGTTGCAAAATGCTTTCCAACGGTTTTCCCAAACTTTCTCCTTAAAAAGTTTCGTTTCAAAATTTTAAACCGGTTTCCCGGGCTTTCTCCTCAAAAGCCCCATTTTAAGATATTTTCTAGCGGTCTTTCGAGCTTTTTCCTTAAAAAGTTTCATTTCAAAAGTATCAAGTTGGTTTCTTAAGCTTTCTCCTTCAAAAGCCTCATTTCAAAGGATTTCTAAGGTTTTCCGAGCTTTTTCCTAAACCAAAAAGTCTCATTTCAAAATTTAAACCAATTTCTAGAGCTTTCTCCTTCAAAAGCCCCATTTCAAAGGTTTTTTAAGGTTTTTCAAGCTTTTTCCTAAACAAAAAAGTCTCATTTCAAAACTTTAAACCAGTTTCCTGGGCTTTCTCCTTCAAAAGCTCCATTTCAAAGGTTTTCTAAGGTTTTCAGAGCTTTTTCCTAAACAAAAAAGTCTCATTTCAAAATTTTAAACCGGTTTCCTAGGCCTTCTCCTCAAAAGCCCCGTTTCAAAGTTTTCTACAATTTTCCCAAGCTTTTTTCACAAAAAGTCTCATTTCAAAATTTCAAACCAGTTTCTCAGGCTTTCTCCTTCACAAGCCCTGTTTTAAAGATTTTCTACAATTTTTCAAGCTTTTTTCTCAAAAAGTTTTGTCTCAAAGTTTCAAACCGGTTTCTAGGGCTTTCTCTTTCAAAAGCCCCGTTCCAAAGTTTTCTAACGGTTTTTTGAACTTTTTCCTCAAAAAGTTTCATCTCGAAGTTTCAAGTCGGTTTTTCAGGTTTTCTCCTTCAAAAGCCCCTTTTCAAAGGTTTTCTAAGGTTTTTCGTGCTTTTTCCTGAACAAAAAGTGTCATTCCGAAAATTTCAAGTTGGCTTTTTCAGGCTTTCACTTTCAAAAGCCTAGTTCCAAAAATGTTTCCTAACAGTTTTTGGGCTTTTCCTTTAAAAAGGTTCTATTTCAAAGTTCCGAGCCAGTTTCCTCGACTTTCTCCTTCGAAAGCCTTGCTTCAAAAGCTTTCTAAAATTTCAGTTTCTCCGAGCTTTCTCCTTCAAAAGCCCAATACTCAAAATAACTGCTTTTTCTAAGAATTCTAGAGTTGAATGTTGAATTTCTAAAGGGAATCAATACTTTTTGAAAAATTTCGGTAGAATTTCACCTTAAAAAGTCACTATCCCAGAATTCAACAATTCACAAACACGTATCACTAGGGCTTTCCGAGCCTACAACCACGTCAACTGATACCATCCCGTCCTCCGTAACACATGATCCATGATTAAAAGTGAATTTTCGAGACAAGTTCTTTGGTTTTCAAAATTTTTCAATTTTGTTTTTATTTCTAAAAATTATTGAAAATTCCTGAAACACTCAAAAACCTACCCCCACAATTTTCTAAAAACATCCTACAATTTTTCTACATTTAACCGGGTTTGTTCTCTAGTTTCTCTAAATTTCTCCTATTTTTCCTAATTTTTAAAAATTCAAAAATTTAAAATTTTTTTGAAAATTACGAAACTTCATACGGTTATTCCACAAATTTCTCTAAAACACCCAGTACAAAAATCATGCACAAACAAGCAAAGCCCAAGCCTATAGAGTCGATTTTCCCAACCCTACAGAAAACCCTTTTACACAAACAAGCAAAATCGCACAAACCCACTCAAATCTTCACAAAATCGCAAAAACAGTCCGCCCATTGGATTCTAAACATCCTAAAGCATAAATTTACACTAATCATACGCAAAAAATGGATACATATGCATCAAAATTGACAAAATTTCAAAAAAACTAACCTTTGAATTCTTCGACGAGAAACGAGCTTTCCGACGAGAAACGAGCTTTCCGACGAGAATCCAGTGACAATGTCGACTTTCAATGAGCACCTGACGTCTCCTGACACTTCCTCGACGATCCCCGATCAAAATCCCTAAAAAAACCCTCGGATGGATGCTCAAGTCTTTCTCCAAAAATCAAAACCCGCAATGAAAAACGCGAACCTACTTTGTTTTAAAACCCACAGCCTAGCGCATGTAGCAGATGTGCCAGAAGGAAAATCGACCTGGTGCATGTGCCACGTGCACCAGGGTTCTTTTCAAATAGGCGCATGAGCTACATGCGCCCAACCCTTCAGCTTCCCGCCAAAACCAACTTTCAATCCTCTAAGTGGCAAAAATCATTTTCGAGGCTTTCAAAATCCAAAAATCAAGCTTCCAAAAATTTGTTTTCAAAAACCAAGTGTTCTGGGCCAAACTTCATCAAACCGGCATTTTCAAAACTCGGACCCTGGATAAAATTTCTAAAACACAAAGTTTCCCGAAATGCACAGTTTTTCTAGACAAATGACTCCCAAGGAGTCCTAAACTTCCCAAACTTGCCAAGTTGTCATCCCTCTAATCACCTTGTGACCAAAAAAGGGATTCTTACTTAGTTATTTTTCTGCCTTCGACAAGCAAAAACAAAAAAAGAAGGGCAGTTGTAAGCTCCCCATTTTTGCCTGCTCGGCAATCTCAGGCCCGACCAGATTTATTTTTCAAACATCTCAACATATACAGGCCTAAGATGGCTCCTTCAAACTCCAATCCAATCAACTGGTTGCTTCCCGGCCCATTAAGCCTAAATGAAGCTGCAGAGACCGTCATGCTCCTAGGCATTTCATGTAGCTTTTTGAGACCGGACGGTCTTAGGAACCAATGCCATCGAGGTAGCTTCTCGAAATCGGGTGATCTTGGGGACCAGCACCTTATCAAATTTCAAACAGTTCACTTCTGGCGCCTGCTAGCCCATAAATGTAGAATGTCCATCATTCGATAGTTCACCGAGACCAAGCATTCTCGGAGACCAACACCACCTTCCCAGGTAGCTTTCTGAGACTAGGTGTTCTCAGAAACTAACACCACCCTACAGGTAGCTCTCTATGACCGAGCAGTCTCAAGGACTAACGCCGTATAGGTAGCTTTCCGAGGTCAGGCGGTCTAGGGAACCAACACCTAGGTCAACAACGGTGCTTACTAGCCTAACTTGGTGAAAAATGACCAAACCGGCCCCTTGGGCTTCCAAGCGCGTCTTGAGAAAGTTTAAAATTCCTCAAGACTGTAAGTCTACGTTTCCAAAGTGATCCTAAACAGTTAGGCATACTCAGCATGGCATCCTGTCCAATTTCAATCCCATTCAAATTAACTCTGGTCAAAATGACCGTTTTGCCCCTAAACGCCCCAGAGCAGTACAAATCCCGCCAAGCAGTAAAAAAATCTTCCAAGATCGTCCCTGAACGACCCAACACGCTCCACACAACACTCCAACCCATTACTGACCTTTTCAACCAAGCCCAATTAAAATGATCATTTTGCCCCTGGCGACCCAAATGCGACTCGAAACCACACTGGCCTTGGATATCAAACGGTGGGTACCATCATACACCTCTATTTAACTCGAGGTGAACCTCACAACTCTAAACACTCCCGATCCAACGAAAGTCCCCCCTGGAGTGTCTCACAGACCTTCCGCCAAGATTGTCTCTTCTCCTGATTCCCTGGTTAGAAAGCACCATCAAACGACTTGAGAAATGCATAAACCATGGAATTCCCGAAAGCTCATTCATAGGTCTTTCCATCAATATGGCTCGATCGGAGAGATCGCTTCCCATAGCCTCTCATCACGTGGTTCAAAAATTGCCACTTTCGGAAACCCCTGGAGCGTCTCACAGTCGCTCCGCCAAGATTTACTTTTTTTCTAATTCCCTAATTAAAACGCCCCGTCAAACAACTTTAGAAATGCGTAAATTAGGGAATTCTCAAAAGTATTTCCAGAGCACTTTCCATCGATACGGTCTGAATAAAAAAGATCATTTCCCGAAGACCTCGATCATGCGACACATAAATGGCTACTTTTGAAACCGTGCAGAGCATATCACAGACGCTCCGCAAAAATGTGATTTTGTAGACACTTCCCAAGATGATATCTCATACTTCCAAACACCTTTTAAGCTTTTCGAAAACTTAAAAGTTCATGAAAAACACTAGAATAACACCATAAAGGCAACCGATTTTCCTGAAACCTTCTCGGCTAGCACAATTATCAAGGTAAAGTTTAAAGGAACACTCTCGGCGATGGAACGTATGCTACATGCGCCCAAATTTTGATCAGATTGATCGAACTTCGCTTAACCCTTAAGATTTAGCCAGTACGATGACTGTCACATGGCAATCTGTCAATGGAACAGTACTAGCGCATGTCCTACATAGCCAAGTCTCTCCAGGTTTTTCTATAAATGCAGGCTTCCCCCTTTTCATATTCTAGAATAAAAAATTGTAACAAAACTCTGCAAAAACAGCTTCAGAAATTCGAAACCCTCCATATATCTTACCATCCAAGCACTTAGGTTATATTCCACCTCCCTCTAGCCTATACACCTCATCTGTATAGTCTTCGATGCCATAGAATACCTCATTCCAACCCCCTTCAAGCCTCTCTAAGACTATTCAAGCTCAAGTCAAGGCATCCACAGAGGTTTGAAAGTGTTTGAAGGCAAAAGGTAGTACTCCTTTTACATTTTTGCAATCCCCACTCCTCTATTCTTCCTCCTAGCCTACTTAGGCTATTCTTTATTTTAATCCTCATCTTCTACCCCCATTTCTTGCATGCTTGACACAAGAGAGCTCCTAGTTCATGCCTAAAGGAAAGCTAGTGGGAGCCACCGGGTAAGGGGATCTCTCACTAGCCTACTTAAAGATGGTATGACCTTGGAGCACCTTGATTATGTAGTGTGGCCTTCTAGCCTTGTATGAATTCATGACCCTCTTTGTATATGATTATCTTGTTCATATTTTATGTGTTTGGCTTTATTTTCATGTTTACAAGCATATTTTCCAAAACTTACACTATCCCCATTTGCATGTCATTTTTAAACTCCCTATTCATATGTTCTCTTAAAAGTGGTTCTAAGAGTTGGCCCCTTGAAGTTTAGGATGAAACTTTAAGTAATCATGCCTTAGGAAAGCTCCCCACTAACCCTTAACTCACATTTTTGCATCCTTACATTTCAATTTGTATAAAAATGGTTTTCAAATTTATTGATTTATAAGGTTTCTATTCTCTCAAATTTAGTGGTTAGAATGGCTCCATGGAATCCTCTCTTAAGTGATCTTCCTTTACATTAGCCATAGGAACCCCAACTTGTTAGGATGGTTCCTTCTTTTAAAAATGGTTTTCAAAACCTTTTTCCTAAATATGATTTTCAAAAGTTCATTCTCTCCATCTTTGCATCAAAATGGTTTTCCAATAGTTGTCATTATTATGTTGATTTTTAAAGTTCCACCTCTTTTCAAGATAAAATGTTATAATGGTTCTAAGGAAACCTTTTTCGGAATGATTTTCAAACATCAACCATATAAACCATATATTTGACTAGAGTCAATTTTTATGAAAATGATCTTCAAAAGGGTAGTTTACAAAAGACCTTTGCATAACATGATTCGTTTTCCAAAATCCATTTCAAAAAATGCTTAAAACCACCTTTCTAAAACCTCTTTCCAACCATAGGTTTACCTAACCCTAGTTGAATCCACCCTAGGTTAACTTGACCATAGGACAAACTAAACCCGAGAACAATCTAAGCTTAGTTAGTTAACCCTAAGTCATCCAAACCCTAGGTTAACCTAACCTTAGTTAGTTAACCCTAGGTCACCTTAACCCTAGGTTAATCTAACCCAAGTTAGTTAAACCTAGATCACTTTAACCCTAGGTCAACCCAATCCAAGTTAGCTAATCCTAGGTCAATCCAACCCTAGTTCAACTTAATCCCCTAGGTTAACCTAACCTTAGTTAGTTAACCTTAGCCCACTTTAACCCTAGGTTAACCTAACCCAATTTGGTTATTCTTAGGTCACCCTAACATTAAGTCAACCCAACCTAGGTTAGTAAGCTTCAAGGTTCCAATTCAAGGATCCCTTTTTAAATAAGCTTTCAACCCAAAAACCATTTCATAACATACTTTCTCAAAAACATCCTACTTTCTTGATATTTCAAAAATCCACTTCAAAACCTTTTCAAATATCCCTACACTCTACCTTAAAAAAAATATCTCTTAGAAGTTCTCTTAAACTTGTCTCAACTAAGATGGCTAGACATTTAACATTTTTCAAAATCATTTTCAAAACAATTTTAAGAGCTCATAACCCTAAGGTGTCCCTATCCCTTTTATGATTAGGGATCCCAAGGAAAAGTGCTACATTAAGTACAATCTTCAAGGTTGTCTATATTAGAGTTCCAAAGCCCTAGGTGTTTTCAAAATTCACTTTCAAAAAGCTTTTTCGAAGACAAGTTCACAAGAATATTTCCAATCCCAAACTCTATCTCCAAAGTTTTCAAAACAAAACTCCAAAACTTTTCTAAAGCTCCTTTAAGTTGTTTCAAAATCACTTCAAAACCCCCCTGATTCAAATTCAAAAACATTCAAAATCATTTTCAAACCCAATTTAAAAAACACTTCAAACATCCCAAGTCCTATTTCAAAGGCATTTTTCTAAAACTCTCAAGTTCTCTTTTTCCAAAGACCCCAAAGTGTCTTCACATCTTTCGAAAGACCTCAATGTGTCTTCAGAACACTTTAATTACCCTAATGTGCCACTTCTCTATCGGGCTCTTGCCCGAACTACGAATAACCTGATTCTCGTCAAATGAGATACGTAGGCAACCTAAAATGGTGTGGTCATAACTCTTGTTTCTTCCCAAGTTCCCTTTTCAAAATTCTCCATCCATTCAAGACTTCTATTTCAAATTTATTCAAAACTTCCATATTTTCAAATATTTTTCTCAAAACTTGCATCGTGCATCGTGCATCATTCATCCAAAACGTGATAACCAAACCCTGTTTTCAAAATTATAAAGTGGATATTAAGGGGATGATAGCAATCGATTATTTAAGTGAGTGAACGAAGGGTGATTAGACATATAGATACCAAAAGGGCGGGTTAGGGTGATGATCTTAGTATATCTTCCCTACACGTAACCAATCCCCCGGACCATAGATTTCTGTTTTTGAAAGACCAAATGGAGTTATTTTAAAAAAGGGCTCAAAACTTTCCAAAGGTTACCAAACAACCCATTTTCGTAAAAACCTTATCTCAAGGTGGTTTTCCAAAGCCTTTTTCAAAAAATCCTAAGTTTGATCTTCCGATTATACTTAGTTTCAGGTGACCTAACTCACCTTAATCACGTTAGGTGGCGACTCCTATTTTTCTAGAAAGCCCTTAATCAAATCAATTTCAAGTTTAAATTTAGTCGCACTCATCCTTTTGTGAGACAGAGTTCCGTGTTTTTTTTTTTTTGAGCCAAAAGGACTTGGTTAAAAACCGGGGCGTGACAAGGTTGAACTACAAGAACTGGCTACTTTTTTAAAAAATCATTGACCAACTTTGATTTTTTAAGTCTCTTTAAAAGATTTGATAATTTGTAGCTCTTAATAGTTGAACTTAAGAAGTGAGGGTATAATTAAACAACACTTACCACTACTCCACCTGATTTCTTGTGTTTTATTTTGCAATATAAATTATATTTAAGGTAAAACATATATGAATAAATAAAATATATTTAATTTATAATACCGGTTAAACCGATAAATCGTGAATTATTAGCCTCACCGGTTTGATCTTCACTTCGGTTCTGATAACTATGGTTGAAAGCCTTGAAGCATGTGGCCAATGTATACCAAAAAGGCTCTAATGAATTGATAGAAACAAGGGTAGAGCCAATATGGGACTAGGGGAAACTATCCCTTTCCTTCCTTGAGGGTCTATTTGATATAGCAATGGCAATGGATCGAGAAAAAGTATATTTTTAACCGAATTTGTCTCATTTGGGGTGAGGATGAAGGATATAAAATGAGGATAGAGGTGGGGATAGACTAAGTTCTTCCTCGCTGTCCGGCTTTCCTGGCTTTTAGCATTTTTTTATTTTTTGTTATATAGGCCTCCTTTAGCATTCTCGTGTTTGGTGTGCCAGTAATACAATCATTAGGCTTTATACTGATTGGTGTCCAACTAATGTTCAAAAGTTTTTTAATGTTGTTTGTTAGATAGACTTCTAATTTATTATTTTAAGCTTTAATTTCTTTTAACAGTACAATGACACTATTTTAATGTATATGTAACCCAAAACGTTTGCAGACTAATTCTATCTTACTGCTAAGTGGAGACCATGATGTCGCGCTCTGATTTTTCACACTCGAAAAAGACAAGTGAGAAAAACACAGTACTCTCTCATTAGAACTCATCCTCCTAGAATATTGAGTGCAACTAGGTTTGAATTGAAATTGATTTTAAATAAGGGCTTTTAGAAAATATTTGGAGTCACCACCTAACTTGATCAAGGTGAGTTAGGTCACCTAAAACTAAGTACAATTGAAAGATTAAACTTAGGATTTTTCAAACGGTTTTGAAAACTTACTCAAGAGAGAGTTTTTAAGAAAATAAGTTGTTTGGCAACTTTTGAAAATATTTAAGCCCCTTTTTGAAAATAACACCATTTGGCCTCTGAAAATAGTGATTTAGGTTCGGAGGTTGGTTATGTGTAGGGAAGACGCACTAAGCCATCACCCTAACCCGCCCTTACAATACCTACATATCTATTCACCCTAGGTTCACTCATTCTAAATCTTTGATTAATATATGTCCAATACTATCCACTTTTGAAAATAACTTTTAGAAAGAAATTGACATGATGCATGATATGCAAGTGCAAGAGAAAGACTTTGATTTTGAAAGTGAATTTGAAAATACTTAATTTGATTTTGAAAATAGATTTGAAAAGAAGACTTTGAAGTTGAAAGAAAGTATTAGGAATTGGAAATAGAGATTTGAGAATAGATTTTGGAATTTGAAACTTGAAATAGATTATAGAATTGGAAGTTTGAAAATAATTATGAAATTGGAGACTTAAGAAAAATTATGAAATTAGAAGCTTGAAAGAAATTAAAGAATTGGAAATTTGAGAATAATTATGAAATTGAAAACTTGTAAAAAGTTATGGCCGCACCCATGAAAGTTGCCTACGTATTCCTTTTTGGAAATTAAATCAGTCGTAGTTCGAACAAGAGTCCGATTGAAAATAGACATTTTGAGATTTTGAAAAGTTTGATTTAAAAGGAGTTGATTCGAAAAGAGTTTGATTTGGAAAAGGGATTTGATTTGAAAAGAGTTTGATTTGAACTTTAAAATAGAAAATTTGAAGTCAAGATTGAACTTAGACCTAGAATTGAACTTGAAAAAGAATTTGGCCCTTAAAAGAGAACTTGGACTAGATTTGGAAAGATAGAGTTGAGTTTTGAAAACATTTTGAAGTTTGAAATTGGAAAACCATATTGGTTTAGAAAAGAGTTTTTAGAAAAGAGTAGAAGCTTCCCAACTTTAGGGTTAGGGTTGAATTAAGATTTAGGCCTCCTAAGGTTCAGGTAACTTAAGATTGAAAAATGTAGTTGAATTGGAAATGATTTGATTTAGATTTGAAAAGTTCAATTTTAGAAAGTTGGATTTAGGAAGGGTTCGACTTAAGAAAGTCGAATTTAAATAAGATTTAAAAGAGATTTTAGTTTGATTTGAAAACACTTGACTTGGAAGGATTTGGAAAGCTAGGGTTTAGGATAAGTTGGACTTTGAAAAGCTTTAAAATTTGGAAAGTTTGAACTTAGGAAAATTTCATTTTAGGAAAGTGCCAAATTAGTAAAGTTTCAGATTTAGAAAGTTTCAACTTAGGAAAAGTTTTGAATTTGGAAAGATTTGACTTTTGGAAAGTTTTCAAATTAGGAAAGTTTATTTTTAAGAAAAAATTGATTTTGAAAACATTTGAATTTGGAAAGTTAGAATTAAGAAACATTTGATTTAGGGAAGTTTTGGATTAGGAAATATTTGAATTTAGAAAGTTTTAACTTAAGAAAGTTTTGATTTTAGAAAACTTTGAAATTATGAAAGTTTTGGTTTTGGAAAGATTTCAATCTAAGCAAGATTTGGAATTTGGAAAGTTTGATTTAAGAAAGATTTAGAAAGTTTAGAAATTAATAAAGGTTTAAATTTAGAAAAATTGAAAAGTTTGAAATCTGGAAAGATTTGACATTATGAAAGTTTAGAATTAGGAAAAGATTGAATTAAAAAAGATTTGATTTCTATTTCCAAAAGGAGATGATTTAATTTTGTTTTAAAAAACGGAGGATTGGATTTGGTTTCCTAGGTTGGAAGACTAGGTTTGACATAAAATTGGAAATAATGAGATTTGGAAAACTTGGATTTAGAAAATATGATTTAACATAAAAAAGAGGTTTAGGAAACCTAAGAATTTGATGTAGAAAATAGAATTTTGGAAAGCTATGATTAGATGTGGAAAAGGAAAGTAGAAATTAGGGTTTCCTAATCATTGGCTCTAGGGCTTGACTTGGGCTTCAAGGAAAAAAAAATTTGGAAAGTAAATCTTTTGAAGGAAGTTTCTAGGAGGGAAACTTGAAGAGTGTTTTTAGAAAGGAATTTTTGAAAAGAGTTTTTAGGAAAGTAAGTTTGAAGAGAGATTTTGAAGAGGAATTAAAAAGAGGTTTTGGAAAGGAGATTTTTGAAAAGTGATTTGGAAAGAGAAAGGAATACGGACTTTAACAAGTCTCTAAAAAATATCTCACTTTTCTAAAACAACTCTAACCATAGGAAGATTAGAACCATTCTACGATCGCGGTTTTGAAAACAATAAGGATTTGAAAATATAAACCATAATAGTCACTTTAAATATAACACGTTCCTAAAGCAACCCTAACCATGGAATGGCTAGAATCACCTTAGGATTGTGATTTTAACAAAATCGATTTTAGGGTTTACACCCAAAACTTATGTAACACTTTCCTAAAACAACCCTAACCATGGAACGACTAGAATCTTCTTAGGAGTGTGATTTTGAAAACAAGTTTGGAAAAAGAAGATTTAATGTAAGTTTTGAAAAAGATTTTTGATGCAAATTTTGAAAACAAGTTTAGAAAACGTTTTCAAAGAGATGTATGAGTATGATATGTATAATGCAAGTAGGGTCGTGAACACACAAGATTTAGGTTTTACCACATAATCGAGGGGGCCAAACCTATGTGATCTAAGGATAAATTTAAAGAAAGCCCCCAACACAGTGACTTTTAACCAATCTTCCTACACATGAATCGGAGATTCCCTTATTTCAAACATACAAGAAAGGGGGGAAGAAGATAGGGGATTAAAATAGAGGAAAATCCAAGTGGGTTAAGAGAGAGAAGAGAAGGGGAAAATTGCGTAAACGTAAATAGAAAATCAACCTTGTATCTTCTTTGATTTGTTTGCTTTACTTCGCTTTGATCTTTAAGGGTTTCGAGAATGCAGCACCTTGAGTCTTTAATGGTCGGCTTAGAGGCTCGTATAGGCGTGTACTAAGTGTATGTGTGCTAAGGTTAAAGTGTATAAGGGCTAAGGTTTGAACAAGCCTAAGAGAGCTAGGGTTTGAAGAGAGTTCCAGGTCTTTATATCGAGAGACAGAGTTTCTAGAGTAAGATTGACGACCTTTTTCACGTAGGGAAGAGGCTCCGTATTTATAGACCAAAGAGTAACCTAGAACCTGTTATAGTGGCGCCAGGCTTAAAAATCCATTGGCGCCACTAGGAGTGGGGCTAGGCCATTTTTTGACTTGGCGCAACTAGTAGTGGTGCCAGCCACTTAGGAAACTTTTTAAAGCGGAAAAAAACATATCTTCGACCCTTGAAACGCAAAGCAGAAGATTTGGGCGCATGTCCTAGTGACTACCATGTATTTTTTAGCCTTGCTCCACTAGAAGTGACTCCGAAAGGTTCGGGAATGTTCCGGAAGGCCGAGAATGGGTAAAAACCCTTGAAATAGTGTCCTAGGGGTAACGGACTTAAAAAACAAGATCGAAATTGTAGACTAGGCTATCAGGGACAAAACAGTCAACTAAACCAGAAAACCACCAGAATGGACTCGGAATAATCCATGAGCGGACTTAAAGGTTGGAAACACTATCCAGAGTGCTCCAAGGGAGTGCCGGTTTGATACCCAGAGCCGGTGTGGTTGGAAAAGGTGACTGGCCCACTGAGGGCAAAACGATCATTTTACTTCAAGTTTACCGAAATTGACCCGGAATAATCTGGAAAGGTATTGGAAGGTCGGGAATACTATAAGAAGCATTCTCGGGAGGTTACCGATTTGATACCCAGAGCCGGTGTGGTTCTCGGGGGCACTCGGATGCGTAAGGGCAAAATAGTAATTTTGACCGAATGGTCTCAAAATTGGTCCGAAACCGACTGGAAGGCACTTAAACATGCCGGATCGTCTTTGGGACGATCTTGAAAGGGTGGACTTACCATTCTGAAAACTTAGGTACTTTCTCAAGAAACGTGCTGGAAATGGCCCAAAGGGTAGTTTGGTCATTTTTTATCGAAGTGGGCTAGTAAGCACTGGTGTTGACCTGGGTTTTGAGTGTTTCCATCACTCTGATGGTCTGTGACGAGTTGGTTTCCAAAGGTATCTCATCCTTCAGTAAACGTGTCACGACCAAGAGGCGAGTTCGGTCTCGTGATATAGGGGATTTGTTGGCAATTCTCCAATGTCAACCTGTTTATGAGTGTTTTTGCCACTCTGACTATTGCAATGTTTACGAGTGTTTCTACCACTCTGATAGTCCGCGTTCATTCTGGAGACTGCCTGATCTCGGGAAGCTGCTAGGTGGACTTATCGTCTAGCGAATCAACTTTCTCGAAAGACATGCCGAATAACGAACATTCTTCATTGACAGGCTAGCAGGCGCCAAAGATGGCCCGTTCTACCATCTTAGGGACTTAAGATCTCACCTCAGTTGACAGGTTTGAAAGGACTTACGATTCTGAAGATTTTTCTCAAAAAATGTGCCGAATTGGATGGTCTTACCGCTTGAGGGATCAACTTTCTCAAAAGACGTGTTGAATTGAGTTTGATTGACTTGGACTGGAATTGCAACTGGAATTGAAGTTGAAATAAGGACTTACCGTCCTTAAAAAGACGTGCCGACTGAAATTGGACCGAGCAATACCACAATGGCATTTTGGTTATCTTGCTTCTATATGGGCCTAGCGGGCCTGTGAAGCGATGGATTAATTGAATTGAGTTCGAAAAATTGATTTGAATTGAGTTCGGACGAAACGGAGATTGCTGAGTGGGCAAAAATGGGGTGCTTAAAGCTGCCCTTCTTTTTTGTCTTTGCTTGTCGAAGATAGAAAATGATAAAGTAAAAGTCCCATGTTGACCGTAAGGCGATCGGAGGGACGGACTTTAGAAATTTGTTGGAAATCGGAGTTTGAAAATTGATGTTTTGAGTTTGAAAGCTGGATTGTCTAGATTTTTCAAATCTGGAATTTGAAAAACCTTCATTTTGAAATGATTTTAGATTTAAGGTTGATTGTTTGAAAAGATTTTGAAATTGATTTTGGAAATGAATTGATTTAGATTTATATTAGAAAGATTTTGGGAATGAAACCTGGAACAAAACTTTTAGAGAAAATGTTTTAAAACTTAAAATTTTGAAAACAGGTTATTGAGGCTAAAGTTTGAAAAACCCAAAATTTTTGAAAATGGAATTTTGAAAGGAAAAAAGCTTAGGAAATTCATCAAACTTTTTAATGAAGAAATTTTGAAAACCTTTGAAATATTTTTAGAACGAAACTTCTGAAGGATAAAGCTCAGGAAACCCAAGAAATAATTTTGAGATTAAACTTTTTGAAATCAAACTGTTTGAAGGAAAAGTTAAGAGAACCTTTAGAATGGTACCCTTTTTCTTTTTTTAAAAACTTTTTGAAAAAAAACTTACGAAAATTTTAGAATAGAATTTTAAATAAAACTTTTTGAAGAAAAATTTTGGAGATCTGTTTTTTGAAATGAGGAAAGGGTTAGAAAATTTTTAAAATAGAATCATTTTGAAGGAAAAGGACAAAACTTTTGAAAGTGGGGCCTTTTGGCAAAGAAAACCCCAAAAAAACTCGAGTGGTCTTTTAGAAAACTTTTGGAAAGAAAACTTGGAATTTAGAAAAATAAAGTTTTAGATAAAACTTTGGAGGAAAACTTTTGGAAGTCTTTTCAAAATAAATTTTTGGATTTTAGAAGATTTAAAATTGATGAGGACCTTAGATGGAAGAGTTAAAAACTTTGGAGTTTGATAGAGATTTAGAAACAAAGATTTTTTTTATTGAAACCTTGGAATTTTAGGACTTTTTGAGGGAAAGAGTTTTGAAAACTTTGGAAGCTTGATCAGAATGGAAATCGTTTTGAAAAAACAGGATTAGAAAAGCTTTGAGATGGATTGAAAAACTTGATATTTGATTTGGCAAAGGACTTTAGAAAGGAATTGGATTTTGAAAAATGATTTTAATGATGAACTTTTGGAGCAGGGAGCTAGAAAATCCTCTCTCTTTTTCTTTTTAAAAATGATTTTTCACACTGATTTTGACAAAGAACTTTTAATGGAAAGAGTTTTTAAAAACTTTTGGAGAAAAATATTAAGAAACCTTTGGGAAACTGATTTTGAAAAGGAACTTTAGAATAGAGAGTTTAAGAAACTTTTTGAGAGTTGATTTTGAAGGAAAATTTTTGGATGGAGAAATTTAAGAAATCTTTGAGTTGGTTAGAGTAGGATCTATTGACAGTAATGTCATTTATTTTCATTTATATTTTATTTCCTTGTTATTTATTTGTTATTATTATTATTATTATTATTATTATTATTATTTTGCTTTTATTTCTTATCTTTTGAACTGCATATACCGTATATTAACACCTCTTAACTTGACTTACCTTTCAGGATGGCAGACGCAAGCAATGACGGTTTCGAGAGGAGACGCCGCTTCGGGAAAGCGGCCTAGACAGATTCTGTCGGCAGCTCCAGTTGATTTAGGCGTAGTCGACGATCTACTGGACATGCATCTTCCAACCACAACGGATGGGGGAGTAGACCTCCAGTCGACCCCTTCCTTTCAGTCAAGCCAGCCTTTGAAGAGGAGATGGATGCCAAGGTTTCACACTTTTGACCTTTAGGATGGCCAACGCTATTTTGAGTCGATTGTGGATTTGGTATGGCGGGTATCCTCCATATGAGCAGCACATCTTTCGCTGGTCCTTTGGTTGTACGACTTCTCTCCTATCGGTACAACTTATTTTCGGCAATGGTTCCCTTCTAGCCGCCTGACTTGTCTTTCTTTCGTGAGCTTGCTCCCTCCTACCACGAGTATGGTTTCCTCCGAGGTCTTCGAAAGGACTCGGCTGACATTGTGGGACCTATTTTTCCTCATGGTTGCATCACAGTTATCTCATCTCAGCTTGGGCTCCATCGTGTAGTCCTTTCTTCTAATCTCCTGCCCCAGTTTTCTTATGTTCCAATGAAGTTCTCGTTCTCTCATTTTGAGTTTGCAACGGATAGGAGAGTTCACTCGGGGGATTGGCACACTTCTCAATATTGATCCATTTATCACATGGTAGCCCTAGCTCTACTTCCCCTGAACTTGTTGATGTTTCTACCGGAAGGGGGGAGGGGGGTGACGACTTGGTCAACTGTCGGTTATGTGCACTACTTGCCAAGATTCATAAGGGGCACTTATATGCTCCAATGGTTGGGGGAGAGACCTTCGTAAGTCTTACTAGACTCCAGTAAGGGGTCGATGCTCATTTTTTGGGATGTGCTTCATTATTCCAGCTCTGGGCGATCAGAAAATTATTCATTGCTCCTCTTTTAGAGCATACATGGTATCTCGAGTCAGAAGTCATTTGATTGGGGAGGTCGAGGGTGAGTCATTGCCCTATTCTCTATTTTTTGTCTGCCATGAAAATCTGAGTTTTCTAAGGTGTGTGCCAGTACTGGAGATGTTTGAGGGGTGGCTTTAGCTCCTTTTTATGTTTCACCTCGTTCCCTATTTCCTATTTGAGAGAGAGAGAGAGAGAGAGAGAGAGAGAGAGAGAGAGAAAGACATAGAGTTAGTTTTTGTACCAAAATAGTTTACTTATGCCAATTCTAAAAATGCACAGGTAAAGGGGTGAATGCATGTTATACTCCTCCTCCTTTTTTATTTTATTTTAATTTTTTATGAATGCACATGGAATTAGATGCATAACTTATTTTGCATGCCCTACTTTTTGATATTTTTTTTATGAATGCACAAGTTCATACAGGAATGGAATTTAATGCATGTTATACTTTTGGATGAATGCACCTACAAGAAATGAAATTTAATACATGTCATGCTTTTAGATGAATGCATGAATAGATACAAGTTACATAGGAATTTAATGGATGTACAGGTTATACACGTCATGGATGCACTAGTACTACATGTATAACGTCCTAAGATTGCCCTAGGGCCCATACTCTCAGGCTTCTGTTTCCCTTACAGGATTCTACCCCATTCAGTTTTGTTCCATTCTCATCGAGGTATGATAGCATTTGCACCATTCTCTAGGTATCTTGACCTTTGGGTTTACTATCCTATCCCTACTTTCTCCAGGGTTACTGTTTGGGATTTTTCTGACCTCACTTGCTTTTCTCTCTCAGATTTTCAAAATGCTACCGTGGCTTGAGCGACAACTCGCATGCCCTTTGCAAAATGATAAACAGTTAGGCCTTCAATCTGAAAAGACTTCTTTTAAGACCGTAATGCAAGCTAGGTTTAGGGGTTACAAGAAATGAAAGGATATTTAGGCTCAAAGATTTTAGTGGGTTTTTTAAACCAAAACCATCTGAGCACATCTTGGAGCATGAGATTGCCCCTGCATTCCTCCCTAGTTTTCCTTTCTCGTCCTATTTGTCTTGGTATTGTTCAGGCTTATTTGGACTAAGCAATTTTCTTTGATCGGAGAAGACTTTAATTTGGACCGTAACGTAGACTAGGTTAAGGGGTTAATGAATGAAAGGGTATAAAAGCTCAAACATTATCACTTGTGTGGTTTTAAATGACCAATGATCACCTTTGGAAACTTAACTTTTATTCACTGCTTTCTTCTTTCCTTTATACTCTTATTGTTCTTCTAGATCGTTCTTTACCTTCTGATTTAGGATTTTCTCATCAAGAAATTCGTTTCTAAGTTGACTTTTTAGAGATACCAAGTTTTCATTTCTATTTCTGGGTGACAACATCTTCTTTTGAAGACCACTACAAACATATCACCCTCATTCTTTTTTTTTTTTTTTATTTACTGGAGGCGCCTTTGGCACCATATCTTCTTGGGAAATCATCATTTTCATCATTGCTCATTAGTCCTTAGTTATGATTTTTGCCTTAACCCAGTGTGGGCGGTGACCATCTGGTCGATTTTCTTGAGAAATTGTAACCGGCTCGAGTGGGTTTTGCAAAGGAATTTTTTTGTGTATAGTAGCAAAATTGAGGGTCCCTCATCATTTCAAATTGAATTACTTAGTCTATAAAGCCTTTGTACAAAATTTAGACAATATTCCTAGAGATGATATATTTCTGCCAGTAAACCCCTATATATTATATCGAATCAACTACTATGTGCTTACCTCAGTGTGGGAGATGGTTATTGGTTTAGGGAAAAGAAATCATGTACGGCTCTAGTGGGCTAAGCAAAGGGTAGTATTTATTTGGGATAAATAGAACAATAGTTTCTTATCATTTTAAGGACTTGGCTGCTCATCGCTTAGCTAGGATATCACACAAATGTCGCCTTTTCAATGAATTCCACACCCCTTTGTTAAGACTGTCTCCTTCCTATCTCTCACTCTCTCTTTGTCTCTCTAAGGCTTTAACCCCTTCTAAATAGGTTGCCCATACTATTCCATCCTTCCAGTCGAGTCATTTACTAAATGGGGAAGAATCCCTAAACGCAACAATCATCCAAAAAGAGTATGAGACAAAGGGGATAAACTAGAAACTTCCTTTTTTTCATTTCAAATCATGAATGCATGGCATGTGTGTTTATTTAAATAAGATATGCAAGAAATAGAAATATAGAAAGGAAACAGACGAATTTTATGAAAACCTCTTTTTTCTTGTGGGCCTCTTGGTGAGAACCCCTAACAGGGTTTTGAAACTGTGTCAACTTATTTAGTATTTCACTCTCTGGGTGTATCACCAACCGACGGAGGGCGGATTGACAGATCTTTTGTGGTGTTTAGCATGTATTTGGAAGTTAGGAGATTCTTTTGTAGCAATGCACGGGTCTAACAGGACTTTACAAACAGCGAATCCTTCTTTTACATGGACGGTGATTGTCGCAGCATAGTGTGGAGGTAATTGGTTAATGGTAATGTCTTGCAGATGAATGGATGACTTTGCAAACGGTAAGGCCTTCCTCTTCTTACTCTTTAATGTAGATTCGACCTCTTCCAATAATTGGGCTTGTCTTTACATGGTTTGAATTGGGCGGGATGCTAGAAGGGTTCCATGAGTTCAATTATGCTATTTAACATGAAAAAGAAAAGAAAAACAAAACACAGTTAGCATGTAAAGTTGGAGATTTGATGCAATGCGTGTCCTATGGATGTCCCTTTTCTAAGGAAGTCTGAGCATGATGCTGAGTCCATTTTGGAGACGAATTTTTGCCCCTTGTACAATACAACACCTCTTCAGCATGGGCTGGTTGATATTTCTTTGTTTGGGCAATCCTGCCTTTATGGACGGAGAGAGATTTGGGCCTCTCTTGAGATATGGTTCTATGCATGCCATGAATCCCTAGGGTTGAGGAACCCTTAGGAGTTTTGGTAGGTTCGATTAACATGAGATTAGATTTCCCCTTTCTCTTTACGGTTGATTAGATGCATGAGAATGAAATGACTTAAGTTTATTAGAACTCTTGTCTCGAAATAGATATGGATGTATAAACATGTGAGCAGTATGATAATAATAAATGAATGGTGTAGAAAACCCCCTTCTTGTCTTGCTTCTGCCTTTGGTTCATTTGGTACTTGGAGATGAGGAGGGGGATGATAGAAGACAAGAAACAGAAGAGAAATTAGTACCTTGATTTGAAAATTTTTATGCAATACATGTCCTAGGGGTGTCCCTACTTGAGAGAGAGACTAAGCATGATGTATTTGGCTCACTTTTGTAGTATTTATTGTTTTGATTCATAGAAGGTGGTCTGCTCCAGTGATATGGACAATGACATTACGTGTATGGTGAATATTTATTTGATGGAATCTACGTCCCCGTATAGGGATTGATGATACCCCCTTGAGGATGCTTATAAGTTTTGATTATGTCAAACCCTGCAGGTGGATTTCCGACATATCAAATAAGTTAAGTGGAAGGTCTCAAGGAATTAAATAAGTCCATTAAATTTAATTGTCAGTAATTTAATTTAATAGACGGGTATCTGTAATCTTAACGTGGGGAGATAAATAAGCATTAATAATAATATGGAGCTTGAAATATAATTTCTAGTATAACAGGGAGTGCAATTATAATTCCTTATCAGGGATTATAAAGTTATGAATTATATGGATTTACGTTAAAGACTAATCCTTGGTTGGATTAGGAGTCCTTATTTGCGTAGGAAGCCCTAATTATACTAATCCTATGGTCCCTGTTGTAGCCTATATATATACGCGCTCTAAGAGCTGCTAGGGTTAGACACTCTACACATAATTGAGAGATACACGATTTTGTGAGGAAGAGAAACCCTAGCAGCAGCGAAGCCCACTCTCTATAGACAAGGCGTGTACGAGGAATTCCGAAGGTTGAGTTCGAGCTTGCTGATTCGTGCTTGGTGCTGATCCTTGTTTTCGGGATTAAACTAGAGAGATCTCGAAGGTACGATTCCAATCACGTAGATTAGGCTATGCTAATCAGATCAAAATTTTGGTAGTATGCGTATACACTATAGCCAGGTCGTGGGAAATTCCGCAGTCCCCAACACTTTTGGGTTTAAGATACAACATGAACCAAAGTACATTTTAATAAGGAGAGGGGGAACATTTTCTTTTGGACTTCCACCTATCTACTTTACATTGGAGATCCTAAACTACTCTTGAGTGTTGAAATTCACCTTCTTCGAGTTTGATGTTGAGGAGGTCGTTGAGAGATCTTGTTAATTAATTTCCCCTTATCTTCTTGGCAACCCTATCTCTATGAGCATAGAGGGATTAGGGCCCCTATTTATAGAATGAATTGATAGACCCCTCTTTATGGAATGAATTAATATGCATGTCATAAGTCCTTAGGGTTACATGGGAACCCTTAGGATTTTGGGTAGGTTTAATGCAAGAGAGGGTGAACTTGGTGTCACTCTCTTTGGGTTAATCATATGCATGAAGATGCAGTGACTTGAATTATTTTGGAACTCTTGTCTTGACATGGAATATTGAATACATGAATATGGATGCAAAAAGTATAAGGAGAGAGAATGCAACAAGAATAAACAAATATAGAGGAAAGTAAAAGCAATCGCCCTTTCCTCTATGATTTTGAAAATGGCATGCGTGTCTTAAATCCGGCAGAGGTTCAGCTATGCTTGGTGTCTATATAAGCATGAATTTGAGAGTTTACTAATGCGTCCTAAGAAGGTTTGATTCCCATATCTTCAAACCTAGGCCCACTCCCCGAGGTCGTGCCATAATCGGTTGGTGATCCGAGCGGGGGTACCATCAAGAGGCCATAGGCAAAGAAACTAACACAACATCTTATCCACAACCAATATATCATTCCCCCTTCTAACTAGAAGGGAAATTTCAGGTAAGAATACAAGTATGCAGAATGCAAGTACACATACAATGTGTGTGATTTTTGGAAAATTGGAGGAAATAGCGCAACAACTCCTATCTATCCTGTCCATTCCGTACACTCATTCATATATGACAGTTAATATAACATGAAACAAATATGAACAAAGGTTCACCTAAAAAAAATATGCAAAAGTTTGTACCTTGAATGACAAACTTAATGCAAGATTAAATAATTGAATGTAATTGAAAGCAAGTAATGACATGTTTTTAAAAATAATTTGGAAAAACTTGATTTTGAAAGTTTGGAGTGGATAGATATGAACAAATTAATCAAAGACTCCAAATGGGTGAGGGTGAAGAGACATGATAATGGCCTAAACCTCTAAGCATCTCCAGTGGAGTCGCCAACTGTCGCGCCCTGATTTTTTGCACTCGAAAAAGACAAGTGAGAAAAACATATTGCTCTCTCGGTAGAACTCAACATCCTAGAAGAATGAGTGCGGCTATGTTTGAATTGGAAATTGATTTTGAATAAGGGCTTTCAGAAAAGATTTAGAGTCGCCACCTAACTTGATCAAGGTGAGTTAGGTTACCTAAAACTAAGTACAATCCGAAGATTAAACTTAGGGTTTTTCAAACGATTTTGAAAACTTTCTAAAGAGAGGGTTTTTAAGAAAATAGGTTGTTTGGCAACCTTTGAAAATATTTAATCCACTTTTCGAAAATAACTCTATTTGGCCTTTGAAAACAGTGATCTAGATTAGGAGATTGGTTACATATAGGGAAGACGCACTAAGCCATCACCCTACCCTGCCCTTGCGGTACCTACATATTTATTCACCCTAGGTTCACTCATTCGAAATCTTTGATTAATATATGTCCAATACTATCCACTTTTGAAAAGAACTTTTAGAAAGAAGTTGACATGATGCATGATATGCAAGTGCAAAAGAAAGACTTTGATTTTGAAAGTGGATATGAAAAGACTTAATTTGATTTTGAAAACAAATTTGAAAAGAAGACTTTGAAGTTGAAAGAAAGTATTAGGAATTGGAAATAGAGATTTGAGAATAGATTTTGGAATTTAAAACTTGAAATAAATCATGGAATTGGAAGTTTGAAAATAATTATGGAATTGGAGACTGTTATGACATTAAAAGCTTGAAAGAAATTATAGAATTGGAAATTTAAGAATAATTATGAAATTGAAAACTTGGAAAAAGTTATGACCGCACCCATAAGGGTTGCCTACGTGTCCCTTTTTGGAAATTAGATCAGTCGTAGTTCGAACAAGAGTCCGATTGAAAATAGACATTTTGAGATTTTGAAAAGTTTGATTTAAAAAGAGTTGATTCGAAAAGAGTTTGATTTGGAAAAGGGATTTGATTTGAAAAGAGTTTGATTTGAACTTTAAAATAGAAAATTTGAAATCAAGATTGAACTTAGACCTAAAATTGAACTTGAAGGAGGATTTGATCCTTGAAAGAGAACTTGGACAAGATTTGGAAAGATAGAGTTGAGTTTTGAAAATATTTTGAAGTTTGAAATTGGAAAACCATATTGGTTTAGAAAAGAGTTTTTAGAAAAGAATGGAATCTTCCCAACTTTAGGGTTAGGGTTAAACTAAGATTTAGGCCTCCTAAGGTTCAAGTAACCTAAGATTGGAAAATGTAGCTGAATTGAAAAGGATTTGATTTAGATTTGAAAAGTTTAATTTTAGAAAGTTGGATTTAGGAAAGGGTCAACTTAAAATAGTTGGATTTAAAGAAGATTTGAAAGAGATTTTGGTTTGATTTGAAAACACTTGACTTGGAAGGATTTGGAAAGTTAGGGTTTAGGATAAGTTGGACTTTGGAAAGCTTTAGAATTTGGAAAGTTTGAACTTAGGAAATTTTCATTTTAGGAAAGTGCCAAATTAGAAAAGTTTCGCATTTAGAAAGTTTCAACTTAGGAAAGTTTTGAATTCGAAAAGATTTGAATTTTGGATAGTTTTCAAATTAGGAAAGTTTATTTTTAAGAAAAAGTTGATTTTGAAAACATTTGAATTTAGAAAATTAGAATTAAGAAAGATTTGATTTAGGGAAGTTTTGGATTAGGAAATATTTGAATTTAAAAAGTTTTAACTTAAGAAAGTTTTGAATTTAGAGAACTTTGAAATTAGGAAAGTTTTGGTTTTGGAAATATTTCAATCTAAGAAAGATTTGAAATTTGAAAAGTTTGATTTAAGAAAGTTTTAAAAAGTTTAGAAACTAGTAAAGGTTTAAATTTAGAAAAATTGAAAAGTTTGAAATTTGGAAAGATTTGACATTAAGAAAGTTTAGAATTAGGAAAATATTGAACTAAGAAAGATTTGATTTCTATTTCCAAAAGAAGATGATTTGATTTTGTTTCCAAAGATGGAGGATTAGATTTGGTTCCCTAAGTTGGAAGACTAGATTTGACATGGAATGGGAAAGAATGAGATTTGGAAAACTTGGATTTAGAAAAAATAATTTGACATAAATAAAATAAAAAAAAGAGGTTTAGGAAACTTAAGAGTTTAATATAGAAAATAGAATTTTCAAAAGTTATGATTGGATGTGGAAAAGGAAAGTAGAAATTAGGGTTTCCTAATCATTGGCTCTAGAGTCTGACTTGGGCTTCAAGGAAAAAAAATTTTGGAAAGTAAATCTTTTGAAGGAAGTTTCTAGGAGGAAAACTTGAAGGGTGTTCTTAGAAAGGGATTTTTGGAAAGAGTTTTTAGGAAAGTAAGTTTGAAAAGAGATTTTGGAGAGGATTTAAAAAGAGGTTTTGGAGAGGATTTAAAAAGAGGTTTTGGAAAGGAGTTTTGAAAAGTGATTTGGAAAGATAATGGAATACGAACTTTAACAAGTCTCTAAAAAATATCTCACTTTCCTAAAACAACTCTAACCATAGGAAGATTATAACCATTCTAAGATCGCGATTTTGAAAACAATAAAGATTTGAAAATATGGACCATGATAGTCACTTTAAATATAACACTTTCCTAAAGTAACCCTAACCATGGAATGGCTAGAATTACCTTAGGATTGTGATTTTAACAAAATCAATTTTAAGGTTTACACCCAAAACTTATGTAACACTTTCCTAAAGCAACCCTAACCATGGAACGGCTAGAATCATCTTAGAATTGTGATTTTGAAAACAAGTTTGGAAAAAGAAGATTTAATGCAAGTTTTGAAAAAGATTTTTTATGTAAATTTTGAAAACAAGTTTAGAAAATGTTTTCGAAGAGAGGTATGAGTATGATATGCACAATGCAAGTAGGGTCGTGAACACACAAGTTTTAGGCTTCACCATATAATCAAGGGGGCCGAACCTACGTGGTCTAAGGTTAACTTAGAAGAAAGCCCCCAACACGGTGACTTTCAACCATTCTTCCTACACATGAATCGGGGATTCCCTTATTTCAAGCATGCAAGAAAGGTGGAAAGAAGATAAGGGATTAAAATAGAGAAAAACCCAAGTGGGTTAAAAGAGAGAAGAGAGGGGGGAAATTGCGTAAACGTAAATAGAAAACCAACCTTCTACCTTCTTTGATTTGCTTGCTTTACTTCGCTTTGATCTTTGAGAGCTTCGAGCTTGCAGCACCTTAAGTCTTCAATGGTCGGCGTGTATTGAGTGTATGCATGCTAGGGTTAAAGTGTGTAGAGGCTAGGGTTTGAACAAGCCTAAGAGAGCTAGGGTTTGAAGAGAGTTCGAGGTTTGTATATCGAGAGACAGAGTTTCTGGAGTTAGATTGCTGACCCTGTTTACGTAGGAAAGAGGCTCTATATTTATAAACCAAAAAGTGACCTGGCACTTGTTGCAGTGGCACCAGGCTTAAAAATCCACTGGCGCCATTAGGAGTGGAGCCAGGCCATTTTTTGGCTTAGCGCCAGCCACTTAGGAAACTTTTTAAAGCGGCAAGAAATATATCTTCAACCCTTGATACGTAAGGCAGAAGATTTGGGCGCCTGTCCTAGTGACTACCATGCATTTTTTAACCTGGCTCCACTAGAAGTGACTTCAGAAGGTCCGAAAATGTTCCAAAAGGCCAAGAATGGTCCAAAAGGCCGAAAATGGGTAGAAACCCTTGAAATAGTGTCCCAGGGGTAACGAACTTGAAAAACAAGATCGCAATTATCGACCGGGCTAACAGGGATAAAACGATTAACTAGATCGAAAAACCACCAGAATGGACACAGAATAATTCATGAGTGGACTTAAAGGTTGAAAACACTATCCAGAGTGCTCTAAGGGAGTGCCGATTTGACACCCAAAGAATGTGTGGTTAGAAAAGTCGACCGGCTCATCAGGGGCAAAACCTTCATTTTGCACCGAGTTTGCTGAAATTGACTCGGAATGATTTAGAAAGGTATTAGAAGGTTGGGAATACTATAAGAAGCATTCTTGGGAGGTTACCGATTTGATACCCAGAGTCGGTGTGGTTCTCGCGGGCACTTAGATGCTTAGGGGCAAAATGGTTATTTTAACCGAATGGTCTCGGAATTGGTCTGAAACTAACTGGAAGGTAGTTAAACATGCCGGATCGTCTTTGGGATGATCTTGAAAGCATGGAATTATCATTCAGAGGACTTACATATTTTCTCAAGAAACGTGCTGGAAATGACCCAATGGGTAGTTTGGTCATTTTTCACCAGAGTGGGCTAGCAAGCACTGGTGTTAACTTGGGTTTTGAGTGTTTCCATCACTCTGACGGTCTGTGATGAGTTGGTTTCCAAAAGTATCTTGTCCTTCGGTAAACGAGTCACGGCCAAGAGACGAGTTCAGTCCCGTGACATAGGGGGTTTGTTAGTAATTCCCTAATGTTGACCTGTTTACGAGTGTTTTCGCCACTCTGACGATTGCGATGCTTACGAGTGGTTCTATCACTCTGACGGTTTGCATTCATTTCAGAGACTGGCTGATCTCGGGAAGCTGCTAGGTGGACTTATCGTTTGAGGAATTAACTTTCTCGAAAGATGTGCTGAATAACGAACATTCTTCATTGGTGGGCTAGCAGGCGCCAAAGGTGGACCGTTCTACCATCTCAGGGATTTGGGGTCTCATCCCAGTTTGCGGGTTTGAAGGGACTTATCGTTCTGAAGAGTTTTCTCGAAAAACGTGTCAGATTGGATGGTCTTACCGCCTGAGGGATCAACTTTCTCAAAAGGCGTACTAGATTGAGTTTGATTGATTTGGACTAGAATTGGAACTGAAATTAAAGTTAAAATAGGGACTTACAGTATTTGGGAAGGCGTGCCAACTGAAATTGGACCGAGCAATACTACAAGGGTATTTTGGTCATCTTGCCTCTATGTGAGGCTAGCGGGCCCGCGAAGCGATGGATTAATTGAATTGAGTTTGAAAATTTAATTTGAACTTAAACATGTGTACATTGATTTGAATATGAGTTTAGATTGATCGAAGATTGCTGAGCAGGCAAAAATGAGGTGCTTACATATGAGACTGTTAAATACCTCAGTTTTTTTTTTCAATTTTCTTTTCTTACTTTGTGTTTTTTGTTTTATTTGTACCAAAAAGAAAGAAAACCTTGGGCTTGGGCTTGGGCTTGGGTTTAAACGGGGGGTGGAGGCAGGCTTGTATCCGTAAAGGTGGTGATGGAGGTCCAAATTAATCCTTATGCGGAAATGGAAGTGATTATTTTAGGTAGAGGCGAGGATTGAGGCATGCTTTTATCCTTGGAGGCGGGGATGGAGATCTAAATTAATCTCTATGCAGGGATAGAGGTAGATATTTTAGGTGGAGGCGGGGATGGAAATCCTTACCTCTGCCCCACCCTGGTCCAATGCCATCCCTAGCTTGATACTTATGATATGGAAAGGTGAAAAAAAGGGCAAGGAAATGAGAAAAAAAATGAAGAGAAATTGATTTTCTTTCATTCGTTTGATTTGCAAAGAAAATGAGAAGAAAGTGAAACAAAAATCACTTTCCTTTGTTTGAAATTGAAAGGCAATATAAAGAAAATGATATAATATTTATTAAAAAAGAAAGAGGTGAGAAAATAAAAGGAAAGTGGAAAAAAATAACTTTCTCTTCCCTTTTCCTTCTCTTTCCTCTAAGACTAGAAACCAAATAGAGGATAAGGCTCCGTTTGGTTGTGGTTTCAGTTTCAGTTTTCTGTTTTTGTTTTCTAAAATTTGACAGAACCGTGTTTGGCAAATTGGTTCTGAAAACTGTTTCCATCGAAATCGCGTTTGATTAGTGTCGCACCCCGGTTTTCGGGTGTCCAAGGTCCTTTCGGCTTGGAGACAAAAAGCACAAAACTCTGTCACTAGAACTCGTTCTCCTAAAAGGATAAGTGCGACTAGGTTTGAGAATTGGGTTTGACTAAGGGTTTTTTTAGAAAAATAGGAGTCGCTATCTAACTTGATTAAGGTGAGTTAGGTCACCTAAAACTAAGTGTTAATCCGAAGATCAAACTTAGGGTTTTTGAAAAAGATTTTGAAAACTCCCTGAGAGAGGGTTTTTAATAAAATAGGTTGTTTGGCAACCTTTGGAAAGATTTAGGCCCTTTTTGAAAATAACTCCATTTTTGTCTTTCAAAAATAGAAATCTAGGGTTCGAGGGTTAGTTACGTGTAGGAAATATATCCTAAGATCATCACCCTACCCCACCCTTTTGGTACCTACATGTCTAATTACTCTTTGCTCACTCACTAGAATAACTAGTTACCATTATCCACTTAGTATCCACTTTGGAGCTTCGAAAACAGGATCTAGTCATCACTTTTCGGATGAATGATGCATGATGCAAGTTTTGCAAGAAATTTCAAATACGAAAGTCTTTGAAGGAGTTTGAAATAAAAACTTTGAATTGATTGAAAGTTTTTGAAAAGGGAATTGGAGTTGAAGTGGAAGTTATGACCGCACCATTTTAGGTTACCTACATATCTCATTTGGCGAGAATCAGGTCATTCGTAGTTTAGGCAAGAGCCCGATGGAAAATAGGCGTGTTAGAGTTTTTGGAAAGTTTAAAGATGCTTTGAGGTCTTTGGAAAAGTTTAAGACACTTTGAGGTCTTTGAAAAAGTTGAAGACGCTTTGTGGTCTCAAAAGCTTTGACTTGGAATGCGATAGCGGAGTGTTTTAAAAATATTTTTGGATCTTTGACTTGGAATGGGATAGCGGAGTGTTTTAAAAATATTTTTGGATCAAATCAAGGGATTTTGGTAAATGCTTTGGAGTAAATCAAGAGCGTTTGAGAGTGTTTTTGAAATCTTGTTTTGAAAAACTTTGAGGTATGACTTTGGAATGTTTTGATAAATTAGTTTTTGAAAATGGCTTTTGAAAACGGCTAAGGGTTTGGAGTCCTAATATGGACAACCTTAGAGGTTGCTCTTGATATATCACCTTCTTTTGGGGCCCTTATCCATAAGAGGGCTAGGAACACCTTAGATTTGTGACCCTTTGAAAACATTTTTGGAAATGCCTTGAAGTTGGAGCGTAAGGGATTTGAAGAGGTTATGGAGTTGGCTTTTTGAAATCTCAAGAGAGTAAGAGGTTCTGGAAAAATGAGTAATGGGTATAGTTTAAAATTGAAAGATCATTTAAGATGGGTTCATGATTTGAAACCTTAAAGCATACTAACCTATGTTGTGTCAGCCTATGGTTAGGGGTGACCTAAAGTTAGGTTGGACTAGGGTTGACTAACTAGGGTAGGGTTAACCTAAGGGTAAGATGACTTAGGGTTAACTAACTAGGGTTAAGTTAACATAAGGTTAGTGAATTAAGGTCAAGTTAACCTAGAGTTAGATAACTAGGGTCAAGTTAACTTAGGGTTGGTCAATTAGGGTCAACTTAACCTAGGGTTTGGTAACTAGGGTCAAGTTAACCTAGGATTAGGTAACTAGGGTCAAGTTAACTTAGGGTTAAATTGGAATATGATTTTGAAAAGTTGTTTGATGTACTTTTAGAAAAAGTTTTGAAAAACAAAACATGTTATGCAATAAACTTTGGTAAGGCATCTTTTTGAAGATTATTTCCATGAAAATTTTGATTCTAGCCAAGAGTATGGTTTGTATGGGTGGTGCTTGGAGACCATTCCAAGGAAGGCTCCCTTATGGCCATTATGACCATTATCTTGGCAAGAGTGCAAGGGGTCAAAAATCAATATGATAAGAACTTTTTGAAGTACCATTTTTAATGCAAAGATGGAGAGAATGAATTTTTGGAAATCATCTTTGGAAAAGGGTTTTTGAAAACCATTTTCCAAGGAGACCATTCCAACAAGAGAGGGTTTTTATGGCCAAACAAAAGGGAGACCACTCAAGACAGGGTTCCATGGGGTCATTTCAACCACTAAACTTAAAAGAATGGAAACCTTAGAATTTGGAGAGCTTGAAAATAATTCTTATGCAAGTCAAAATGCCATGATGCCAAAAAGAGAGTTAGGGGGTTAGTAGGGGATCTTCTAGGGCATGATTTCTAAGGTCACATCCTAAACTTTAAGGAGCCAACTCTTAGAACTATTTTTGAAAGAAATATAGAGCTTAGAAATGGTATGGAACTAAGAGTAATGTAAGCATTCTAGAACATAATAATAAGCGTAAAAATAAAACCAAGCACACAAGACATGATCAAAATAGTAATATACAAGGGGTCATGATCACATACAAGGCTTTTAGGTTACACCACATAAACAAGGAGCTCCTCAGCCATACCATCTTAAAGTAGGCTAGTGAGAGATCCCCTACACGGTGGCTCTCACTTGCTTTTCTCTAGGCATGATCTAAGAGCCCTCTTGGTTTAAGCATGCAAGAATGGGGGGTTGAAGATGGAGATTAAAATAGAAAATAGCCTAAGTAGGCTAGGAGGGAGAAGAGAAAAGTGGGGGAAGACAAAAATGTAAAGGGATACCACCTTTTGCCTTCAACACACTTGTAGTCATCAATGGATGTCCTGATTGGAGCTTGAATGACTTCAAGAAGGCTTGAAGGGCTGGAAGGGAGTGTTTAATGGTGTATAAGGCCTTGTAGATGAAGTGTATAGGCTTGAGAAAGGTGGAATCTAGCCTAAGTATTGGAGGAAGAGAATATGTATGGAGATTCGAGATTCTGGAGCAGTTTCAGCACAGCTTCGCATCAATTTCAGAGATGGAATATGCAAAGGGGGAGGCTGGTATTTATAAGCAAACTGGAAAAGGCTGGCGCATGTGTTACATACGCCTGGCCAACGTTTGCCCTAGCGCATGTGGCACATGCGCAGATACTATTCCATTGCCAGAATGACACGTGGCACTCAGTGTACTAGTTAAATCCTGACGGTTGATCGAACTGATCAAAATTTGAGCGCATATAGCATACGCTCTATCACCAGGAATGTTCGTTTAAACTTTATCTCAATAATTGAGCCAATTAGGAAGGTTTCAGGGAAATTGGCCGCACTCGGGATGTTCTCCTAGGGCTTCTTGTCAACTTTCATGTTTTCAAAAAGTTTGAATTGTGTTCTAAAGCGTGGGATATCATCTCGGGAAGCGTGCATAAAAGGACATCTTTGCGGAGCGTCTGTGACACGCTCCGAGGGTGTTCGAAAGTAGATATTTTCATGCCATGTGATCGAGGCCTTCAAGAAGCGATCTTTTGATCAGACCATACCGATGGAAAGTACTCTGAAAATACTTTTGGGAATTCTCGAATTTACGCATTTCTCAAGTCGTTTGACGGTGCGTTTTAATCAGGGAATTGGGAAAAAAGTCAACCTTGGCGGAGCGTCTACGAAACGCTCCAGGGGTTGTCGAAAGTAGCAGTGTTTGAGCCAAACGATGAAGGGATTCGGGAGGCAATCTATTCGATCAACCCGTATTGATGGAGAGATCTGTGAATGAGCTCTCAGGAATTCCTTGATTTACGCATTTCTGCAGTCATTTGACGGTACATTATAACTAGGGAATCAGGAGAAAAGACAATTTAGGCCGAGCGTCTGCGAGACGCTACACGAAACTTTTATCGAGTCGTGGGTGTTTAGTGTCATAGGGTCTTCCACAGGTTAAACAAGGGTGTATGGCGAGACCCTTTGTTCGAAACCCTAGGGCCGGTGTTATTTTGGGGCACGTTTGGATTGTCAAGGGCAAAATGATCATTTTGACCAGGTTTGGCTGAAAATAGTCAGGAATGGTGTGGTGTGCTGCGTTAAACGTACCATGTCATTCAGGGATAGTTTTGGGAGGGTCTTTCACCGTTCGGTGGGGTTTGTGCAGTGCTAGGATGTTCAGGGGCAAAATGGTCATTTTGACCGAAATTAGCCAAAATGGGAGTAGATGGCGTGTGGAGTACGCCTAACAGTTTAGTAACACTTTGGAAGGGTTGACTTACCATTTTAAGGGATTTTGAACTTTCTCAAAACGTGCCTGGAGGCCCCAGGGGCAGTTTTAGTCATTTTTCACCGAGTTAGGCTAGCAGGTGCCGGTATTAACCAAGGTGTTAGTTCCCAAGACTACCCAGTCTCGAAAACTACCTGTGTGGTGTTGGTCTCCAAGAATGCCTGCTCTTAGAGAGCTACTTGTTGGGTGGTGTTGGTTCCTGAGAACGCCCAGTCTCAGAAAGCTACTTGTGAGGGTGGTGTTGGTTTCCGAGAGCGCCTAGTCCCGAAGAACTACCGAATGACAAACATTCTACATTGGCAGGCTAGCAGGCACCAGAAGTGAATCGTTTGGAATTTTGACAAGGTGTTGGTTCCCGAGATCGCCCGATCTCATGAAGTTACTTGGATGGCGTTGGTTTTCAAGATAGCCCGATCCGGAAAGCTGTCCGGAATGATGGTGCTTATGGCTCCAGCGGGTCCTTGTGAGCCTAAGAAGTGACTAGTTGGCTGGATTGGAGATTGAAGGGCTCGTCTTGAGCTTCCATGTGTTGCGGTGTTTGAAATCAAGCCCGGTCGGGTCGGAGATTGCTAAGCGAGCAAAAATGGGGTGCTTACAATTAGCTGGTTTCGAAACTTGTTTTCAAAAAAATTTTCAGAAAACTACCCAGTTTTGGAAACCATTAAAAAGGTGTTCTCTGAATTTCCAAAACCGTTTTTATACAAAAATAAAAACGCTATGAAAACAATGATGTTTTCGATGATTCCATTTTTTTGTTTTCAAGAACAAGAAAAACAAGATGTTCTCAAATTTTTTTATTCCGAGAACACGAAAAACAAAAACAGAACCGGAATCGGAACCAGTTCTAAACATGGCCTAATTTTTCCTTCTTTTCCCTTTCTTTCCTCATATATCAAACAGGCTGTAAATTTTTAAAAATTAAATTTTATTTACATTCTTTGAAAAATTTCTCAATCTGTCACTTTGAAATTTATAAATATTCCTCTCGAGTTTTTAATATGAATTTTACTTATAAATTTATGAAATTCATAATAGCCTCTCTTGAATGATTACTTTTCATTAGAGTTCCTATTATTTATTATACATACGCTTATATTCATTATAACATATCTATGAAAGTTAAATACCTATTGTTGATTACAATTTTTTTTTTTAGTTTTTATTAATGGTTTCTCCCCTGTGGAAGAATTTCTTGGCTCTATCACTGAACAAAAGTGATGTAAAGAGGGAGCACATTCTAATGGACATTTGCAACATGGCTAGAGACAAAGGTAATAAGAAATTGTGGCAGTAAAATAAATAGATAGAATTATAAAACAACATTCAAGTAAGTTGTATTGATCTAAATAGCAAATAGTAGGGCCTTTTAACATCTCATAAGTTCATAACACAATCGAATAAAATCTTTAATTGAAAAGGGACTTTTTATTTTCTAATACTAGAAGTGGAGGAACACACGCATGGCCATTATTCCCACTAATCCTATTAACTTAAAAATTCTCATTAACCACCCCACTAATCTACTAACTAAAAAAGTTTATTGAAGTTATAATTTTATCCCAAAAAAGGCTGCACATACAAACTTCAGTGTAAGCTTTATAATAGTATAGATGCATTTTGAATGACTAAGATAAGGCTTCAGCCTTAATATATAGCACACAAATAAAGAAAAACTCATGATGGAGTAGGGGTGTACATTGATCGAGCTAAGTCTACACTAAAAATAATTTGTAGGGTAAATTGCATGGATACCCGCTCAACTATGAGTTAGTATCACTTTCCTCCTTTCAACTAAAAAGGTAAATATTTTGACTCTCTTAACTATATAATTGTATCACTTCACCCGTCCTTTAGGTTGTCATTTTTAAAAGTAACAAAAAACAATCACGTGATTGAAAATAACTCACAATTCACTTACATTCTTATATATATATATATATATATATATATGGCAATGCTAGGGACAGTCGATTATTCGATCGACCTTCCAACAGTCGCTTCCTAGTGTAGACGTGTGGCTATTTTTTTGACAGCATAACAGGCAACCGGATTGAGAAATTAAACAAAAACCAAAATCCAAAAACCAAAAAGAAAATTGTACTTTACTTTTTCTCTTGTCCAACTTCAATCTCCTCCAACAACAAAAGTTTCCCACCATACCTTCCCCAGAAAAAGTCTTTCTGAACTTCGCTGACACTCAATCTTTCCTTATAGTCCATTGTCCCTCCCACCCATGCAAACAATTTCTTTCTTCTGGAAGTTACTCTTCATCTTTGTTCAAGCTAAGACAAACGATGCAGTTACAGGATCGATGCCATTGCCAGCAACGACAAACTAGTCAATCATGTTTGGAAGAACACATGTGGAATGGGAGAAACAAAAGTTAATAATTTAATCTACGGAGAAACATTGGGGAAGATCTGTATAATTTTCAATTATTTAATCCCACAACCCAAAACTGGAAATCTCAAAATTTTTTAAGTCCCAAATCAACACAAACATAGACGAAACTCAAGAAACACATATGGGAATGTTAATGGGGTGGTTTTTGCACCAGGCGGCTTTGGAGGTGGTTGGCGGCTACAGATTTGGGTTTATGGGGAAGAGAGAGAGAGAGAGAGAGAGAGAGAGGGTGGTTGTGGACCCGTGGTAGTGATGGTCGTCGCAGGAATAGGGAGAGAAACCCACTTGTGACAGTTGTCGGTGGTGGAGGTGAGGTGATGGTGGTGAGTCATGGGCTTGCTTCCATCACTTCAAACCATGGTGTTCCCAATGGTCACTGGAGATTCCTCTTGTTGTAGTTGCTATCGTGTTTGCAATGGTCACCGAAAGCTTCACCAGCAATGGAGACTTAAACCCACAGAGAAAGTCATTGCTAAATATTTTATTATTTTTCTGAAGCAATTGCCATTAGCAAATTACTGGTCTCCTTACAATTACTAAGTTCACGGGTCAAATTTTGAAAACGGGAGTGTGAAAGTGGTTGTAAAAATGAATGTCTTTTGCATTATATATACTAGAGTTGACTCATGCGATGCACGAGACTTAAATGCGTAAAAGAATAGTTTTAGACATTACAATCCATATTGTAAGAGTCTTAAAAACACCTGAATTATTTAAATCATATGTTCATTACATATAGAGGACTTATAAATCTAAAATTTTTACATAAACCAACTACTAATAAGAAAATCTATGTAACAATGTGTTTATTTATGCAAAATACATCCCAAGTTTTTGCAATTAAGAAATCTAAACTCTACCACTAAATATCCAAAATTAAACACAATTCAAAACCTTTTATACTGAAATCCAAACATAAACATTGGTTTATAATCATAACCATACACCTTCTAGTCCATCAAGGTTTAAGCTACCATACGTCACATGTAAAAGGATAAGTATTACAAATTATTTTATAAATTGTCTAGACATAACATATCATTTAGTTTCATTGGAATTAAAGAAAGAATAGGTACTTACCTCCAAAGAATTTTGTGATTCATTGACCTCCATTATCATTGGTTTTCAAAATTTGCTCTACTTCTTCTAATGCTTGTAGGCCCAATAAATCATTTTCAATCTCCTTTAACATAACAGAGAATTCTCTCATGTTTAAAAATTCTTTTTTTAATGTTTTATGAACACTTGATATGGGCCATGTGGGTGGAAGAGTACTAATTATGGTATAAATCAAGATAGAAATACGAGGTTTAAAGCCCTTTTTTCTAAGATTGTAGAATAATTGTTCCTTTTTTAACACGTGTTCTCGCACTGTTAAATTTTTCCTTATCCGCTCTTGCTCAAATTCTTTCCAAAAAAGGTGAATATCACATTCTCCTTCCATCAAAGCATCCCATAAGTCTACAGAATCTTTTATCTTGTACTTCTGAAATATTATCTCCTTGACAGGATCCCAACTTGAGGGCAATAGCTCAATAATTTTGTCCATCAAATATTGGACACTTATTCATTTTTCATTTTTTTTTTGAAGCAAATGACATACTTGAACTTTCCAAGTGATAAAATTTTCAATTGGAAAACCCTTTTTGTGAGGTTCATTAGCAAAACCATGTAAGCCATCCTGAGTAGCTAGACAGTTGCTACAACACAAATGCAGAGGAGGTCGCATATTTCTCTGCATTGAAAAATTGAACAATTAACATATCATAGCATCTAGCATAAAATGAGTAATGAAAAATTGTTAATAATCTAAGAATACTCATTATAAGCAATCTTTGGACAATCAAAATAGTGAACGTCTATTATCCATATCAGTAAATCAATGAATGAATAGAAGAAAAAATAACTGATGGTTCAATACAATGAAAATATAAATTGTCATAAATTTATTGAGAAATGCCATGAAGAACTTCTTTGTCGACAATATTTTTTGTGTAATCCTCTGGTATGCCTTGCTTTCTAACAATAAGTATCTTTAAGCCTGACGGAAAGGTAACACGTGACAGAGTTATATATAACTGACTGTGAGTAAAGATAGGATTCAGAAGATAAAGACCCACATTTTTCAAAATTTGACCTTGACTCTTATTTATAGTCATAGCAAAAGTTAATTTTATCTGGAACTGACTTCTCTTCATTGCAAACGGTGACTGATTTTTAAAAGGGGATAAATTGGCTCGCGTAATTAATATCATTGTACCAATTTTGGACCCGTAACCACCTTTGCCTCAATGACTCGATTTTCCATTTTATGAATTATTAATCCAGTGCCATTGCACAACCCCAATGATTGGTTAGTACTTCTTAAAAGCATGATTAGTGCTCCAACTTTCAACTATAAACAATGATTTGGCAATCCAGGTAAATTGTAAGAGAGCAAAAATTCAGAAGGATGCATATCATGTTCATTACTTCCGCTCTCTGTTGGACATAACTTGTCAGCACTGTTAAAAGTCTCCATGTCTCCTAGAAGCATTGAAAGAATAATGGAATTGATTTCATCAATATCATTATTCTTAGGAGCTAGAATGTCATGTTCTTTAAATACGTAATATCATGAAATTTATTGGTAAAATCCGAATAGGTAGCCTCAGTTAAATGGAGTAAGTCCATGTCACCATTTTTAATGATAAATCTTTCTGAAATCTGTATTCAATTGGGTTTATATTGTCGCGTCTAGATTTTTTGCACTCGAGGAATACTCACACAAGCGGGAAAAATGTTGTACTCTCTCATTAAAACTCACCCTCCTAGAAGAATGAGTGCGACTAGGTTTGAATTGAAAAATTGGTTTGAATAAAGGGCTTTTGAAAAAGATTCAGAGTCGCCACCTAACTTGATTAAGGTGAGTTAGATCACCTAAAAACTAAGAATAATCCAAAGACTACACTTAGGGTTTTTGAAAAACGATTTTGGAAAACATTCTCAAGAGAGGGTTTTTAAGAAAAACAGGTTGTTTGGCAACCTTTGGAAAAACATTTAGCCCTTTTTGAAAAATAACTCCTTTTTGGTCTTTGAAATCAGTGATTCTAGGTTCGGAGGTTGGTTATGTGTAGGGAAGACGCACTAAGCCATCACCCTACCCCGCCCTTTCAGTAGCTACATGTCAATCTACCCTAGATTCACCTATGAGAGTCTTTAACTAACTAATGTTCAATCCTATTCACTTTAGAAAACAATGTTTGAAAAGAATATGATGCATGATATGCAAGTGCAATAGAAGAAAAAATTGAAGAATAGATTTGGAAAGAGATTTGATTTGATTTGAAAAGGAAGAGATAGAAGTTTGAATTTGGAAAGAAGATTTTGGGAATTGAAAATAGAGATTTGAAATTGGAAAGTTTGAGAAATTAGAAATAGAAATTTGGAAATAGAAATTTGAAATTGAAATTTTGAAAATAGATTGGAATTTGAGATTTGAAAAATGTGGAGGAATTTGAAATTGAAAGAAATTGTGATCGCGCCTATGAAGGTTGCCTACGTATCCTTTTGGAGGAATCAGGTCAGTCGTAGTTCGGACAAGAGTCCGATTGAGAATAGGAGAGTTGATTTGAAAGAAAGAGATTGAATTGGAAATTGGATTGGAAAATTAAGAGATTGAACTTTGATTGGAAGACTTGAAAAGACTTGACTTTGGAAAACTTGGTTTTAGGAAACCTATACTTAGAAACTTAGAAAAGGAGGATTGGATTGGACTTGGAAAGATTTAGGAAAGGATTGGATTTGGGAAAGATACGAATTAGGAAAGGTCCGACTTAGGAAAGTTTCATTTTTGGAAAGTTTCAAATTAAGAAGGTTTTGAATTAGAAAAGTTTTCAAATTAGGAAAGTTTTAGGTTTAGGAAAGTTTTGAAATTAGAAAGTTTCATTTTAAGAAAGGTTTTGAAATAGGAAAGTGTTGAATTTAGAAATGTTTTGAATTCAGAAAGTTTAGTTTGAGAAAGGTTTAGAATTTAGAAAGTTTCAAGTTTTGAATTTGGAAAGTTTAGAATTTTAGAAAGACCTTAAATTAGGAAAATTTTGAAATTAAGGAAGGTTTGAAAGTTGGAAAGTTTTGAGTTTAGAAAGTTTTGAAATTTGGAAAGATTTGAAATTTAGAAAGTTTAGGATTTAGAAAGTTTTAGAGTTTGAATTTTAGAAACTCTTGAGATTAGAAAAGGTTTGAGTTTAAGAAAGATTTGAAAACTTAGATTTGGAAAGTTAAAATTTGAAAATGGGTAGAATTAGAAAAGGGTTAAATTAGGAAAGATGTGGAAGTTTAATGTTTAAGGAAAGATTTGAAAGTTTTAGGAAACTTATGGTTTAGGAAATTATGAAAGATTTAGATTTTGAGTTTTAAAATTTAAGAAAGATTTTTATGTTCAAGTTTTGGAAACTTAAGATTTTAGGAAAGTGGAGGATCAGGGAGGATTCGAGTTAAGAAAGATTTGGATTATAAAGGAATTGGATTTTGGTTCTAAAAGCGAAGGTTTGATCTTGTTTCCAAAAACGGAGGACGGTATCTAGTTTCCTAAATAGGGAGATTGGATTTGACAAGGATTTTGAAAGGGAAGTTTCTAGAAACCCAAGATTTGGAAAACTATAGTTTTGACGTAGAAAATAGGTTTTGGAAATATGTATAGTTTTGATATAGAAAACAAGAGGTTTTGAAAACCTAGGTTTGGGGCAAAGTTTGAAAACCACGTTTTTGGAAAAAACATTAGGGTTTCCTAATTGTGAGTTCTAAGGCTTGACATGGGCTCTAAGGAAAGAGTTTTTGGAAAGTATGTTTTGGAAACGAAGGTTTTTAGAAGAGAATCCTAAAGAGGAGTTTTTGGAAAGTGAATTTGAAGAGAGAGTTTTTGGAAAGAGATTTTAAAAAGGAGTTTTTGGAAAGTGTGTTTTTGGAAACGAAGATTTTAGAGGAAAATCCTAGAGGGGAGTTTCTAGAAGGGAGATTTTTGGAAAGAGAGTTTTTGGAAAGATTTTTGGAGAGAGTTTTTTTAGGAAAGAGACCTAGGGAACGTTTTTGAAAAGTGGACTTTGAAGAGAGCGTTTTGGAAAGGAGTTGAAAAAGGGAGTTTGCAAAAATAGGTTTTTGGAGGCAGTTTTTGAAAACAATTTTGCAAAGAAGAGTTTTTTAGGAAGTATGTTGAAAAAGAGATTTTTAGGAAGAGATTTTTGAGAAGAGAGCTTTTCAGAAAGTATAAAAAACATCTCACTTTCCTAAGCGATTCTAACCAAAAGAAGGCTAGAACCACTCTAAGAAAGTGGTTTTGAAAATAACAAGGGTTGAAAATATGGACCATAACAGTCACTTTGAATGTAACACTTTCCTAAAGCAACCCTAGCCATGAAAAGGCTAGAATTACCCTAGGATTGTGATTTTGAAAATAAGTTTTGAAAAAGGAGATTTTGATGCAATTTTGAAAACAAGTTTAATGCAAGCTTTGAAAATGAGTTTGAAAATGATTTTTGGAAGATGCAAGATCATGATATGCACAATGTAATTTTGGGACCATGAACATGCAAGGTTAAGGCTTCACCACATAATCAAGGGGGCCGAACCCACGTGGTCTCCGATTAAATTAGAAGAAAGCCCCCGACACAGTGACTCTCCAATAGTCTAATCCTACACATGGACCGAGAGTCCCCTTGTTTCAAGCATGCAAAGAAAGGGGGGGAAAAGAGATGGGGGATTAAAATAGAGAAAACCCAAGTGGGTTAGGAGAGAGAAGAGAGAGGGGGAAGTACGAAAATTTAAATGGAGAACCTACCTTGTATCTTGTTTATTTTGCACGCCTTGCTTTCTTCGGTCTTCGTCTTGATCTTCGTCTTCAATCTTCAAGAGCCGCCTTCAATCTTCAAACTTCAGATTGCAACTCTTCAAGTCTTCGAAGGGGGGTTGAAGGTTAGTGTATGAGTGTATGGGGGTGTGTATGAGTGTATAGGAGGCTAGGGTTTAATGTATGGTGGCTAGGGTTTGGAAAACCTAGGGAAGCTAGGGTTTAGGGAGTGCACGAGCTCTGTATATCGAATTATATGATTTTTAGACTAAGTTTTCGGACCTTTTTCATGCTGGAAGAGGCTTTGTATTTATAGAGAGAGGAATGCACTGGCACCTATTGCAGTGGCGTCAGGCCAAAACTTACACTAGCGCCACTAGGAGTGGCGCCAGGCCATTTTTTGGCTTGGCGCCACTAGTAGTGGCCCCAGCCATTTACGAAATGTTTAAGGTCGGCAAGCAACGTATCTTTGACTAGATTTGGGCGCCTGTACTAGTGACCACCATGCAATTTTTAGCCTAGCTTCATTAGGAGTGACTCTGGAAAGTCCAGGAATGATTTAAGGGACCGGAAATGACCCGGAAGGCTGAAAAAGAGCAGGAACACCTAAAATAGTGTCCCGAAGGTATTTGACATGAAAAATGAGGATAGGATATGTTGAAAGGGTTGACCGAGCCTTTAAGGGCAAAACAGTCAATCGGATTGGAAAGCTGCCA
>CM065382.1:45940000-45950000 GCA_033060915.1 Euryodendron excelsum
ACTTATCAAGGATTTTAAAGGAAGAGAGATTCTAGTTCATTTGCACACACACACATAGTCTGAACAGAAAAAAGAGAAATTGATGTTGAAAATAAAACCAATGACAATGAACAGAGCATTAGAGGTAGCAAGATTTAACGTAACGTAATTTAGGAACAAGTCTCGAGGGATTGTACAAATCGTGAAATTGAACTATTCCGCTTTTGAGCTGCAATGGCAATGGAAACTTTTTCGGATGTGGTTCAAAAACGAATGTGAAGGGTTTGTCCAAACATAACCCCTGTAAAGGTTTTAAAAAAAATATGCAAAAAACCAACAAAATATTCATGGAGATTTTATCATGTGATCTATTATATTAAACACCATCACTCTCTCTCTCTCTCCATCCCTCTCTCTCTCTCTCTCTCTCTCTCTCTCTCTCTCTCTCTCTCTCTCTTCAGCCGACCCTCATCCTTTTTATATTTTTATTTGTATGTCATTCATTGCATTAGAGATAGAGAACTAACTAAATATGTATTCAATTCAAAAATTTTGGTCTTAATAAAATAAACAGAATAGGAAGATAATCAGAGTACTAATTGATGGTATAGTTTGAGGGTAGCTTCTCCCGGCTGCAATTACAAAGTGTTGAACTTCTATGGTGATTGATGACCAGCCCTGTAAGCTGTTGCACGGCTATACTATGGTGGCTGCCATGTGTATGGATTACTGCTATGAGGTAAAGTTGAAGAGATTTTCTTTTCGCCATCCGTGAGTAGGGCTGTTAATCTCTTAGTTGCTATTAAATTTTTTTTTCCTTCTCTATTTAGGAGAGGGAGGGAGGGAAGGCTGGTAATTACTTTTGCTATTTTCCATAGTGTGCAGATTTGTTTCCTTTAGTTCTTTTTTTTTGTAGTTTGTTGTTTTATTCTTTTTTTTTCAATTAATTATGTTGACTTTTGTGATTTGGAGTGTGGGAGAAGGAGAGAGGGATAGAATTTTTTGCCACGTGGCATCATGATTAATTAGGATTTTTAAGAAAACATGGATTGAGTTTTGGAGGGCTGAGAGCCTCACTACATTTGCTATGCACGGATAGCACAAGAACACGAAAGAAAAAAAGGTTTAAAAATGTATTTTTTACTTAAAATATTTTGACATTTAATTATTTTGTAAAATTTATGAATATTATTAATATTTTGTCTAACTTTCTACATACATATGTGTTACCTATACTCCTGCTAAATTAAAAGTTTATGATCAAAAGTATAATAGTAGAATAGAATCTTAAGAGTATGCCTTCTTTTTTTTCTCAAATTAAAATTACTTCTCACTTTAAATTAAAATAATATAAAAAGATTTATTCGTAATAGACAAAAATTGAGGTGATCAACTTAATTTTTTCCAAGAGTATATCAAAAAGAAATAATTTTTTTACATTTTAATCAAAAAGAAATATCTAAATAGGTTGAATTCTAAAATATCTGCTACAGATCTAACAATAGATTAATTTTTTTCAACCGGATCATAAATGAATAGATCTTGATTATAAATGTTTGACCTAAAACATTAAAAATTAAAGAAAAATTAATTAATTGTGTAATACATGCCACTTTTAAATTATGGTTGTACATGACCTAATCATTAATGAATAGGTTTTAATCATATTATTATATCTAATAGAAGGAATCTTGTTTGTGTACATTGCAATTTCTGACATTATCCATGTATAAAGAGTCAATAAAAAGGAGGAAACAAAAATAAGAAATAACTCTAACAGACACATGTAGATATTTAAATTTCAACACTTAGCTCCCTTGGTATATTTCCACCTCTATTAGTACATTTTATTTGAAAATGGAAGTAAGAAAAAAAAATTACGTTATAGGTCTATTAATTTTATTTTATTCAAAATATTTATTTCAATTTTTATCTTAAAATTTTTTAGAGAGATGTGATTTGATATATTAAAAGAAATGACAAAATGCTAATAACTTAACAACATGTGTCCTTTCTATTTTAAAAATATAAGGAAAGATTTTTAAGATAGGATCATAATTAAAGGGAATTTGAAAATCATACTATATCAATTCATTAATTGTTTTTTCAAAATATAGAGGGAGTATACAAAAATTTAGAAAGGATTAATAATAGTATGACATGTATTTTGTATTTCTAAAAAATAAAAATTTGAGAAAAATGAAACTTTCTACTTCAAAGACCTGCTAACAAATATTAAATATTATTTTTTCCTTCTAAATGGAGAAATTAAAATGAATTTGAATGCAAAATTCCATATTTCTGAATGAAAGGAAGAACTTTCTAAAATTATAAAATAAGAATTTTAAGTAAATTTAAAATAAGATTTCTAATATGTTTTAAATTTATATGAAAACATTTATAAAATAACATGAGATTTAACTAAGTTTTGGTAAAATTTTAGTAATCATGAATAAACGATAAAAGTTTCTATATGTTATGATTAGACCAATACTATTATGACACTTAAAATATTAATATTTGAAAATAATAAATAAATAAATAAAAGAAAACTGAATTGTGTCTTTAACTTTAAAGTCCTAACAACAACGTCAACCTACAATATGTAGTATAAATTTAAGCAAATATAATCCAACAAAAAATATCTTTAGCTCAATTATTGAGCTAAAGATTATGTTGTAAGAAACCTAGAATGTTTTAGAAAGGCATCATATTTTAGGAATTTAGGAAGACTATTAGATTTAGTTACCATAATGGTTTTAAAGTATTACTAATAACACATTTATGTAAATTTTGAACATTATCTTGAATGCTCAAAGTTTCTATATTTTGAAAGTATGGCGAGTTAAAAAAAATATTAAATGACCAATGGGTTCATGACATGTGTATTTATTTATTTTTTAATTCAAAAACTTGAGAAAAAAGAATCCGACTTTCAAGCTCAATAACCTAACAACATTTTGCTATAATATATAGTGTATATAGATAGTATAGATAAGGGTATAGATGCATTTTGAAAGACTAAGATAAGGGGTATTTTGAGCTATTTTTCAGTCACATGACTTGTGGGTCAAAATAATGAGGCCCAGAATAATTATACTGGGCTTGTCTAGGAACATACTGCTGACCTGGGCCAGGGAAGGCCCAAATTTGCTAGTACCCAGATGAAGGCACCAGTTGTGATAAATCTAGCCCAGATCCAGCAAAGACCAAGTCGATTAAGTATATGCAAGTCTATTCCTAAAAGGACTAGGACAATGGACAATTATCCAAAAGATATTGACTCCTAAGAGGAGATAGAATACAATTCCCTATGGGATTATGCCATTCTAAGCACTATAAATACCCCATACCATTAAGGTGTAAGGTACGTTTACTTGAGTCCTAGCTTTCCAATATTTTGTTTGATTTGTTGTGATTAAGCTTGCTAACTTAATCATCGGAGTGCCTTCGGCTCAAAGAGGGTCGAGACATTCTCATCATCTTATTCTATTGCAAATTGTTCGTGCTCGTCAATTCAGTTTCGAGAGTTCAATCGGGCTTTCCTAAAAATTTCACTTATAATTGACGCCGTCTGTTGGAAGGTCTACACAACGATGAGTAACAACTATCTTAGAGGAGGAGTTGATCCCACTAATAAGAAAGTAAATGACAGCCATGATGTCCGTAATCATGATAACACACACCAATCAAGTCGGCATGATGATGATCTGGTACAAACTCCTAGAGGACACTTCATCAGATCGAAGATACAATTCCCTGGTGGCAACCGGCCGAAAAGACAGGAGGGTCTAGCATGGGCTCTATAGTATTCCCGAGATCCAAACCGCCGGAGGAATCACAACAAGAACTTGAATCCATCACCATCCAATGGTTGCGTACCCAGCAATTTGTCGTTTCAAACAACTGAGCATGAGCTCTGGCAGCGGGATGAAGAGATTGCCCACCTAAGGTCGACAATTGCAATGATGAGGGAAGCGATTGCCAGATAAGATAGACGAGTACTTGCGAGATCACCAGATTGGTGGTAGAGAAGGAGGTCAAATTTAAGAAATATGAGCCCCTCGGCCACACGCGCAATAGGGAGCCATACAGCAAATACAAGGTACTATATGGAAAGACGGGAAGATCGGCAGCCTTGGAGGAATCGGACACTAGCAAAAGACCCAGCAAAAGTCGAGCTAGAGCAACAGGATTGGGACAAGTGTTGGCCCAAGTAGGCAACCCAAGAGGGGGGGTGAATTGGGTTTTACAGAATTTTTTAACAAGAGTTTCAACTAAAAAATCGTTTATGGATTTTAGTAACAAATAATCAAAGTATATGTATCAAGCAAATGAAGTGTACATTAAAACAAATATTTGCAAGCATGCATAATGAGCAAGTAAGCAAAACAAAGGCAGAAGAAATATGCACCAGATTTATAGAGGTTCGGCCAACCTTGCCTACGTCCTCTCTTCTTCGATCCTTTCGAAGGAATTCCACTATGCAATACACCTTACACAGCCGCTGGTTGTGCCACGAGTGCCCAGCTCACTCTTTACAAAAGCTTCTTCCCAAGCTTTCAAAACCCAAGAGATTTTGTCCAAGCTTTTCTTAAACTTACAAGTGTTTTTCCCAAGAACACTTAAACTTACAAGGTTACAAACCCACCTAAACAAGAATGAATGAAGATTATACAGAGAGTGACTCTTCTAGTGAGTATACAAATGAATACAACTCAATGGATAACTTTAAACACTCAGCAAAAATATGTAACAGTTAGGTGCAGGTGATTTTCAACTTTGAAGCACTTGATATGAATGGTATGATTGCTCTTCTCTACTTGTTTGAAGCTGTATGAATCTCATGTATATAGGTATGGATCGATTCTAGCCGTTGGAGAAGTATGGGAGAAGATTTGATTGAAGTTTTGCCCATACCGTCTGTCAGAAAACTAGCCGTTACGGTCTAGGAGTCGACTCTTTTCACAATGAGTCGACTCTTTTTGCATTTCAGCAGATTTTTCAAGTTTCTGTCCAAATGAGTCGACTCTTTTGTCCCAGGAGTCGACTCTTTTCAGCAGTCTGCAGAATTGTTTGTTCTCTGTTGCAATGAGTCAACTCTTTTTGGCCAGGAGTCGACTCTTTTAAGCTTCCAGCAGAATTCCAAGGCTCTGTTCGAATGAGTCGACTCTTCTTGCTTGAGGGGTCGACCCTTTTTCCAAAAACCCATATTTTTGTAACTTTTCTTCATTTTTTTTTCAAAGCTTCCAATCTCTTCAAGGATCATCTAAATAGGCTTTTTAAAGCTTGCAAACACTTCTTCAAGATTAGATGACTCCAAGAACATCTTCAATCCATTCAAGGTGAGTTTTCTTCATTTTCATCACTTGTAGAGCTCTTCCATTATCATAGCTTTATCCATTGATTCAAGTCTTCTTCAATATCTTCAAGAGAGCTTCCACGACTTAGAATCTTCATTTCTTCAATCAACATGGCTTCTCCATGGACTTCAACAACTCAAGAAAGCTTTCCAAATCTTGTGATTCCTTCCATGTCTTCAAGACATCTTTACATCTATCAAGAAAGCTTTTATGTTTTTGAGTTGGTCTCTTCTTTTTCCATTCTTACAAGATATCTTCAAGTACTCAAAGTCTTCAATCTTTTAAATCAAGACTTTGATCATTTTCATTCTTCTTCTTTGATATCCATTATCTTCATTCCCTTATAAAATCACCATTGTAGAATATGCTATTCTTTCATGCTTATCAATCTTCAATCTAGGATTTTCATCAACTTGAGAATCCTTTTTCTTCTTATAATATCACCTTTGTAGAATACATCACTTCATCATGCTTTTCATCATAAATCCTCTATTATGATAAGCTTCAAGTCAAGATCTAATTAATAATTCATCTGCACACTAAGTAGAATTATTAGATCATTTAACCATGTTTTGTTATCATCAAAATCAAGGCATTGACTCAACAACAAGTGGCTAGAAGACCGGCTCGACAATTGGGATAAGCACCAAAAGGGGCGAACAGCCTAAGATATAGCCAGAAGAGCCTTGGACCAGATTGCTTCTACCCCCTTCACAGCAGAGATTAAGACATGCCGACCTCCCAGGAAATTTGACCCACCAAAGTTCACTCCTTATGATGAGAAGTCAGATCCCATTACTCATATTCAATACTACAAGCAGATGATGATGCTATGGAGCTATGATGATTCACTCATGTGTCGAGTTTTTCCTTCAAGCCTGGGAGAGGTAGCTCTACAATGATTCGACAAGTTGCAGTCCAGATAAGTATCAAGTTGGAGACAACTTGCCGAGCTATTCACTAACCAGGCCATAGCCAACAACAAGCAACCAAAGGAGGTGGACTACTTGCTGACCTTGTAGAAGAAAGATGACAAGGGATTGCGTGTGTATACAAGGAGATACTGGGAGGGTTATAATAGAGAACTGTAATGAGCAGCTGGCCATTGCACAGTTCAAAATCGGCCTTCCCAGAGAATATTGGTTGAGGTAATCCCTCATGAAGAAACCAGTCGCCCGTATACAGGACCTGATTATGAGGATTGAACAGTATGCGTGGGTGGAAGAGGATGTAACACAGTCGACGCAGGAGAAGATCGGCGAGAAGACCTAGAAGAAAGATATGCATAAAAGCAAGAAACCCGGACGTAGGGAGAACAACAACAACATTCGGGGTAGGAAATCTACAGAAGGGGTCAACACAATCTTCAAAGACCCAATTTCCAAGATTTTGCCCCAAATATGAGACAAGCCCTTCTTCAAGTGACCCTGAAAGCTGAGAGGAGACCCTGCCGCCCGAAACCAGAGGAAGTTCTGTTCTTATTACAAGGAAAAGGGGCATCAGATGGAGAATTACTAAAATCTTAAGAACCACTTGAAAGAATTGGCAAAGGCGAGATACCTTGACCAATACATTGACCAAGAAAAGACGAAGCGGGAGGCAGAGCAGACTAAGCAGGAAGTCGCTTTGTAGAAGGAATTCAAAACTGAACCTACCTCAATAATCAATGCCTTCCATGGATCAATAGAATCAACAACCGTAGACCCACACAGATACCGAGTGGAGATCCAGAAAGTAACACACTTTAAGGAGGTAATGTAATTGGGAGCCCAAACAAAAAGGCAAAGGTCAGCAACATTGCTAAGGCCATGACCTTCACCGACAATGACTTGGCAAGGGTGTAATTGCCACACAATGACGCGTTAGTGTTAACGCTACGATTGGGGGACTGTGGTGTAAAAAAGTTGCTAATTGATCAAGGAAGCTCCTCCGAAGTCATGTTCTATGACCTTTCGAGAAGCTAGGACTAAAGGACGCCGATCTCCAACAATCTTTAAAACCCCTGGTCGGATTCAGCTCGGACCCAGTCTGGCTGCTGGGAAAGGTAATTATCCTGGTTACTATGAGAGGGATCACTATTCAAATGGAGTTCTTAGTCGTTAATGTGTCTTCCCCGTACAATGCAATCATGGGTCAGACATGGTTGCACCTTATGAAAACCATACCTTCGTCCTATCATCAGCTGATCTGTTTCCTGATTCTGGGAGGAGTATAAGAGATAATAGAGGACCAAGTAGTAGCTAAGCAGTACTTCCTAATGGCATGCGCCACGAAGGAAATAACGGGTAAGGTACAGATGATGGAACTTCACGAAGACATGCCCATGATTGATGATGTCGGGCTATTACCAGAAAATAAGGTCGTTGAGGACCTAAAGAAGATTTATATAGATCAGTACGATGAAGAAAAGTACTTCATTCTCAGCACCTTTCTGTCCAAATTTGAGGAGAAATCATTGATTAATCTATTGACAGAGTACATTGAAGTGTTTGCCTGGACAATGTATGACATGCTGAGAATTAACTAGGATGTAGCCTACCATAAACTTAGCGTGGACCAGTAGTGCCAACCTATGGTCTAGAAGAGGAGAAGGGCAGCTACTCAACATGTCGATGCTGTAATCAAAGAAGTGGAAAGGCTTCTTGAAACGAGGGCAATAAGGAAAGTCTACTACCAATGTTGGCTCCCAAACACAGTGGTGGTAAAGAAGAAAAACGGCAAGTGGAGGGTATATGTTGACTTCACTGACTTGAATAAAACGTGCCCCAAGAACCCTTTCCCCCTTCTAAAGATCGATCAGCTCATGGATACAATAGCTAGATTTGAGAGGATGAGTTTTCTAAACGCCTACTGCGGGTACCACCAGATCCCGCTTCACGAAGACGACCAAGAAAAAACTGCCTTCATTACCCTAAGGGACATATTACGTTACAAAGTAATGCCCTTTGGTCTGAAAAATGCAAGCGCCACCTATCAGAGATTGGTCACCAAAATGTTTAAATAACATATCGGTAGCACATTTGAAGTATACATTGACGATCTGGTGGTCAAGAGCAAGGTCCGCAGGGTGCATTTGGGCCATCTAAAGGAAGTATTCAACATCCTCAAAAATTATAAGATAAGGCTAAATGCCTCTAAATATGTGTTCAGGGTAAGCTCTAGAAAGTTTCTAGGATTTTTGGTTACGCACTGGGGGATTGAAGGGGATCCATAGTAAATAACCATAATCCAAAATATCCAGGCCCCGAGGAATATCAAAGAAGTCCAGAAGTTGATAGGAATGGCAGCGGCTCTCAACCGATTTATCAGCTGATCTTCAGATAAGTGCCAAGCATTTTTCCAACTTTTGAAAAAGCAAGAGCAGTTCAACTGGAGTCCTGATTAAGATCAGGCCCTAGCCGACCTGAAGAAATATCTGGCCCAGCCACCACTACTTTCTACACTACTGAAACATGAAGAGCTCTATCTCTATCTAGTAGTATCAGACCATGTGGTAAGCATTGTCCTACTTTGCCAGCAAGACAAGCAACAAAAGCCAGTCTATTACGTCAGCAAAACTTTTCTGGGAGGGGAAAGCAAGTATCTTCCACTAGAGCAATTAGCCCTAGTGTTGGTAATGGCGTCACGTAAGTTGATGCACTACTTCAAGGCCCATATCATTAACGTCCTCACGAACCATCAGCTTAAGACACTCCTTAGAAGAGCCGATTTCTTGGGAAGACTAGCAAAATAGGCGGTGGAGCTGGGAGAATTCGACATCAAATTCCTACCCAGATAGGCAGGGAAAGGTTAGGTACTTGTAGATTTTATTGCTGAATTTTTTATTGAATTGCCCCAAGAACCCATTCAAACACCTGATCAATCAAATGATGAACCCAACTTGAAGCTATGGGAGATTGCTGATCATTGGAAGCTCTTTGTCAACGGAGCATCCAACGACAGAGGGACAAGATTGGGCATAGTCCTAATCACACCAGATGATATCGCATTGGAGCAGGCCATAAAGTTTGAGTTTATTACATCGAATAACGAGTCAAAATATTATTGACTCGAGGTTGATCCCCATGTTGATTTTGATGATAACTAAACCTTGTGTTATTTTACTAATGCATTTGATTAGTGTGCAGATTAATAAATTTTATAATTTAGACTTAAAGTTCAACTTAAAGTCTAATACATGTCAGAGTGGATGCACAACAAGCTAAGATCAAGCAATACACTCTAAGAGTCATGCAATGTACCAAAACAAAACAATGACGCATATTCCAACTTCAAACAAATGATTTGCATTCGAAGAGATTGAAGGTGTTCAAATAAAGATTTTATCAAGTATGCATAGACTCAACAAACTTGACTTGCATTTTAAGAGATTGAAATTGTTCAACAGAAGACCTCATCAAGTGTCCAAAGATCAATTGAAGATGATTTGATTTTGAAGAGATTAAAGATGTTTGAGAAGAGAATTCATCGTAATTCCATAATCTCTACAAAGAATCCAAGTGAAGACTTCATCTGGGATGTATCAATAAAGATAATATGTATTCAAAGAAATGAAGATGTTCAAGACTGCATCAAACTTATAAAAGACTCATTGAAGTGATCCTAAAGAAGAAAGAAGGATGTGCAGCAAAAAGGTAGAGATCGGCAATGAGGCATCA